>OZ026614.1:16886556-17196056 GCA_964020975.1 Hermodice carunculata
GCTACTAAATGATCAACCGTGAAGTAAAGAATCGTGTCATCAGCAAAACGTTAAATTTAGGAAGGTACTATGTCAACAATATCATTAATAACCACTAGAAATAAGAGGAGCCCAAGGACTGAGCCTTGTGGCACACCTGCATTGACAGAGCCCCATTAGAAAGACGACTTTTAGCTGTCTGTTAGAAACATAGTCACGAAACCAAAGGAGGTACGTTTCCAATAATACCATAAAACTTACTGTTGAAGTACTATACTCCGGACAAAAACTTGCTCAAGTAAATATGTGACCTTGAAAAAATGTAAAAGTTATCCACGTGTAATACCAACTTGACTATTATGGGGGACAAAGATCATGACCACTTCACAAGTCCTGGTTTTTAATTATAACCTCCTCCCGTATCAATCAAAAGCTAAATCATAGAGGTACCTCGACATTTCCATGGTGGATATTCTATAACAATCAAATTTTGTCCCCGAGAATTTTAATTATTGAAATGAGCCAATGCAAAGTACGTCGTTTTGGAAAGAAAGTGTGGCGAATGTATATAAACTGTAACGCTTTTATTGCAATTGCTGAAACATAACCAGGCCTATGGTAAGAACTATGCTTCTGATATACTCACACCTGGAAATAATAAGCTGATGCAATCAATCTCTAAAATGTTTAAAAGGTATTGAGGGTGACATAGATGACTAGAATCGCTTGTCTAAAATTCTTGATCAAAGTTAGTTTTGCAATCAGCACGAATAAAATAAGAAGCAGCCAATTTGTGTAGATTTTCTAGTTTGAGATATATATATATACACATATATATACATGTATATATATACATACATATTTACAAACATATATATATATATATATATATATATATATATATATATATAAAATTCTCCAAGATGCGATGTGGCCACACAGTAATTTTGTGTAAAAAATCATAGGATTTGCTTGACCCAGAACGGATGTACGTTGACCTTCAGGTACACTTATCACCATTTACTTGTGAACCAAAGAACTGGATGGTCATTCAGCCACGACAATTGCAGCTTTGCTCTTTCCATATGTAGAATATATATCCAGAATGTATGGAATATTGCGCTTACCAGAAATGTACACTGCCAGAATTGGATACTTTACCTCCGTATATTTTAATCTTTTCACTTTATGGGGTAAATTGTTGATGGATTATTGATAATCCAGGCTTTCGCGAGATTACCTTAAATAGCCGTGTGACCTGCAGAATGTGAGCCAGGTTTCACACATGACAACCTAAAGATCACATGAGAAGCTGTAGTATCCGATAGCTAGTAAGTTTGGAAAATATACAGAAGAAAAATATTCAAATAAATCAATATATTTTAACAATAAGCGACCAATTATTAACGTTTACAGACAATGCCTCCACGTCCGCAATGCTCTGGATTTTTTTCAACGGAAGTGACGTCAATTCTGACAACCCAGAGTCCTTGTCTTTACCTTTGACTACCGCCATTTTCGAAGCAAGATCTGTGTCAGTCTATTTTTTTTTTTTTTTTGCGTTTTTTCTCTCCCAGAACGCAGTTTATTGTGTGGCTTTTGGATGTACAAATGGATCTAGCATTGGGGGGGGGGGGGGTAAGGGTGATGATTTTTTAAAAATAAATTTTCAGACCAACAAGTAAGCCCGAGTGTTCTAGGAGAATCAGCTGACTGATCACTCGCAGTACAGGCGAAAATGAAAATGTTCAACACTGAGGTAAACCGAAGAGACACCTCCTTTGGTAGCTCCACAGCGAAAACGGCGAACCATGAATTTTCATTATCTTTTTTTTGCCTGTGGTTCAGCGTTTGCAAAGCACAGGGGGCTGGACTTGGGTAATTCATGAGCAATTAAATAGATAATAAAAGTTGTTTTGATCATGTCATGGTCGTGACCATTTTATCATGATTATGTTAAAATGCACTTCTCTTGATAAATTAAGTACACAGTATATAATCGGTCCACAGTTTACTGAGAAAACACTGAATCATGGACATGGACGAAATGTGTTATAAAATAGACCTAAATTTGGGCCGTGACTTCCTTGAACATTGTTTCCCCGTACGAAACCTCCCAGACCAGGGTTGTATTTGTCAATGCAGGTGGACATCCATATATGGAGTTGTAAAGTTATATAGGCACCCTATTTACTTGGGACTATAAATAATATGAATCCAAAATCAGTTAGAAAGCAGTATCGCATAACGCTTAAGGTGATTTAGGTGTGCAAAGACAGACAATATGCTGGCGTACTTACTTAGGGATATAAACAATATGAAGTCAGAATCATCTAGAGAGATGATCTTATGTGATTTAGGTGTAAGCAAACAGATACATATTGCATATCACATTTAATCCTGGCATTTAAAATAAACTTACATGTAACAAATTTTTAAGCATATCATCTACACTCCCAATGCACAAACAAAAGGTAAACAATGTAGGGATGATTTACTGAAAGTGTTCTGAAAGTTGAGGCGTACCAGATACTGTTGCCTGGTGTACAATTTGGTGAGCATGTATTGAAAATGTCGATGTTCATTGTATGTACACTTATTCTATTGCATAGTTGTGTCTATTATTATGATTACACTATGCATCTCGTAATTTATGTTATGTGTTTCTGGAGATTTCATTTGTACCGTATATCCATCTTGTGGACTGATTTCCTCTATGATATTGACATGTAATGGTCTAACTAGTATTATGTACTTTGTCCCCCGCGTGGCCAAATCAATCAATCAATCAATCAAATTATTAATTAATTAATTAACAAATAATAAACCAGAAGCAGAACCAAAGACAGATCTAGAGAGATGTCGAAACTGCATGTTACCAAGAATTCATGTATTGATAATTTAATAATAAATATGAACAATCTACCACTAATTGATGAAAGTTGGTATCATAAGTCAAAATGCGCCAATTTTTTTCTTATTTTTTTACGGACTTTATGTGTTTACACTATTTTTTACTTCTCCAAAAGCATTACTTATATTGTGTAACTGAAACTTGGTGGTAAGGTATTTTGCAGTAGTGAGAAACAAGTTACTGTGGATCCCTGGTTGTCTGGGCATGAGGACAAGACTTGCACACAACATGGGTGACCTTTACCTCATTTCAAAGGTAACTGGGCCATTTGCTGAATTTAACTGTTCACAAGATAAGTTAAGAACTATTTGAGCTGGAACTTTGAGCGGCTGGTAGTCCCCTATGAAGACTTGATTTAATCAGGACATGAGTGACCTTGACTTTATTCACAAGGTCATGAGGATACTTTTGTGAATTTTATTGTTTACTTGATAACTTGAAAACCTGAAGGGATGTCCCGACCATGTTGTTCATCAATACGGTGTGTTTCAGGCTAATTCCGACTTTTTCTCCGGAACGGCTGAACAAAATTGTTTGAAATTTTATTGGAATATGATCTGACTAAATAGCTCAGAAAAAACATGACCCATAGTCATAGATTTAAACCCAACAATGAGAACAAAGTTAAATTCAACAGTTACAAAAACATGATCATTCATATTCAAATACCAATGTGAAGAAATAAATTTCACTATTGACTTGAGACAGGCAGCGACCATGAAAGGCAACTGGTGGTTTTGAACCGGTCTTTTTAACCCGTGAAATAGATTCGTCATTAAGATGATGACAGTTTGCAAAACAATCTTGGGTGTATGATAACACTTGATGAAGCTATGGGATACGGAGCTTTGCGACCATGTTTTGGTAAGTGCTACTACCGTCCATGTGTGCAGCAATACAGTTCACGCATTGCAATATTGTACAAGGCATGATCAGGTCAATCTTAATTGTCAACATTTGGCGACTTTGGTCGACTTTTGATGATGACTATCATCAAATTGTCTCCCCGACTGTGACATATTGAGTGTCCACTCTCACGGTCTGATTGCCGTAAACCTTTTGAGTCGTTTTTTATTGTTTTTTCATAAATCATTTGATGCCGCTTTGTGTATTTTTTGATCCAATTTGTGTTCATTATAGCTTGATGTTCCTAAGTTATAAAAAATATTATAATAATAAAATGAATTAAAAATTTATTAGTTCTCATATGCAAACTATGGTTATGTCATATGTGTCACATGTCAAAATAGGTTATACCTGCGAAGGCAGCATGCATTATTAATTATTATTATTATTATTATTATTATTATTATTATTATTATTATTATTATTATTATTATTATTATTATTAATGCACTTAACTCCATTTATGTTTGCTACAATTATGTCTTAAACTGATTTTTGTCACGGTTCCACAACAGCTCATGCTGACCCATTACCGTGGGATCCTATTTATTTTCGACATGGTCAATTTGCCATAATTCGTTTGAGTTGTTACATTGTGTTACTGATATGCCTAACGCCGTTCTATTGGTTGTTATTATTGGACTGTATATTAATAACATGTATGACTTAGTTGCATTACTTGGTTTATTAGTTTTGCTTGTTTACTGTTTAGTGTGTGTTATATTTCGCGTTATCAATAATCTAGATGGTATTTTGTTCCCAAGTTTTGCTAAACATTTCACTTGATAGCTTGCATGCGCAAACTCATGGGTTCGATTCACATGTGTCACATGATATTATCAGGTTTATATCGTGGACGGCATAACATCAATGTATTAAATTTCATCTATGTTTTTGCTTCATATATGTCATAAATTTATCACAGTTACGATTCCTCAATAGTTCGTATTAGTCAATTAACCAGGAATCCTCCACTTTTTTTTTTCTTCTCTTTCCTACTTGGTCAAATTGCCGTAATGTCTCGAGCTGCCAACGCAACACACATGCGCTTGATACCGTTCTATTTTGCAGTTATTATTGGTCTACAGCATGTTTAACAACATTTTGTGTGACTTCTGCACATTATTTGGTTTGTCAGCTATTGCCTGTTTACTGTTTAGTTTTTGATCAAATTTAGCGTCATAATGTAACTAGACGGGGTTTTTTTTGTTGTGTTAAGTTTAAATAAGAAATTCACATTACATTTCTCGCATGCGCAAACTCATGGGTTATTTGTCACATGTGTCACATGTCAATAATCAGGCATATCTTTGAAGGCAGCATGTATTTTAAATGTACTTAATTTCATTTATGTTTTGTTCTTGGTTATTTGTCATAAACTTATTTTTTGTGACGTTTCCATGATAGCTCATGGCAACTTATATTGTTTGTCTCACATACTGATCACGCCTGGGCATATGATCTGGAAAAACTGTTTCAGATACAAATAATACTGAGAGTTTTCAAATTTGTATTGGACAAGCGATCCTTTATTTTACTTCAAGAATTGTGAGTCATTATTATATATTCATGTGCCATTAAGTGCACATAAATGTACTTTGCAGTGTACGCATTTGATTACTTTAAAACCTAAGTATGAAGCGATGTGCTCATTTGCAGGATACTGCTACGGGTCCACGCAGTCTCTATTATTCTGCAAAATTTGTGATGCTTTTGTGGAATCCTCGCATTTTTTTCCTGTCCACAAATTACTCGTTTTTCATTTTTCTAACTAGGGCAAAATATTGATATCATTTGAAATTTCGTTACTTTTTGCTCTACTTCCAAATTGTCTCAAAATTATATATTTGAAGTGTGTGTTGAAATTGTGTGCGTGGCACTTCTCACCTCTGCCATATAATATGTTATATATCCTAGTTACTTCTCATCATTGCATTAATTTGCTTGTTATGAATTCGCATTTTGTGAGGAATCCACTCTAACTCACTACGATTATTATTATGTTGTTTGTTTCTCTTCTGGTTTTGTTTTATTTTTTCCTTATTTCGACTGGGCTTACAAGTGACATGTTTTACTTGTTAAAAGCCTTGAATGTATTCTCTGTCTTTGTTTTCGTTTTCTTACGGGCTACGGAAAAGGTTAAAATCCGAGCCCCTAGAGTTAAAGGATGTTCAGGTAATATTTATTTGTGCCTTATTTCACATTTGCCTCAGATGTTGGATTATGCTATTGGTGCAGAATCGCGTCATGTTTGGACATTTTGAGTTGAACCGTGCGGTAGATTTACTTCAATTTGTATATGGCAAATTCTGATTGTATCCTAGATGGCCTTGGGGGCGTTGACGTAAATTCTTTGGCTACATTACTGGAAACCAACACACCTCACAGTGAAGAGGATCCAAATTCTTATGAACCAAAATTAATAAAACAGTCACCATACTACGACATTGACAAATTGAGTCTACACTTGAAACATATGCGAAACCGTTTTACTATAATCAGTCTAAATTGTGAATCATTACGTGCAAAATTTGATGAGTTGAAAATATTTCTCCATAACTTAGATATTCAAGGTTGTTTACCTAATGTTCTTTGTCTACAAGAAACTTGGCTAAGTAATGATTCTGATCCATCCTTGTTACAATTGGACAATTATACTCTAATCTCACAAGGAAAAATCTGCAGTGCTCGAGGAGGCCTAGCCATATATCTCCAAAATTGTTATGGTTTCATGGTTTCAGAGTAGTAGATGTTTATCAGCGGTCGGAGATATACGAAGGTCAGTTTGTTGAAATAAAAATCATCTAGTAGTTATCAGGTGGATTTAAAGTGTTTTAGAAGATATAGTAAGCAAGTAAAACCTTTATTTTACGAGGGTGAACTGGTTAGCAAAAGCTAATTTTCCCAGGGCCTTCGGTGCATTTATATACAAAGAATTAATTATACTTACAAATAAATATAGCTAAAATGAGCCAATGTTAAGTATTTTAAAATATTTAGATGTCTTGAAAACGAGTCAGTTTTTCACTAGTTCACTGGTTCCACAAACGCTCCATTTGTTTGTCATGTATATATATGTCCTGGATGTCACTACTTTGAAACGATTTTATATATATATCTTTCAAACAGAAGCACCTTTTACCCTTATTGTATTTGATGTAGCTACAAGACGGGCGCGTAGGATGTAGAGCAAGCTGTTATTAGTTTTTCTTGATGTTCTACATGTAATGTCGCCGACATATTCATACTCGTCTGTTATATATGAGGGTGTCAGTCCATTCAGAGCTTTAAAAACAAAACAGCCTGTTGTGTCGTGCAGTCTTTGGTTGAATGTCTTTATTTTGGACTGCATACACGTGTGGAGTTGCTGGGGTACGTCTTGACATCTCATATATGACACGAACAGACATTTTTGCAACAATTGAACCCTGTTGGTGTGGGCAGAGTTTCCCCAAGCAGTTAAACAATAGTCCATGTAAGATTGGATGTGTGCTTTGTAGAATGTTATTCGTGTCTCTATGGGGAGATACATTCTTATTCTTCGTAACAGTGCAATGTGATTGCTGACGTTACTGCAAACTTTGTCCATTTTGGTGTTTCAAGTGAGATTATTGTCCACTGTGTCTCTGTGTAGCTTGTCGCTACTTGCTGTTTCCTTATTCTTGTCATTGTAAGTAAGGTAGGTTTTTTGACGATTTTTTGTTGACAACAGAAGTACAAATCGTTGACAAATACACTGATTTTGTACCTCATCTGAATTTACTTTTTGATTCATTTCACACTCTAGGTCAATGATTAAAATATGGACAATAGTACTGAACCTACATTAGTTTTCTCTCCCCAAACCTATCGCCGTCCATTTTTTATATATTCAATTTATCATTATCTTTTGGCTATCAGAAATTCAATATGTGTGAAATCTTCCATTTTCTTTTTAAAATTCCTGCATATGGTTTACTGTTTGTCTGGTGGCACTGGTATACATACATTTCCCCTACTATACAGCACAGAGACCATACATTTTCACTTTTAAATTCTAAGCCCAACAAAATTTCAGTTCTTGGTAAATCTACAGTAGTTGCTGTTACTTCTGTCAACCACTTGTTACTTGTTACTTGTTAATGTCGATGATGGAGGCTGAATGCCTGTTCATCGTTCATATGAGTCATAAATAAAAATATGTATACAAAAAGGCAGACTGAGCGTCTCCTCTCCTGGTTCATTTAACATTATTCAAAACAATACAGACTAATTTATGTCTGTTCAGATTGCTTCATCAATCACAAAAATGTTCCATGCATGCGCTATATATACACACTCAGATACATTCATCAGAAATACATTTATGAATTCCAGTACGATGGCTCATAGACACTTGGTAGATTACTCCAATGTTTATCCAGCCGAGTTTTAAAACTGTTTACAGATGGAGCTGACACCACATATTCTGGGAGACGATTCCATTTTTCAATGACACGTCTTGAGAAAAAGAACTTTCTTGTGTCAAGGCGAGAGAATGGCTTGAACAGTTTGTGACTGGTACCCCTTGTAGGTGCAGACAGTGTCATAAATAGAGGTTCTTCCACCTGGTAAATGTCATTGATGTGTTTGTACGTGTCAATGAGATCTCCTCTAATTCTACTATGTTCTAATGTCGGTAATTGAAGCCTTTTGAGTCTCTCTGGACATGAAAGATTGTCGAGATTTGGGATGAGCTTTGTGGCTCGACGTTGCACAGATTCAATCTGCTTCACAAGACCAACATTATGCGGAGACCAGACGGAATGGCCATATTCCAGGACAGGTCGTATCAATCCTTTAAAAAGAAGTACAAAGTTTTCATCATCCAGAAACTCAAAGGATCTTCTCATCACTCCAAGTATTTTTGTTGCTTTTGACACTTGTGTGGATATGTGTTCCTTAAAGGATAATTTGTTATCTATAAGGACCCCCAAATCCCTCTCTGATTCTGTTTCTTCAATTTGATGAAGTGTACATGTCCCGTCACCATCCTTCGATTTCATAGTGTATACTGCCTCTGATTTATGGTATCCTAGTTTCATGACTTTGCATTTCTCAGGATGGAACTTCATTAACCAAATGTCTGCCCACTCTTGTGAGCTGTTAATGTCTCCTTGCATGGACTCCTGTGCACCCGGTAAATCGCTTCTGACGTATAATTTTGCATCATCAGCAAATAGTTTTATACAGTTCTTGACGACTTATGGAAGGTCATTTATGAAAATGATAAACAGAATGGGACCTAGTACACTCCCCTGACGGATTCCACTGGATACGCTAGCCCAGTTTGATTTTGTCCCATTTACCACAAAACTTTGCCTTCTGTCCTTTAGGAAAGATGAAATCCAGCCTAAAAAGTGTCCTTGAATTCCAATAGCTTCGATCTTTAACAGGAAACGCTGGTGAGGCACTGTGTCGAAGGCTTTCATGAAATCGGTATATATACAATCAACTGATTCGGTACAGTCCAGAATATTTGTCCACTGTTCTAATACTTGCAGAAGATGAGTTACACATGATCTGCCCTTAATAAAGCCGTGCTGCTCTTTACTAAAAAGATTTCTGTCTGTCAAAAATTTTACAATTTGGTCTCTTATCAAAGTCTCCATGACTTTGCAGGCAATAGATGTAAGACTTACAGGGCGATAGTTCATAGCAGAGTGACGATTTCCCTTTTTGTATATGGGAGTAACATATGCATCTTTCCAATCTGATGGGACTGTCTCTTGGCTAAAAGACAATTGAAACACAATATACAAGGGGGTGGCTAATACTTCTGCAAGTTCCTTTATTAACATTGGATGTAGTCCATCCGGACCAGGTGATTTGTCTAGCTGGAGGTTTCTCAAAATGTGTAACACATCGTCTTCTGAGAAATCAAAATTTTCAAGTGGAATGCCAAATGGGTAAGTCGGGGGATCTGGCATTACAGTTATGTCTTCTTGTGTAAATACACTTTGGAAAAAGAGTTTAGGACATCAGCTTTCTCTTTGTCAGTACTTGTTCTAGTACCATTAGGTTCATCCAAATCCATCAGTCCTGCTCGTGTTTTTAATTTTGAGTTCACATACGACCAGAAAGCCTTTGGATTCTTTTTAGCCTTTTTGGCTATTGTCTTTTCTAGTTGTTTAACTGCCTTCCTTATAGCCCATTTGGCTTGGTTATTTGCTATTGCATATAACAAATAGTCCTCACCCTCTTTTGTCTGTATCCATCTTCTATAGAGTTTGTGTTTTTTCCTTATTTTTGTGATAGTGTGACTATTCATCCATTTTTTCTGGTTTTACCTTGTTGTGTACTACTGTATTTTTTGGGGGGGGGGACAAAACACTCAATCATTTCATCCATTTTTAATTTCAAAAATACCCAAGTATCCTCTACTGATTTGTTTTCTAGTTCTGTTGTCCAATTTATGCAGCCCAAAGCTTCACGTAGGCCATTGTAATCGGCTTTGATGACGTCTGCACAAAATTCCCTTGCACTTTGAAATCATGGAAAAAATGAACAAGGGTCTAACCACATTTATTACAAAATGTGCACAGCGGACATCTCTTTGTACCCATTTTACAGAGTCAGTTGTTTTGTAAATATAATTCGCTGTAAAAACTTATACTAAGTACTTATACTTATAGTTGGGTTTGGGGCAGCTTTGACATCTAGTGGTTGTAGTAAATATGTGAACCTAACAACTGTAGCTGACATTTTATATAATGCGTGTATCATGCAAGATATGTCGTCAAATTGAGAGTTGCTACCATTAAATCGAGTTAAACTACTACTAACGTCAGTTGGTACTTGTCTCAAGCCAGGAGAGAGATGTTTTCCTTCATACTGCATGTCATGTGCATTCACTTATACAAAACTGACACTTAGGTATTGGTGTGTCCACCTTGGACTTCCGGATGTTGATTTTGCTTGCTTCGTGGATTTTGATCATGGATGGCTCCTGTTTGCTCGCATGTTCTGTGGAGTTTCTCTCGCATAGTTGAAAACTGTTTTTCGCTTCTCTTTTTCATGATAGTTATTATTTTATGTCGTCAATGTGACATCTTGTCAGCTTTGGATACTCAATGAATAATGTATTGCTTGGTGGGTATTCTAGTGTTGCTGTTGTATCTGAGGACCATCATGTTGATGGGTTTGTCAAGATCTGGACGGATAACTATTTGGAATGAATTAAGAACTACGATATTGGTTCGTAATGGTCTCATACTATTAGATCTGAATGGAGAAGTGCCGATGGAGTTTCTTTAAGTGTTGTTAATTCTGACAGAGTGACTTTGAAAGGTTAAACAGATATATTGGCTGACATCTTGGTAATGGTGGTTACTATTAAACATTAACAAGAAAGTACCAATGGGGTTTCAGTTGATGTTAATTTTGACTTTTAATCCCATTGAATAGTCAAACTGACACATTGGCTAACATTTTGGTGATATCAAACTGTCGGTCAAATATTGCTAAGCAATGATGAAGTCTTGTGCAAAAAGGGGGAAATCAGTATATTTTTCCAGCATTTCAGCTTAATAAAACGAACAATATAACTGGTTTGTGATTGAGTGAGTTTATGTTTATAATTAAACACACACACACACACACACACACACACACACACATCACTTTCTCCACACTTTTTGACAGCCATATACACATTGTTATAGTTTTATGGTAAAGGTATGACACCTGCATATTGATTCCCAACACAAAATCACCGGTCCTGATAGAAGGTAATAACAACAAGCATCTACCATGATATAGGTGTACTGATGGATGTGTCAGTTGTCGCACTAACATTTCTGGAAATAAAGAATACCTTGCTTAAGATGAGCTCCGTGGTATTGACAGAACATGATAATCAAAAGCTTCTTATATAGATAGTAGTAGTGGGTGATGCTGTTTTCATCACAATGTGAGGCTTGTGTCATAGCCCTAATGAATAGGATAGACTTTCATTAATGCACCCGATTTATTAAGTTACTGCAGGGACTTTAGGATGACTGGGTTTGGAAACAGTAGGAGTGGGTAATATTGTTTTCCTCACATAATGAGGCTAGCTTCAGAGCTGTAACAGGGACTTTGGGATTGTTGGGTGTGGAATTAGCAGTAGAGAATAATAATGTTTTCCTCATATATTAGTGAGGCTCGTGTCATAGCATCAATGAATAAGATGTATTCAGTTACTGTATGGATTTTGGGATAACTGGGTGTGGAAATAGTAGGAGTGGATGTTGCCATTTGCCTCACTTAGTGAGGCAAGTTTTATAGCCTTCATATGGCAAATATGGGTGTCGCTTGAAATATCATGACACATCAACAGGATAGCTTATGCCTGACCAGTCATACACAAACAAAATGTTCTGAAAACAAGACAACAGCCAGAGAGGTGCCCAAAAGTGTGTCTGTTATTGGGGTCGCCTATGGGCTTTATAAGAGGGCCATGGCATTGCGGTGATCAAAGTGAATCCACAATGCGATGGCGTACAAGTCACTCAAAACTGTCTGAATTTGACAGGGGCAGAATCATTGGGATGTTGGAGGCTGGCTTTTCCTAGCCGGAGGTTGCAAGAATAAGAGGGTGTTTGAAGCCATTGGTAAAAAGGTGGTGGGCTCGTTTCCAGAAAACCAGAAGATGCAAAGGAAAGGCTGGATCTGGGTGACCAAGACTGTCAGATGGGATGGGTGACCGTTACTTAATCCAGTATGTGAAGAGGCACAGATTTCTTTCCACCAAAAGGTCTCATCAGTAGTGGCGCCAGGCCTGCAACATCAGAGCATTACAGTCTACTATTAACAAGAGACTAGTATTGGCCAAACTGAGTGGATAGCTCCCCTCATATACGCCTCCCTCTCAGTCCAGCACAAAAAACACGACAGGTACAGAGGTGTGAGGAACGTGCAGCTTGGTCCAGAAATCAATGGAACAGCATGATGTGGTCAGATGAATCCCAATTCTGCTTGGATTTCCATGATGGAAGAAAAAGCATTTGACAAATCCCTTCTGAGAGGTTCATAGAAGAATGTATGGTTGAACACGATAGCTATGGAGGAGGCAGTGTCATGATGTGGGGGGGGGGGGGGGGCAGGTGAACAGCCCTCATCAGGGTGAACAGGAAAATGAAAGGCTACTGCTACCTGGATGAGATTCTGCCCACACTTGATTAATGGATCTAACAATATCCAGGGCTACTGGAGATAACGCACAACCACACTCTGCCCAAGTCAGCATGCAGAATCTACAGCAACACAATATCACATTATTGCCATGTCCAGCCCATTCTCCTGACCTGTCCCCCATAGAGCATTTGTTGGATGTGCTTGGCCATCAAATGAGGGATGAGTATGAAGACCTCTCAGCCACCCTGGACCAACTGGCGCAGAGGCTCACAGACCAGTAAAATCAAATTCGCCAGGCTGATATCCCCCAGCTGACAAGCAGCATGCCTAGGTGGGTCCAAGCTTGCTTACAGCAGTACAGAAGTGTGGTGGTCACATGGTGCATGCAGTTTCCCAACAATAACAACAACAACAACAACCCAAAATGTCCTTTTAAGGACCACCATTTCCCCCCAAAAAAGGATATGAAAAGCAATGATATAATAAAGTAAACAAACACATCCTCATAACCCGTGCATAATGTTGAACAAACGGAGCGGTATTTTTCGCCTTTAGTATGGTAGGAGTGGGTGTACTGCTTTTTCGCATAGTGAGGCAAGCATGATAGGCTAAATCAATAGGAAAGTCTAACATCAGGGCACCTGATTGATTGAGTTAATTTGGGGACTTTTGGGTGGCTGGGTGTGGGTATGGTAGAAGTAGGTGATGCTGTTTTCCTGACATGGTGAGGCTAGTGTCGTAGCCTAAACAAATGTAATAGACTTATGATAGTGCACTTGATGTTTTGACTTTCTGTGTGGAGTTTGGGGTTACTGGGTGAGGGAGTGGGAGGAGTAAGTGATGCAGCTTTCCTGACATAGTGAGGCTAGGATCATAGCCTAAATAAATAGGATAAACTTACATTATTGCACCTGATTTATTTAGTTACTGGAGGATCTTTGGGATAACTGGGTGTGGAAATAGTAAGAGTGGTTGATCCTGTTTTTCTCACATATTGATGCCATTTTCATAGCCTAAATGAATAGGAAAGACTCACAATTAGTGCACCTAGTGTATTGAGTTACTGTAGGGACCTTGGGATGTATTGGTCGGGGAAATAGTAGGCCTACTAGTGGGTGCTGCTGTTTTAAAACCACCAGTTGCCTGAGTCAGGAGTGACAATTCTTTCATATTGGTATTGGCAGATACATGTTGATGTTTTGCTAATTCTTAAATCTCTGCTTGTTACTTTAATCAACTTTGCTATCATTGTTGGGTTAAAATTTATAAATATGGGTAATGTTTTTCTAAACTGTTCGATAAATTCTTCATTGGCCATGTTGTGCTATGGGCTGTGTTCTTCGACTCATAGTGATTATGGAGCTAGAGAGTTTTTGTAATGTAGATTCATATGTAATACACATTTGTGGCACATTTAGTATTGCTAGCCTTCTTCTTTCTCATGTAGAATTTATCATCTTCTGCCACGAACTATATGACCTTGAAAAATAGGCCTAAGTCATTCAAAATTTGACCATTGGCCCAATGCATATTTGGTGTACAATTAGCTGTTGCATCTCAATCAATGATCAAAAGAATGATTTTGATATACTTTGTACACCACCAATGGCTCCACCATGTCTCCACACGTCATAGACTTTCGCCTGTATCCTATTTCTGTAATGGTATATTGATATATACACACAACGTCAGATTTGATTACCATAAGAAAAAAAAAATACTGAAATATATTCCCTAGGGGACCTTGTGGAAGTTGGTCAAAGTCACCTGTATTATGCACTATTGAACTTAGATGCACCATTGTAGAAAATTTGGTGCAAACCATACTCTTTCTCAATATATTGAGTTTAATGTGTTTTCAACACCTTTATATATTTCCATATCTTTCATAGTGCATTTCAAAACGTATTGCATCGTGTAAATTGTTCAGGTGCAGATAGAGAAGTCCGGGATCTGAGGTCATAGTTATGTAATCCAGGTGATATATTTCTCCTTGTCCACCATGTTAAATGTTACCTAACATGACTACTGTCGAAGTTATGTATAACCCATTTTAAGCAGAAGCCAGAGCAGAGATTCCAGTTGGGCTACATTTTGTCAGGTAGAGGGATGGGACGCAAATGGCCCCGAGCTCTTTTCAACACACATATTTGTGGAATTGCAGTTTTCCTTGGCTAAAACGTCACGAGTTAGCATTAACCTATCACTGAACAGGATAGCGGACTACGGATCTGGAAGTTATGTAATATTAGTCAAATAAGGGAAAGAACCAGAAGAGGAGCTATATAGCAGCCAGTGACGTACTTCCTGACGCCGCTACCATTAAGATACAAGTGATGACGCCTACGCCAAGACCACTTCTGTAGTATATTTTGATATGATAAAATTTCCTTCTCCACTAAAGCCATTCGATAACAATACTGTGAATGTGATGGGAAAGCAGAAGGACTACCTATGACCACTACTTCCTCAGAGTGTGTGTTTGAGGAGGTATTAGTTCTTGGGCCCACATATGAGAGCATTTATAGGTATTTGCAATTTTGGTTATTGTTCAGATGAAGTAAATGAAGCAAAAGTAGGGGTGTGCACATCTGAAAATCTTGTAGTAGCAGCTGCATGTACTGTGGCACCTAAGATTTCAGAGGGAAGCCAGGAAGACGGTAGGGGGTGAGGGTGATGGAGGTGAATGGGATGGGGCGTGAACATAAATAACCAGTGCGCGGGCAGTTATGCAGAGAATAAGTCTTCTGCCCTTTCAATAACTCTACTTATAATAACCAACTTGAATAAACAGACAATGTTCTCATTATAGCTTCACAAGAGCACCATGTGTTTTGAAGGAGTCACACATTTCATTTATCACAATAGTAGTCTTGAACTAGAAATAAAAGGACAGTGGACTCATTTTATCTACATAAGAGTACGGTGTGTTCTGGAAATAATCACATTTTTTATTTACCACAAAACTAGGCTACATTTAGAACTAGAAATAAGCACATAATTAATTCATTATTGTCTGCACAAGAGTACCTTGAGATTTGAAAAAGTCAGATATTCCATTCATCACAAAAGTCTTGTAACAAATAATTACAATTATCTACTGACTATAATCTGCAGCATTATGCTAAGAAATAAGTTTCAAGTTCTCCAAAACAAGTATTATTTTAAGCAGGACAGACAGACTCCGATTCTTGACTTACACCTTCCCGGCAAAATCCAAACTGTACAGCACCGGCAATATAATCATCTGAATATTTTCATGTATGTGTTTACCCGTAACTTTCTACCAGATTTGCTGTCATTACAAATTCACATATTCCAGCGCCGTTAGGCGTATTCCACTCGCTCCTCCACTACAGGTGCCTTATACACTCCCCAAAAAATAATTCACGAGCAAACGACCAGTCTCACTTACAGAGGTGCTGGTGAACTCCCTATCTCCAACTTTACATCAACAATCTAACTTATCCTCCTTTAAATCTGCTCTGAATAAATACGCTTCCTGGTCCAACCATGATCACTTATGCCAACACATTTTATCTTTACTTTACTTTACTTTACTTCATTATTTATACAGTTTAGTTTACTCTATGTAAATCTACATTTTATTATCATTTGTGCTTTACTTACTGGTCATGATCTTGTGAGTCATATATATAATAAAGAGTAATTTTTGTCAGCGTAACTGCTGTGTAATATGATTTACGTAGTTTGAATCTTCTATTCATTCTTCTCCATCTAATTTCAAAATTTAGTTCAATTGTCTTTTTCAGGTAAGCTGGTGTATGGATATATTTGTATAAATGGAATAGGTTGAAGAGGAGAGGGTGAGGGGATCAACGCGGCAGCGCTTGGGTTAGCGATGTGAGAGTGGGGAAGGGCGCCCCGGGTAGGATGGAGTCTGAGGTCACTCTGCTTCGGTGTGAGTCCTGTTATTAAAGGGCCGTGCCTCGCTAGACTACGCTATGGTGTGTGCCAGGTTTGCTCAAATCGTCACCCAAAACAAGTCCAATGTTCAACTGTATTCCTTTTTTTTATTTTGCACTGTTCGCTAACGAATAACTTAATAGGAATATCAGAGTTCTATGATACTCTTTTGTATACTTTTACTTTTAGTTTTAATTTAGATGGGATGGTCAGTGCTTATATATGTTTATTAGTGGATGTTATTTGTTTTTCATGGCTGTGCGCTTTCTCTGAATATAATGTAACACAACAGAACATAAAAAAGGAATAGAGA
The DNA here is from genome assembly GCA_964020975.1 of Hermodice carunculata. Taxonomy (NCBI): domain Eukaryota; kingdom Metazoa; phylum Annelida; class Polychaeta; order Eunicida; family Amphinomidae; genus Hermodice; species Hermodice carunculata. The sequence goes on from OZ026614.1 coordinate 16,903,731, forward strand.
GCAATAAACTAAGGCAATTAACTCATTCCATACTTGTCCCTGATTTATTCATATAGGTATCTAGATTTAAGACGACAATTGCATATTCAAATTCTTCATGAAAAGAGCTTACGTTCAAGTACCAACATGCCTATAGTCTTAAGTCAGTGGTTCTGGCACTGCCTGGCAAGTCATGCTGCAGCTGCCACAAGAGCAGCTGCAGCATGACCTTCCAGGCAGTACCAGAACCACTGACCAAGGCCTGTGACCATAGTAAGGAATGAGTTAATAAACTTAGTGCACCATTTATAGTACCCTTCAGTTCAGTAACACAACGAAAATAACAAAACAAAAATGTCTAATTTTTTATTCTCATAAACATATTAATTTAATTCACTTCGACTTTCCAGATTAAACAGCACACAAAGATCTGTCAAGTACAGATATTGGTGAAATTAGTATGACAATAAAAACAACATAGAGTTACAAGGCATGTGTCCATTGGCCCGGCATGGGTGCATGCCATACCACACGCAGTGGTTTGCAAAACCCAGATATCTTTTTCATGTATGACGTATACTGTTGTTGTTTGCTTTTGAGGAATTGGTAAGTTCCATTTGAATTTCCATTCAATATTTTCCTATATGCGTTCATGATTATCGTTAGGCTACTTGTGAAGAATACGTAATGTTTCATGTAGGCCTACATATAGCTCGTTTATTTCACATGAAGGTTGATCCATTTCTATAGTAGCTTTGTATATTTCGCCTGGTAGAATCGTAAATATATGGTGTACAGGTCTGCTGTGGTGTACTTTCTTGGCTGCAGATGCTGAATGAAAATATAGGTAATAACATGTAGACATATTGTAGTGCTGGTTTTGTTCATACCACAGTCATGATGGCAGCATCAATGAATCGCATCGTGCCGTCTTGCGATTCCCCTAGCAGGTAAAGTTTGAACTATTGCTCTCGGAATGCTACGATCGCAGAGAGTAACTTGCTCACATAAAAATTTAATTTCGCTATTTTGAAGTAACATGACATTTATAAATAATATAAGTAACGCAGATGGGAACAGAAGGATGGCTTTGTATGCGACACAAACTATTTTTAAGCTTTCCTTGTGGTCTTTGACAGTCAGGGACTCCAAGCGACCTGTGGGCTGTGTGATTTCAAAACAAACCTATTGAATAAACATGGGTGATAACCATGAACTTTGAAAATTATCCGATGAATCGGAAACTTTGTAAGTATACATATACTTTCCAAAAAAGTACAATTACAGATAAAATGAAAATGATTCAATTATTTTTAAAAATAGGAGATACCAGTTGGTGCCACCTAGTGGTGGCACATGATATTAAATTTATTAGTAGCAAGATAAAGCCCAGTACGTTGGAAGAGGATCGGCTCAGCGCTTCAGGATTTAATTGGAAAGGGCAAAATATTCTAGTGCTGTGTGTGCAACACACTTAAGTCCAGGGGTGCATGCAAGTCTTCCTATGCAGTTTCAAAATAGTTACCCAAGTGATTTCGCAGATAGAGCATATTTAATATTTCTTCCAAAAGGGACCCCCCCCCCGAAAAAAAATCCTTACATGACTGCATAGTTGAACGAACTTATAATCTTTAAAGCATTATATACGAAAAGGGTTGTTTAGGCGTACACTTCATGCGTTTGTGGACATCCAAAGCACTTTCAAAGTGTTGCAATGCACAAATGACGGTGTGTACGCATCAACTCTACTTCAAAACCTTCATTGTCCGTATTGGTCTGTGTGAAACTTTTTTTTTCTGAAACATTGAAAGATTTCTACAGAAGCAAAAGTGTTATTTATGATACATTCATCTTACAGCCTGTCTCTGAAGACTTTATGAACAAAGAACTTAAAACTTTAAAGCACCAAAAGTACAGGACCCGACACGGTTCTCTCTCTCTCTCTCTCTCTCTCTCTCTCTCTCTCTCTCTCTCTCTCTCTCTCTCTCTCTCTCTCTCTCTCTCTCTCTCTCTCTCTCTCTCTCTCTCTCTCTCTCTCTCTCTCTCTCTCTCGTGTTAAATCTATCGACTTTGTCAGAAAGGGTACCGCAAAGTTTCAAAGGGGTCAGGATTAAACCTCTACATAAGATAAAAATTCCAGATTAGAAGTTGGAAATTATTTTCCATTGCTTATCTTGAGTATAGTATCTAAAATATACTAGAAAAAGCTGTGTATGCAGCAAATACTCAGAAGAAAGTACTTTGCTGTATGGAATCCCTTTCAACTGATTTAATAAATTTGAAACAACTAAAGGAAATTTTACAATAATGACTTCGATTGATGTGCAAAAAGCATTCGACACTGTAAACCATGACTTTTTTGGCCGGAAACTCAGAGACATGGGTATAGCCTTCATTAAATGTTTCAAATCGTACCTCTCAGACAGGTTGATATGCATAAAGTATCTTCGGGACTCGAAAGTGCTTCCTGTGGGGTCCCTCACGGAAGCATTCTCGGACTCCGAATGTACCTTTGCTATGTTAAGAACATTACCATAAGCGTTTTTTGCTTTTTTTTTTAAATGCAGATGATTCAGTGCTCGTGGTTTTCGGTATGAACCCAGAGTTTGCATCAAATCTGGGGTTGGAATTGGAAAATTCTAATAAATGTCTCATCAATGACAATTTATCACTGAGCTTGAGTAAGATGGAATCTTTTCTTTTCGAGCCAAAACGTAACTCGAAAGAAGTTAAAAAAAATCACAGTGAAATACCAAAACCAGGAGATCAAATCACAAATGGCAGTAAATTAATTAGGAGTTGTGCTGGACCACTATGTATCGGGCGATAGTACTGTCTACAATATCATTAGCTAAATAGGATCTGACTTCAAATGTTGATACAGACAGGGCAGCTTCCTGGACGTCAAAACCAGGAAGTTGCTCTGTTCAGCTTTGATGCAACTTTATTTTGAATATCGCATTACTAGTTGGTATTCTTCTATTTCCTATGGTTCACAGAGAAGTACGTTGCAAATCGCACAAATGAAAGTTGTGCTCTTCATACTTGATATTTCACCCAGGAGTCACATTGGTTGTGCTTAACTTTAGGATAAATCATGCCTTAGTATTTTCCACGAACAATGCCCTAGTTATCTTTCTTGTTACGTTACAAAGTTGACAGATATTCATCAGTTATTAAAATACTCGGGACAGTGACTTATTTTTCTTTTTTTCCTGAGAATAACAGAAGCTTCCGGCGTGATTTGCTCCACGGCGCCATGATAAGGAACTGTGATCTTTTACCTCGCGCCATCAAAGGTTTAAAACGTCGTCCCTAGTATAAATCATCAGTTGTCAAACAACATTTAATGGAAGGTATGGCGAACGGAGAGGACAACCATTAGACAATGGCTAATTCAATTTATCTGGTCCCTGTGGCGTGGTGCAAGCATACATGGATGTAATGCCCCTCGGCCGTCTGATATTATCACCTACCTCGAGATCCAAGACGAGGTTTGATCTTGCTTCGTCTGTGGCATCTTGACGGTTGCTTAATCCCATTTTTCTCAAAGTCATACCTGGTCCCCTTTACCGACATCTAATCCATGCCAGTAATAATTTACATTCTTCACACATGTACGAACACATAGACTCCAAGTTTAAACATTTTTTATAATGTAGGCCTATATAGTCCATATTATTAGGCATCCAGTGAGATATTTATTCTGAGTTCTATATGTATCTATTATTTGTAATGAATGGATTTTTTTTATCTATTTATATCCCTTTGTTTTGGACCCGACTGGAAATAAATCTCCGGTTTTTAGTAAATAATCCTACCACCAATGTCTCCAATCGCTCTTTTATAGAGATACTATTATTATTTATGTGCTATTTGTGTGTTGTTTTTGGTACTGAATAAACAATCAAATCAAATCAAACATTTAATAATAAAAACAAATTTACATCACAATAAACAAAAGGATGTCTGCTGTTTGTAGCTCAATTGTCATGTGTTTACTGGATTAGCTCATTCACATATGCGCGTGCAGCTGAAAAGTTACATTAACCGTACCTGAAATTCACGCCGACCACAGCTGTAATCTTTTCATGATATACAAAAAATGGACATTTAACACCATGATTTTTTTTCCATATTATGTAAATCTGTGTAATAAAATTATGACAATGTGTGCATATATATGAAGCTAGGTAAATTGTATATCTTATTTTGATAATTTGTTTATGACAGCAGAGAGCGGAGCCTTCTCAAGCCTGTGAATTTTGTTTTAAAAAGCCTGCGTTTATTTTTTCATCTATTGAGTATTATTATGCACTCTAAGATGGCAAAATGTTTGGTGACCAATAGCACATGTCTGCAACGATGTCAGATCAGGTTGCATATAGTAATAACTAGAGGTTTCAGAGACAAGATTTTCAGATAAATGAAAGTTAAAGGCAAACGAATTTCCAGATCTGCCAGCGTACGATGTGGTCGACTTTGACGCATTGCGGTTAAGGCCACATAAGAAAGATCCTAACCTATCTCTCACAGACAGCAATCATCGCGTGTGATATGAAGGTACCAAATTAAATAAGTCTTTAGTTATTATCCAAAGCATAAACTCAATAAAATTGCTTTGTGACCTTGAGCAATTGTAAATGTCTCCCAAAACATATTGGCACACAAAAATCACATCGATTTTTAGTCGTCCATTCTTGACCCACGAGACAACGTTGTAAATTTTCCTATTTGTGGAGTTAATCCGTACAAAAGTTTCATTTTTATCAGTTTTGTCACTTCTTTCAGAACGACTAACTCACACCATATATATATATATATATATATATACATTTATTACAGTAGTTTTATAGGGCTAAAACTTCACAATTTTATTACGATTTTATATTGATCGTGAATTTGTTACAACCCCTCGTTGGTTTGATAGGCTTATTAAACCCTGTATTGAATTTGAAACCACTCAATGATTACTTCGACCAGCATTTGGATACGAAATTCCAGATTTAGTCCGCAAAAGCTGACATATTTTACTACTACAATTTGACGAAATCTGACAAAGGTTAACTTCCGCAACTGCGTTTTGTTAATACAGCAGAATCAGGAGCGCCATCATCTTGTGCAAAATGAAATGTCCTAGGTCACGTGTATCTTAAAGGTACCCAAGAACGTAGTTGAGTATGGTTACCTTGTGGTCTTCTTGCAAATCAGGCCAAGGTTAACCATATCGAACAAAAATAAATAAGGCCTCTTAAACATAACTATAAATGAATTGGTTTAAGGCAGGTCGTGTATTTGGAGTACATTTTGAATATATGCACGTATATATATATATATATATATATATATATATATATATATATATATATATATATATATATATATATATATATATATATATATGAAAATTTAAGTTTTGTTATACTTGATACCATATGCATGGCGGTTTTCTATATAATCTATTCTACTCTGACCATCTGCTGTTGTTTTGACCTGCGCCACCAAATGTATATTTAAATGTGTTTTGGGGAATCCTTGAAGAATTGGTTTCACTTTCTGTTTGTTTTGCTTAATTGGTTTGTGCCCTTCTTCCGATTGCTGCTCAATGGAAATTATCAATTGACAGTTTGTTACTGCAGTTGATTACAATGGCCGCTTCATCAATTTGCCATGTGATTATACCCTATTCCAGGATGACAATTTGTGTATAATATATATATATATATATATATATATATATATATATATATATATATATATATATATATTCATAAAATATTTCTTTCAGATATTCGCGTTTACTGTGCTAAATATTCATTGTATAACGAACAAGTGTTGCTGCATTTGCTGACACCAAAGTTGGTGCTAGGCTGTACCATTCCTGACAGTTGCTGACAAAGAAAATTTCCCTCATTAGAGGCCCCCATTATCAAAACAAAACTTCATATCGAAAAATATTTGGGTGAATGTATTATTCGTTTCTTGGTTAGAAGTTCCCAAAAGGTCTCATCAACTCTTAGTCAAAATATTAACGACACATTTTAGAATGACAAAGCAATAGCGCATACAGCATTTGACATCCGGGAATCTGAAATGGAAAAGGGTTATGTCGTTTTAATACATTCAACAAGTCGACAGTTGCTGTTATACAACAGGATCACCCGGGCACACACTTCATGTTATATGTATTGCTATATTTTCAGATTTGGGCAATTATTTTATCACATTGAACCAGATTACATTTTGTGAACAATTCAAAATGAAAACACTAAAGATCCCATTAATCTTTGTTCTTGGATAAGTATATTGGGCGCTCCCATTGCACGAAACAAACAGAAAATGAAACTAAAATGTATTAAAGTTCTTCAGAATAATTAAAATTAAATAATGAATGAATGACTACACGAATAATAACTAAACAAATATATATATAAAAAGTAAAACCAAGGACACGCTATAAGATTGAATTAGGTACGATCCTTTAAAATATGTTTTTGATACCTGTCCAAGAAGGATGTTGTAACTTTGGAGATAACAGGTTGAAAACCCATGTCGAGCCACCTTTCGTTTCCAACACAAATATTTTTAGATTAATTTAAAAATAAAATACAATTACACTTAGATTAGTTACTGCATTGTTTTTATATTTTATGCTGCCCTTGGAAGTGTGAATTCTTATTCGTTAGAACCTTAAACAGCTAGCTAACCCTTCGTACTGTAGGCCCAGGTTTCTCTGTAATAAAAGAAGTCTTGAGCACACAAGTTGTACCGTTGAGGTTTCGTTTCTTGACTAAACTAAATACAAAACGGGGCGTGTATCATATACCGAGGTGCAGTTACAGTACAGTATGATCGTGGGTGATCAACTGGGTAAACTGAAAACGCAAAGGATGACAGATATTCGAGACCTTTGAGCTTGCAGTGCAAAGTTAGTATATTAAGTCCATGTAATTATATCATGAAAAGGTTGATTAGTTACAAGTTGTAGTCCATGTAGCTGGGTGAAAAGGTTAAAAAGTTGCAAGTGCAAGCCCATGAGCACGTGTGTCACATCTCGTTCTCTGAAGGCAGGGATGCCCGACAGAGGGAGCCACCTATTGAGAGCCTGAGGTACTACACGAATGAACTTGATGAAGATAACAAGGGCCCTAGAGAGAAGATCCTTACGTATTGAACAATAATACTGATCAAGTGCTGCATTAAGTAAGTAAGATTTATGTCTATAAAAATTTCAATATTATTATGGTAAGTGACCTCATGGGACAAAACACTCCTCAGCTGACACTGTATGGGCGTCATTTTTACATCTTGATCTAAGCATAAATTGGAGACTTCAAAACTTGTCTTTGGTACAGGAATTAATTCGTATTTTCATAAAGTAGCGCTAAATAACGGCACTGAAAGTCCAGATCCCAAGTTTATGGCACAAGTCCCACGTTCATCAACGTCTGTCGCCTCTTACTGTCTCTGAGTTATAAAGTTCTTTGGTTTATCCAAATTATGGTTAACAAAAAGGATACAGTGGTCACTGGTCTGTTCAAGGTAGCAAGATGGCCATCTCTGTCTTGGCGCGGATCTTTTATTATTGATTATTATTATTTATTGCTGACATAAGTATAAAATATCCTAGTCGAGTTATTATATAACCCATCACCAGTTTGCTGTCAGTGAAAACTACATGGATTTTATCTCAATGTCCAACTGGTTAGATATCAACTTTGCAATTGCCAGTACATCCATACAGAGTGCCAACTGTGGTATTGTGTGAGCAGGTGTTATATCTAGTTTCCTTTGCCAAAAATGAGACCTAATTCCTTCTCCTTCACTATTTACCAGTTCCTAGTAAGCCACTGCCGCCTTCACCTTCCAAGAAGCATCTGCATAAGATATGTATTTGTTTGTCTTGTGCCTGTGAAAATGAGTAATCTATGTCCATACATGGTATGTCAATTGACTCCAAGGACTGCAATGAAGCTTGCAATTTTTCCCATTCTGGCTGTATATTGGTAGGTAGGAGATCGTCCCAGCCACCTTGAGGCTTTGAGGTGTGTTCACAAAGCAACAGCTCTTTTGTACAGTGATGGATGATGCAAAACCTAAGGGTTCATAAATGATATTAATAGTGGACAGAACACCCTGGCAAGTGAAATGTCTCTCTTCTGATGACACTTGGTATGTAAAGCGGTCATAATCGGTGTTCTAACTTGTACCCAAACTCCGTTGAAGTGGCAGCAAGTCCATCTCAAGGTTCAACTCTTTCAGATCCTTTGTAAATCATCTGGGAAGAAGGCTGCCATTACTTGGTTACTGTTGGAGGTTATTTTGTGAAGCCTCAGGTTTCCACCTGAGCTCAGCACCTGTTGTGTTCTTGTTAGCAAATCAATAGCCTGCTCATCTGAGGAGAAGGATTGGAGTCCATCATCTACATAGAAATCACACAGTACAAAGTCCTTGACATCAGATCCAAATGCCTCTTCTGTCAACTGTGCAGATTTTCTGAGACCATACATTGCTGGAGCAGGGAGAGGGCTGTTTCCAAGTACATGGACTTTCATGTGATAGTCAATGATTTCTTTGTCTGGGTCATTGCCCTTATACCACAGAAATCTTAAGAAATTCCATGGATCCTTCTAGACTCTAAAGGAATGAAACATCTGTTGAATGTCAGCTGTGACTGCAATTTTTTCCTCCCTAAATTGTAATAGTACTCCCACAAGGTTGCTTGTAAAATCAGGTCCAGTGAGAAGGATGTCGTTCAGTGATAAGCCTTGGAAATTAGCACTGGAGTCAAAGACGGCTGTTATTTTACCTGTTTTCCTCAAGTGATAGACCCCATAGATTGGTAGGTCTGCTAGCTCCCACAATTTCATATTGTCTCTGATTGTCAGTTTGGGAAGTTTGTCAACTTATGCTTTATGGTCATTTCTATGGTCTCTGGGCAACCATATTGCTTGTCTAGCCTTTCCCAGACTTTAGGAAACCCCTAATGCTGGGGTGGTCACATTCGCTGATCCTCTGTTTTTAGCATAGTCTGATGATTCTTTTCCTGGCCATTTCACAAGTAGATCCAGTTCCTCACTGGAAGTCACATTTAAATCTATGATCACATCCCTGAAAGAATAGATCCCACCCTTGTAGTCTTCAGGTTTGCCTGTGGAGTTATTAAGTGTGATATAACCAGTTCTTTCTTAAGCATGTATCGCATAAGTTCAGATGCAACCCTGGACTTGCTGTAGCTCGCTGCCTGAGGTGGAGGGTTTTGGTCTCTTGTAGGTGGTTCAACTTGAGCACTGTCAGGATGAATCATGTTACAGTTAGTAGTGACATTTACACCTGGCACCACAGCATATGTATTATCTCTGCCTAGAGAGGTGCATGCATCATCCTGTCTGTTGCCTTGGTTTGTGAATAAGCCTGAACGGCTTTCCACATAATTTTGTGTGCCTTGGGCCGAGTATTCTTGTGGTAGCTCTTAAATGCCACTATGATGGCTCTCCCCACCACAGTTGCTAAAAGATTGAACAACTTGCACTTCTGCTTCCACTGCTGCAGCTTCCTTTTGTTGTTGTAATAATCTCATATTTACTTCAATTTCTGCTTGCTGGAGGGCTTTTTCTGCAGCCAGAAGCTTTAAGTCTTCCTCTTTTTCTGCATATTTGTCTCTTGAATGTGCTGCTTGAGCTTCCTCCTGTTTTTAGCTAATGCGGAGCCAGAGCTAATATCAGAACCAACAGTTTTGGCTGATGTTAATGATTTCCGAGACTGATGTGAAATACAAGATGTAGTTTCCATGAGAAGTTGAATTCGATTTTTATAGCAAGCCAGCAGGGCCATAACCCATAGGTCTTATGCGTAGCCGAACCTCCACTACAAGCAGTCAAGGCTCGGCAACACCTAGTCTAGCCAACAAATAAGATTACAGTCTCCACTATGCATAGTTGAGGGTTGGCAACATGTACTGGAGTCTACTAATAAGATTACAGTCTCCACTATGTATAATCAAGGAAGGCTCGGCAATACATAATCGAGCCAACCAATAAGATTACAGTCTCCACTACGCGTTTCCAAGAAAATGTTCTTCTAGAACATGTAGTAGAGCCTCAGCAACACATAGTGGAGAAACTTATGCCTCCCATAGTGTGTAGCCAAACAATCCAATCACTGATGCCGGTGTAAACTGTATTAGATTTGTTAGACCACACATTAAGAAATTAATGGTCTTGCCATGCATAGCCAAGGGATGCAAATTGTGACAACCTGAGTTTATGGTTCGAGTTCACAACACCACCTCTTATTTCCCATCCATACACAAAGTACAATAAGTATAGAGTAAGTATATAAAATATATATATATATATATATATATATATATATATATATATATATATATATATATATATATATATCATATATAATCTTTTTAAATGATGAATAAGCTTTAATTTGATATATGATGATGGAAAATTGACCAAACCTACTAGAACCTATGGCTTCTACAAAATCACGTAACAATTACAGGGTCATGTCCGGGGTGTACAGAGGTACACTGTTGAGACTAGCGAGTGAAAGGTTAGGCATCCCAATATACATACCAACCTGCCCGTCATGTTAGGCTTAAAGTGTTTTTCTTCAAGATGTCTCGACAAACCATAACTTATATATTACTGGAAATTTGTGAAGCCTCAGGTTTCCACCTGAGCTCAGCACCTGTTGTGTTCTTGTTAGCAAATCAATAGCCTGCTCATCTGAGGAGAAGGATTGGAGTCCATCATCTACATAGAAATCACACAGTACAAAGTCCTTGACATCAGATCCAAATGCCTCTTCTGTCAACTGTGCAGATTTTCTGAGACCATACATTGCTGGAGCAGGGAGAGGGCTGTTTCCAAGTACATGGACTTTCATGTGATAGTCAATGATTTCTTTGTCTGGGTCATTGCCCTTATACCACAGAAATCTTAAGAAATTCCATGGATCCTTCTAGACTCTAAAGGAATGAAACATCTGTTGAATGTCAGCTGTGACTGCAATTTTTTCCTCCCTAAATTGTAATAGTACTCCCACAAGGTTGCTTGTAAAATCAGGTCCAGTGAGAAGGATGTCGTTCAGTGATAAGCCTTGGAAATTAGCACTGGAGTCAAAGACGGCTGTTATTTTATCTGTTTTCCTCAAGTGATAGACCCCATAGATTGGTAGGTCTGCTAGCTCCCACAATTTCATATTGTCTCTGATTGTCAGTTTGGGAAGTTTGTCAACTTATGCTTTATGGTCATTTCTATGGTCTCTGGACAACCATATTGCTTGTCTAGCCTTTCCCAGACTTTAGGAAACCCCTAATGCTGGGGTGGTCACATTCGCTGATCCTCTGTTTTTAGCATAGTCTGATGATTCTTTTCCTGGCCATTTCACAAGTAGATCCAGTTCCTCACTGGAAGTCACATTTAAATCTATGATCACATCCCTGAAAGAATAGATCCCACCCTTGTAGTCTTCAGGTTTGCCTGTGGAGTTATTAAGTGTGATATAACCAGTTCTTTCTTAAGCATGTATCGCATAAGTTCAGATGCAACCCTGGACTTGCTGTAGCTCGCTGCCTGAGGTGGAGGGTTTTGGTCTCTTGTAGGTGGTTCAACTTGAGCACTGTCAGGATGAATCATGTTACAGTTAGTAGTGACATTTACACCTGGCACCACAGCATATGTATTATCTCTGCCTAGAGAGGTGCATGCATCATCCTGTCTGTTGCCTTGGTTTGTGAATAAGCCTGAACGGCTTTCCACATAATTTTGTGTGCCTTGGGCCGAGTATTCTTGTGGTAGCTCTTAAATGCCACTATGATGGCTCTCCCCACCACAGTTGCTAAAAGATTGAACAACTTGCACTTCTGCTTCCACTGCTGCAGCTTCCTTTTGTTGTTGTAATAATCTCATATTTACTTCAATTTCTGCTTGCTGGAGGGCTTTTTCTGCAGCCAGAAGCTTTAAGTCTTCCTCTTTTTCTGCATATTTGTCTCTTGAATGTGCTGCTTGAGCTTCCTCCTGTTTTTAGCTAATGCGGAGCCAGAGCTAATATCAGAACCAACAGTTTTGGCTGATGTTAATGATTTCCGAGACTGATGTGAAATACAAGATGTAGTTTCCATGAGAAGTTGAATTCGATTTTTATAGCAAGCCAGCAGGGCCATAACCCATAGGTCTTATGCGTAGCCGAACCTCCACTACAAGCAGTCAAGGCTCGGCAACACCTAGTCTAGCCAACAAATAAGATTACAGTCTCCACTATGCATAGTTGAGGGTTGGCAACATGTACTGGAGTCTACTAATAAGATTACAGTCTCCACTATGTATAATCAAGGAAGGCTCGGCAATACATAATCGAGCCAACCAATAAGATTACAGTCTCCACTACGCGTTTCCAAGAAAATGTTCTTCTAGAACATGTAGTAGAGCCTCAGCAACACATAGTGGAGAAACTTATGCCTCCCATAGTGTGTAGCCAAACAATCCAATCACTGATGCCGGTGTAAACTGTATTAGATTTGTTAGACCACACATTAAGAAATTAATGGTCTTGCCATGCATAGCCAAGGGATGCAAATTGTGACAACCTGAGTTTATGGTTCGAGTTCACAACACCACCTCTTATTTCCCATCCATACACAAAGTACAATAAGTATAGAGTAAGTATATAAAATATATATATATATATATATATATATATATATATATATATATATATATATATCATATATAATCTTTTTAAATGATGAATAAGCTTTAACTTGATATATGATGATGGAAAATTGACCAAACCTACTAGAACCTATGGCTTCTACAAAATCACGTAACAATTACAGGGTCATGTCCGGGGTGTACAGAGGTACACTGTTGAGACTAGCGAGTGAAAGGTTAGGCATCCCAATATACATACCAACCTGCCCGTCATGTTAGGCTTAAAGTGTTTTTCTTCAAGATGTCTCGACAAACCATAACTTATATATTACTGGAAATGTCTTTGTAAGTAAGGGGGATATAGTGCTGGCATTTTTGTTGCCATGGATTTGAAATTGTAAGATTTATAGACGCTTCCATTTTTGTGTATTCTAATGTCTAACAAAAATGTCATGAAGTGCTGCAGTACAATCCATGCCCTGTTCCAATATACTGATGGTATTTTCCAGTTATTGTACAGGAACAGGGTTGGGACAGCAAATTGTTCAGTTGGAAGCTGGAGCAAATTCAGTCGAATTTATTGAACTCCTAGTCTTTTGGCCATCTGGCCAAGTTGATCCATTCTTTCCTTCATTGTTTTATTCTCTTGAGAGGGAAAATAAAATAAATATGCATTAAACTTCCTTTTTGAAATACGGGTTATAACCATTCCACTACGCATTGTAGAGACTGTGATTTGATTGGTTGCCTTGACCATGCGTTGTCGTGAATTTCAAGTCTCAACTACACATTGTAGAAATTCTAATTTGATTGGCTGCCTGGAAGACATATTATAGACAATTTCACGTTTCTGCTATGTGTTGTAGAGACTGTAATTTGATTGGTGGTTTAGATATCAGTAGCGCTTATAAGCACGTAAATGGCTTGCTTGTCTTCAGGTAAAGGGACCATAAGTTGCTCCACTACAAATCTCAGAAGCTCGACAATGCATAGTGGAAAACATATTCTCGACCATGCATAGTAGAGGCTGAAATCTGGTTGGTTGGCTTGACTATGCATAGTGTGGCCTCGACTACGCATAGTGTAGGGTTGGCAACATGTAAGGCCTGTGCGTTAAGTCTTGAGAGCTTTATTATGTTGCCCTTGCTCAAAGTAGGTTTCCTCCATGACTTTGAAAACATCCTTTTCTATTAAACTTTCATCCGTCTTTCGTTCTTGCCAGGAACATAAGATAGTAACTAAATTCCTTTTGGCGCGCTGTTCAACTCCATCTCAGGCCATTCAGGGTTTACTGCAGGGAACCTATGGTGTTTTCACAACTTTCAGTGACCTACATATTCCTTTTGACCTCGTCCCATGATTTATCAATTTTCTTACAACATAAAACCTTTTGCCTGTTATAATTTTCTAAGGCTTTCTCAGTGAGGTTTCTTACATGGTGGGATTTCTCTGCATGTTCCAGGATATCTTTTGCTAGGACAAGACTTTGGGCTGGGGTGAGTCTTCTTGGCTAGATTCAGCTAAGATACCAGCCTTAGTTTGTGCAGGTTCAGTTTCTTTTAATCTTTTTTCCATGGTAGCCTCAGGATGTATGTTTGTCGCATTTTGTGAGGCAAGTTTTGTAGGAAGTAGTGCAAGGTTTACAGTGTCTACCGTTCCATTTTCTTTGTCCTCATCATCCTGTAATTTCTGGTTGTCAGCTATAGCTAATGGATCTTGACAACATAGTTAATGAATCTTTGACAACAGTTCCGACTGGTAATTATGTGTGCTATTTATGACTTGTGTGCAAATTTGACCTTCTCTCAACTTTAAAGGCACTCTGTAGGCGACCGTAGAACTTGTAAATGTGAAATGTCCCCTTTTTGGCCTCTGTACTTTTTAAATTTGACGTGTTCTCTCTTAGCTTCCGTACTTTTTGCAAAGTTAGAATGTCCCCACTTACCTTTCGTACTTTTACGATGTTGAGATGTCCTTCCTCAGGTTTCGCACTTTTACCATGTTGAATGTCCTGCTTTTGCTTTCGTGCAAACATGACCACTGTTTATGGGGTAAATTTATGGGTAACATTTCCAGCCCTGCATTGTTATGTGAACAAAGTGACTTGAGTTTACAACACTTGTCTTTTTCTCATCCCAGGAAGGTTACTTCCTATTACTATGCTTCCCTTGGAAGTCTGAATTCTTATGCGTCACAACCTTAAACAGCTAGCTAACCCCTTGCCCTATAGGTCTACCAAGTTTTCTCTATAATAAAGAAGTCTTGAACACATAAATTGCACCGTTGAGGTTTCATGTTTCTTGCCTACACTCAATACACAGCGGGGCGTCGTGTATAAAATGCAGAGGTGCAGTTGCAGTACAGTATGATCGTGGGTGATCAACAGGGTGAACTAAAAATATAAAGGGTTACAGAGATTCGAGACTGTTGATCTTGCAAAGTTAGAATATAAGGTCCATGTGATTATATCATTAAAAAGGGTTTACTCACAAGAAGTAGTCCCTGTAGCTGGGTGAGAAGGGTTAAAAGTTGTAAGTGCAAGCACATGAGCACGTGCGCCATATGGCATTGTTCTCTGGAAGCAGGTACGCCTGACAGCGGGAGCCACCTATTGGGAGGCTGAGATACTACACGAATGAACCTGATGAGGATAACACGGGCCCCCAAAGAGAAGATCCTTACATATTGAACAATAATACTAATCAAGTACTGCATTAATTAAGTGCGATTTATGTCTTTAAAAATGTGTATATTACTCATAATAGACTTTATAGGACACAACATGTTTCTTGTTTTAGACAAGTTACCTTTGAACCAATTAATCGTTCCAGGTATTCCACTTTTTAGTATACTTGTCTTCAAGATTTGTTCCAGTTGACAAAACATTCAAATCGAAGTAATATTTCTTGGATTCCCCCAAGATAAATATTATTATTGGGTTTAATATCCTCCTTCATATTACAAGAAAAACTGCTGAAATATAGGTTACCGTGCAAAGTGTGAAATAAACAGGCTATCTGATGGCTTCAATAGATGGAGGCAGAAACGAGCACGGGCGCCGAGTTTGCTTCTTCTGTGCTCATTTCAACCTCAGTCTATTAAGTGGAGCGAGAGAGAGAGAGAGAGAGAGAGAGAGAGAGAGAGAGAGAGAGAGAGAGAGAGAGAGAGAGAGAGAGAGAGAGAGAGAGAGAGAGAGAGAGAGAGAGAGAGAGAGAGAGAGAGAGAGAGATTATTATGCCTATGGTGTTGTCCATGGATTATGGATTTGTTTTACCTTTTTAGTGTATAGGGGCATGGCATAATTTACTTTAATACCTGTACTGTACAGCAAATGGTCAATGACAGTGGTGCCGTGAGAATTCTCTGTCATGTAAACCCAAATCACGTCTACAAATTGACCCCCGTTTTGAATAGTCCTTTGGACATTTCTATCGTTCAAAATTTAGTTTTTAATTTTTAAGGGTCAGTCAACTATCATATGGTCTCTCTTCCTGCATGGTTGAGTATGGTATTAGGCTTTCCTATGTACATATACATGTTAAAATTTCAAAGTTTGAGGTGAAAATGTTAAAGTTTGGTCCCTGGACCCAAATTGGATTTCAACTTTCCTTAGCCCTACCTAGCTCATACCAGCATTATATTGTTGAGCTGCTTCAGAGTTCCGTAATTACTAAACATGTATGTTTCGTAATTACGATACTTAAAGTTTCGTAATCACCAGACTCTAAAATTCCTGAGTACGTAATTGCAAAACTTGAAGTTTCTTAATCACGAAGCTAAAAAGTCTCGTAATTACGAAACTTTTTCTATTCTTTTGCGCAACAATAATACGCTTCTATAATGGTATGTCGTTCCGTTGAGGGTTTTGCCAGACAAGTCCAAAAGTGCCCTCTCGTGTTGACTGCACAAACAAAAAACCCAATTGGCAATCAGACCCATTTATTTTGCGTGTGAATTTTGCCTGATGACGGACAAGGAACTAAACCGTTGCTATCAACTGGGACCCGTGTACGTGTACTTTGCGCGATTGAATACTTAACACCTGGATCAAGCATCAGTCTACAAACCTTGTGCATCTAATAGCCAACTGACTCTGGCTCTCAATAGAACGTACAAGGCTTGTCTTCTGTTTACACTATTTCCATAGCAGATCACTGAGTTCACGCTCGGTGGTGACTTTGGTTTAGCACTTCACTGGATTTAATGCATCAATTTCCCAAGGCTTTATGTATTCATTTTAAGTATTATCATAGTACATTTGAATATAGATACCTAGGAACCCAAAGAGTTGTCACGTTGAAGACTTCCCCGTATCGCAGAAAGTTTTATTCTATAACTTTATCTTCTTCAGTGTACAGATGAAACATTTATCGGTTTGAAATAACTGTTTTTACTCTTCTTTGTGACAATATTAAATTATGTTGTACTCGTTCCGTTGTTAGTATATTCGTCACAAAACAGTGACCTGTTTTTGCGGTTACCTACTGAATAGCTCATGGTGTTTACGATTGACTTAAACGTATTTTTGTGATCAAATACATCAAAATTAACATACCATATGATCACCTTGGCAATTGGGGAAAAGTGCAAAGCCTTATTAGAATCCCTCTTGCAGTTACTGTTGCAAACAGCCAGAAAACAAATCCATAACATGAACTACGCAAAAACATAACTCTGTTTGAAACGATATATAGATGGCGTTTCAAAGGAAGTAAACATAATGAATTGTTACTTTGGGGGTTAACAAAGTAACTTATTATCACTAAAGCTCCTTGCTGCCAATACCACGTTTGAGTCAACGCGTCACTTCCTCCTGTCAGGGAGCTAACCACCTAGCGGAATTAATACGAACTAATTTATTCACGTGGAATAACAGCGAAGTAACCACTTTCAAACAAAGAAAGTAAGAGAGCTCGAGTAGATTATATGCATTTTCCACTACGATGGATGCAGATGAATCTGAACAGTGCTCAGAGAAAGCCAAACTACTGTATGTGAAATATGTCTCTTTGCTTTTAGTTTATTGTCTATATCTTCTTTGTTTTTCAGTGTCAGTACAGATTTATACATAGTTTCTGTGTCGATTTGTCATTTGTACCGTCAGCACTTTCATATAGTGAGTGGGCGTTAAATAATTTTGCGCCGCGCTGAAGGATCTTTCGGAGGGGGTACTTATCCAATCGAAATTACATGGTCAAGACGTGGCATTCAATCATACTCCGGCGTTTCCCGTTTCCAATTGTGAAATGAATGAGAACAAAGTGAAACCCTGATTTCAAGAACACCGCGCCACAAAGGGTGCATCAACGTCCTGTGCTTTCCAGTTCAAGGTAATTCGGATCTTCGCATATAAAACAGAGCTGTTGTTGGGTAGGGATCGAGGCGTATGTTGATTTAAAAAGGGTGATTTCTTTCAGTGTCAACTGCGACTAAAGTCGAACTATTTTAAACGAACTGCTCTGACTTACAAAAAGGGTGCTGGATGCATGCTCCTTTTAAAATGATTTTTCATTCAAGTGCCAGCATGCCTGTAGTTACACAGAATATAAAAGCCCAGGTTGGTTTAAACATATTTTATTCAAAGAAGCAATTGGGAAGGAGGGCATGGCCCTATGTTAATCCCTCTCGCAAGAAGAGGACGCATGCACTGTACAAACGAAACAACACGCCACAGAACAAAGTGAAGTAGACACCACAGTCACAAAGCACAGATAGGGGGCTCGCTTGAACTAGCGGATGGTAATATTGTTTACATGTAGTAAAATAATGACAATAATCGTCTTCATAATATAAATTATTTTTGTTGCAATCATGACCATCACCATAAAGCTACTAGATCGGCGTTTCAGGTCCAAAGCGTTTGCTCTTCTCAATAAATTCCTGTACTGCTAAAAATATTATAATATTTTGGTTTAAATCACATTCACTGTTTCCAAATAATAAAGTATTTAAACAATATTTAAACAAAAGGGAGCCAAGGCATTGATAGTAGTATGTAAGACGTCACGAGCAACGGTATATCGGGGACAGGTAAGGAAAAAATGCCACACGCTTTCAGAAGCAGCACCACATGAACAGGCTGGTGAATCTGTAACGCAGATTTTGAACAGGTGTTCATTTAACTGACTGCGACCCATGCGTAACCTGCAGTGTAAGATAGATAAATATCTTTTGCCGACAACTAAAAGCTCTGGGTATTTTGCGGGGTGCGAGCGGGGTTGGAAAAATTACTTTTTTAATTGTGCCAAGGTAGGTAAATTACGAGTTTCTAATGGCAAGTGATTCCATAACCTAATTGCAGATAGGAAGAAAGATTTATCGAAAAGAATTGTCCTAGTATTGAACAGTTCAGGTAATTCGCCGCGTTCTCTAAGGTTGTAAGGGGTGTTATCATTGATACCTGGTGCATTTGGCAAGGCATTAAACAATTAATCAGGCGTTAATCTGTGTACAATTTTGTACATCATAATTATTTTTGATTTCTCTCGTCGTTTAGACAGGGTCTCCCAGCCAGTTTCTTCATATAGTTTAGCGTTGGGAGTAGTTTTCATTGCTCCAGTCACGATACGAGCCGCAGTCAGTTGTAAGTCCTTCAATAGTTTTTCATCAGCCAGTGCACAACCAGCCCAGACGACACTACCATACTCCAAAACAGGTCTCGCAAAGGATTTATAAATAACTTCAAGAGTATCACGATCAAGGGTATACTGCAGAGATTTCATAAGGTTTAAGTGTTTTGTAGCTTTAGTAGCTATATGTTTAATATGCGCGTTCCATTTCAGATCAGATTTTAAAAAGAGGCCCAGATGTTTGTGTTCAGGCACGTTCTCCAATTGGTGCCCTTGAAAGATAAGAGGTGGATGGTCGAGCATGGAGTCGGTTTTGAGGGCGTTAAAAGAAATTAGCCATTCTTTGGACCATTCATCTAACGTGGAAAGATTGCCATTGAGGACCGTAGCTGCGTATTCAGGATCGTCAAACGTGAGGTAGAGAGATGTATCATCGGCAAAAGCTTTACTTCTGCGTTAACAACATTTACAATGTCATTGATATAAATTAGAAACAGTAAGGGACCTAAAACAGATCCTTGTGGAAGCCTAGGTTAATAGCTTTCCTTGATGCACGTACCCAAAGCACACCAAGGAAAACTATTGAGTCTGTCAAGTTACTTACTGAAAAAGTTAAAAAGGTTCTGGCGAGGTTCGAACTCGCGACCTTCTGCGTGTAAAGCAGACGTGATCACCACTACACCACAGAACCATTACATGCAAACCTATGTCGCGGCGGCGCACCAATGAGAAACCAATACCTGATAGACAACATACTGTGACTGACTAATTAAATGATAAAATGATTGATTGATTGATTGATTGATTGTGTTTTTGTAGCACTCAAGAGAAGATGCTGGGAAACTCACAAAAGTCGATGTGACCTACTTCTAATGGGGGTCCCATCTGAAGACAGCAGCCTGCTGCCGCCACTAACGCAATTACTCTTCTTTATAAACAGCAAAGGATCTTTTACATGCATTTTTCAAAGAACGAGGCAACATATGCTGCGGCCTTTGATAAACTAATGCGTTTCCCAAAGAGAGACAAACATATCAAGGCCTTTGCCAAACCAGTCATGCATTACTGGTATAGTGTGTTTTGTTGAAAGCCAGAGACAAGAAGGGTTGGGGGGGGGGGGTCCCTAGTGCAAGGTACAGAAAATATGAAAATGTATAAATAATGATTGGTATGAGGTACGGAAATTAAAATGTGAATAAACATATTTATTATAGTCACATGTGTGATTTTGCAGGAGACCGGGTAGAACAACCATGGATAAACTGTATCTCTGTGTCTGGTAGTAAGGATATGTCTGTCACTGCATTGTCAAATTCAAATTTTTTTAACAATCAGTAGCATTCAAACTTACTGAAGTGCTCGAGAAAAACATGTCATCTAAATAGACATTTAGTTTGTGTATAATTGTTTTCAAAAGGAATAGTTTATGCAGAAATACCAAAGATTTAATTTGGCGCCACTTGGCAGTTGTATATGTCCCACTTCCTGGTCGATTTAAATGGTTCACTTTATCCAGTTACTGTTTATGATAATGTATCTTTTCTTAAACACGTCTCAACTAACAGGCTATTAACGGTTACTAAGTTGGTAGCAGCTCAGAAGAATGGAAGGTCCACGTGATTCAGAAGTGAGCTCGACTGTAAATTTTTATCATAATTTAAATTGCTAAAACTTTTTCTTTTGATTCATTA
The DNA here is from genome assembly GCA_964020975.1 of Hermodice carunculata. Lineage (NCBI taxonomy): Eukaryota > Metazoa > Annelida > Polychaeta > Eunicida > Amphinomidae > Hermodice > Hermodice carunculata. The sequence continues at coordinate 16,924,641 of OZ026614.1, forward strand.
CATGCGCAATGGTCAACAACCCCCAAAAAGCAGTTGAAATGACATCTCTATCTATAATAGTTTTGAAGATATTCAGGTTTTAAAATTTCAAATGCTGCTAATTAGCATAATTCAAATTGCTACAATTTTTTCTTTAAATTGACTAGATGCGCCCTGGTCAAGAACCCCCTAGTAAAAGTTGGAATGACATCTCTATCTGTAATAGTTTTGAGGATATTCAAGATCTAAAATTTCAAATGCCCATAATTTGCATAATTTTAAACTTCTTCATTCCTCTGTATAAAACTGTCAAACTCCTTGTATGGAGGTACAATCATGCCAAGTTTGGAGTTTCTATGTATCACAGTGTCCGAGAAAAGTATCGGACAAATTTGCTGGTAACGAAGAAAGAAGAAAGAAAGAAAGAAAAAGAAAGAAAGAAAGAAAGAAAGAAAGAATATCAGGAAAAACAGAAAAGTGTGTGTTGACACACACACTTTAATGATCTAAATGATGCTGGTGCAATGATAATAATCTCAACTTGCATGCTTCTTTTGTCCAGTGAATGCTAAGAAAAGTCTTCTAGGTGCGCTAGTTTGCACGAATGATTGCCAGGGGCAATAGAATTTCAGAGACAAAAAGAAAGAAAGAAAGAAAGAAAGAAAGAAAGAAAGAAAGAAAGAAAGAAAGAAAGAAAGAAAGAAAGAAGGAAAACGGCCGAGGTGCTTGTCCTGCAAACACTGTCATTTTCTTTAAATATAGATTTTGAATACATGGACAAGTGAGTTACATAAGCCTTAGCCCAAATATTTTTTTAAAAGCTTGACCTGCCAGAAAGGAGTTGAAAAAGGCGTCCCCAACAGGGAAGCTCGGATTTGATTTGGTTTAAACATATTTATTGCAAAAACAATTGACCAACAGGCGATGCCTATATGAAGGCCTCTTGTACATAAACAGATACACAACAAGTAAATGGATAACATCTAGATAACGAATAGATAACAAACAGGACATTACGGACTGTGGTAAGAAGGAAGGGGAGGGTAAGCCAGTCTGTGAGCATTACGTAAATTGATAACAAGAGTCAAACATTAAATCTTCCAGTTGCTTTTATGTAATAGTGGACAGCATTAAAAATTTCCATATTCTTTGAGTTCATTTTTGTTGATGTTCCAAACAGAATTGTTTTTATGATGAATGAAGCTAAAGGTGTAATTTTTGTCTGTAGGTCATTTCTTTGCAAGACATATTTGTTACACTGGAAGAAAAAATGAAAGGCATCCTCAGACAAGTCTCCACAGGAACAGAGTGGAGATTCTACCAAACCCATCTTGAATAGATCACTATTCAACTGGCTGCAGCCCATTCTCAATTTTGCATGGATTATTCCGATTTTCCTGTCACCAAAGTTGAATAGTTCATTGCTTTTAGGCTTTGATTTATTTAATTTTTTCTTGAATTCATCCAGATGTTCGGAATTTTTAGTAGAATATGGAAGAAGGTTCCATTCTCGAATAGTAGCCGGAAAGAAAGAATTATAGAAAATGTTTGTTCGAGCATAGAAGGAAGTGATGTCATGTCTTGATCTGATGTTGTATCTAGTTCGTTCTGAAACTGTTTGTGGTATTAAATTCTACAGATATGCTGGAGTAAATCCATTTATTATTTTGTACATAAGTATCAGTTTGTGCTTCCGTCTACGTTCGGCGAGGGTTTCCCATCCCGTTTCAGCATACAGTTTAAAGTGAATTGTATGTGTAACTACTCTGGCTGCAGCCAACTGAATACTTTCGAGAAGATCTCGGTCCGATTGTGTGCACCCATCCCAGACCACACTAGGATATTCCATAGTAGGTCTAATGAAAGAGAAATACAGTGATTCGAGGGCACGTCTGTTTAGTTTAAATTGTAAACATTTCAAAACACCTATCAATTTACGTGATTTAGTTAATATATGGTTTACGTGGGCAGACCAGGAAAGATCTGAAGAAAGTATGACTCCAAGGTGTTTATGTTGTTCGACTCTATCTATAACTGCTTTTTCAAATACTAAATTGGGATGATCAACAGGATTTTTCTTCTTACTACCTAAAAGTGTTTTAGTTTTAGCAGGGTTAAATGACACTAGCCACTTATTTGACCAGTCCGATACTGAAGCGAGGTCTTGATTTAACATGATTGAGCTTTGAACAGGGTCATCGACTTTGACGTAAAGGGTGGTATCGTCAGCAAATAGTCTAATTTCGGATTGCACAATATTTGTAATGTCATTAACATATATGAGGAACATTAGAGGACCTAATACCGTTGAGAGCGATCGTGAAGATAACTGTCTACCCATTGAAGTAGGGGACCCCTTATTCCTGCCTTCTTCATTTTGTATATCAAACCCGGGTGATGTACTTTATCGAATGCTTTGGTAATATCGCAAAAAAACAACACGTACTTCTTTTTGTAGATCAATAGCTTTGGAAAATTCATGGTATGAATATACTAACTGGTTCACAGTTCCATCACCGGGGATGAAACCAGATTGTCTTTCTGATAAAAAGTGATTGTCTCGTAGAAAATTGAATATGTTTTAAAGATAGCACGGTCGAAAACTTTACTAACAGAACTTAGGAGTGATATTGGCCTATAGCTTTTGCAGAATTCAGGTGGTCCACCTTTAGAGATTGGCGAAACGTTCGCTTTTTTCCATTCACTGGGGAAAACAGAATGTGATAGAGAAAGATTAAATAGTTTCGTCAGGGAACAAGAAATGATAGGCGCAGCCTCTTTTAACAAGAGGGGGCCAACACCGTCGGGCCCACAAGCTTTGTCAGTTTTCAATGACTTCAGTGTATCTGAAACAGTGTCCTCAGTCAGTTCAATATATTCTAGGGTACTTTGCTGATGAGGCAATTCGACAGGCAATGTGAAGGATGCTGCATCAACGCGACACTGTTGTAGAAAATACTCATTAAGAACATTAGCTTTCGCTGCATTATCTGAAATCACAAAATTGTCGGTAGATAAAGCGGGGATTAAAGAATCAGATTTTCCAGACATAAAATATTTGACCATCCTCCACCAATTTTTGCTTTTAAATTTCCCCTGAGGTATGTTAAACGTAGATCACTTTTGTAGGCATTTTGCAAATCGCGAAAGTATTTCCATAGGTGCGAATTTTCGTTCGAGGCTTTAGCTCTCTCATGAATCCTACTGACTTTGCGTTTTTTTGCACGTAATTTAGAGGTATACCAAGGAGCATCATTTGGTCTTATTGTCACTGTGTTGTTCGGAATACAGTGTCGAGCAACGTTTAAGAAGGACTCGGTCCACATGCGGCAAGCTATGTTTATGTCGTCAGTATCGAAGCAGATGTCCCAATCAACCTGGTTTAATTCGTCTCGAAATACGTCAAAATCAGCTTTAGAGTATTGCCAGATAAATCTATCAAAAGTGAAGTCTTTCTTAATTCTGAATAGTAAATTGGCTGCCATTGTGCAGTGGTCATTTTGTGCGACAGGTGGCAGCACAGATGTTGACCTTATAAACTGAGGTATGTTACTTATTATTTGATCAAGACACGATGATGTTTTCTCGGTTATCCTCGTCGGCTCATTAATATGAATTTTCAAATTGTTATGGAGTGCGAGATTTGCAAGCTTCTTCCCATGGGATGTTTTAGGATCAGCGTTTAGGTCGCCTGTTAAAACAACATTACAAATATTTGAGTTTAGCGCCAAGTCTAAGTTCAGCTGGAGCTCATCCCAAAAAGCCACAGTAGAGTTTGGCGGTCTATATAACACAGCTAGTAGGAATTTATTGTTGTGTAATAGAACCTCCACCCACATTGTTTCCAGATTCGGATTTTCGAGGTCGGTTCGCCTTTTAACAACTAGACAGCTACACCTCCACCTGGACCGCACCCTCGGTCACGTCGCATAATAGGGTGGAAACCAGGTAAATTAAGATTATCGGAGTCTTGGCCAGGAGCAAGAAATGTTTCGGAAAGGGTTGTTATATCAAAAGACTGTGCCAGGGAGGTTTTAATGCAGGAAAGTTTGTCTTCCGAAAGACTGCGAATATTAGCGTGACAGATATTCAAATCTGCACATTGACTAGTGGGGCCTGGGTGTGGATGCACATCACCGCACAAAATTAGCAATATAAAATGTAAAATGGCAAAGACATCTGTAACAGCCTCCATTACACTGTGGCATTTTGATATAAAAATAATTTGCTGTAGTGTTACCTGCTTACAAACAGTATATATATAGATTTCCTGCATACTATACAGGATGCAGGATTTGATTTGTGTTGTCGTTCAGCATATTAACTGATGGTTGTAAGTATCAAGATATAAACCTTCATGTTACCATTAAGTGCATGTCATATGAGGAAATCTGCACGAACTTTTCCGTTGTATATATGTTGGGGAGGGATTAACCTTTTTTGCCGTATATTTGACGCCAAGCATAGCATTTGGACTAGATGGAGAATATATAGTCAATGTTATCTGCCGTTTAGTCATTTGCTATGGAGTTGCTTTTTCATGTTGACTCTGTGCGTAACTTTCGATAAATACTTAAATTAGGGGCTGATAATTTTGCATTTCATTGCACACAGACATTCGTGTAATCAGTGTGTTTAAATCCTAATTTTTAGAACTATCGTTTCGTGGGATGTCTCCTTCTTAAGAGGCACATAGAATCGAATCAGTCTGTGCAATTATAATCCATGTCAGCACGGTCAAGTCCTTTAAAATCCACGTCAAAGTTTTTTGGTGCTTGCATTTTTGGAGGGTTGGGCGTCAAGTACATAACCTTGGATCTCCGTGATAAAATGTAAGACAGATGATATCAAGTACTCAATCATTTGGCTGGGAACTACTGCAGTTGACATTCAAGTTTTTTGCGCGACACATAATTCCGGGGGTGAAGTGGTGATACATTTCGAGGATCTTTCCATACGTTTTAAAACACTTTTACACGGACGATGTCGTGTTGTGTGAGAAATGCATGTATAAATGCGAAAGTGCCGCTTGTTTATGTGCCAATGCGGCACCTGACAGCTCTCAGAGTCAGACATATCTATAATCCGTGGTTAAACTTTCGTGCACCAACTCCAGGTTATTTTAAATTTGAAATTTTATGGAAGTACGACTTTATAGTATGCAAAGTAATTTTACGCCAATTGATACATTATTCAAGGGGAGCTTGTCTTTCATATCGTTTAGCTATCCAGTCGTCAAGGAATTGTAAAAGAGGAAAAGTCAGAAGGCTCCCTCATGCATATCAAATCAGGCTTTGATCCAGGAGACATTGTTTTTTGGCGTGTCTGTGTGTGTGGCATTACAGACGAAAAAAGCAACTCGAGAATATGTTTTTAATTTAGCATATATGACATATCTTATGGTAAAAAAAGATTAAAAGAAACTATACTATACAAATGTATATGTCAAAGTATAGTCATCTTTTTCTTCATTAGAACTCCAAAATGCCAGAAGCTTTCATTTTGTACCCAAAACATTTGATTAAACATGACCTTGGCAGTGTTACAGGGTGATATGTCCTCGGTGCAGAGAATGTGTGAGGGTTTGCATCATCAATAGACAAAGAAAATGCTTGCTATGACATTGGCGGAAGAAGATGAAGGACATACCAATGATTAAATGGCTTCCTTTAGGTAAACCGAGCTATATGTTTCCAATCACAAAGACAAAGACGACCAGAAAACTAAGACGATGCAAATGTTCAGATAAATACTTTTCAGCACTATCAAATGTTCTGCTTAGGATTTTGGTTTAAAAAAAACAACAGATATAGCTGTTAAACATCAGGTGCCTAAGAACATAGCCTGCCACAACTAAGCTGTCGTTCAGGATGATAATAATAATAACAACAATGATGATAATAATAATAATAATAATAATGATGATGATGATGATGATGATGATGATGATGATGATGATGATGATGATGATGATGATGATAATAATAATAATATATGAAAGTGTGTCCAAAAGTTGAACAAGACAACATTTGCAGTATGTATTTGTACTCTGCACAGGAGAAAGACCGTAAATTCAGGTTCAGAAAATATCTTTTCTTTTGAGTGTGCTGGATATTGGAATCTAGGCGTGGACCCGTTGCCAGCACGTAACGCTGGGGCACGCCATTGTGCATGAATCTTGCATACAACTGAATACCACTTGACAAAATTTATGGAATCATCTCGTCATATTAACTCGCAATTTATTACACAGGAACACTGAAAATACATAGCTAATGAAATATCGATGTTGTTCCTCTAATTAAAGACAGGAGCGAATTCTCGTTTTCACAAGCATAATCCAGGTGTTTGTCTTGTACGTCGCACAGAGCATAGCCATTAAAATACAACAGAGGTATTTCAGTTAAAAATAGAACAAAACAAATAAAAACAAACGAAACAAAACAAAAAAAACACAAAAACAAGAAAAACAAAAACAAAAACAGTCAGCACTTGTTGCCTTCTATTTTAATTAGCAGAACAATACAAATTTTCTTATTAGCTCAAAAATGGCGATGGAATACAAGTGTAGACTTGTGCGCTGTTAAATTATCTCTAGATTGACGGAACAGTCGCAGAGCCTATGAATACCAATACGAAAATCTGCGTTTCCTGACAGTACAAGGGAAACAATCGGTATTATGACTAAAATACATGACTAAGAATAGTTTATAAATTTCGCAAGATTTCTCAACTTCTCGACGTTTTTACTGTTAACGACCTCTGTAAACTTGGAGACATTAGGTCTGGTGAAGTAATAATTTTCAGGTACAATTTTTTTTCTCAGTTGAAATATTCACATTGCAACAAAAAGTGAAACTCCTCATCAGTATGATCATCTTCACACAATCACGCTCCCTCTTCTTTGAAATATACCACCTCTGTAACCTATTGACCGCTATTTTAGTGTAGCTATTTCTGAATTTTGCCAGGGTTATTCCTTCCCTCAGATATGCTTAGCGGGTATTCTTTGGTTTCAAAATTGTGTTTAAAAAGCGTACAACCAGGATAAATGAGCAAGTTGTTAACGTCGTCTGACCGTTTTTTGATAAAATTTATCTTTACAACCAAACGAACCACTGTTTTAACCACTTAACATTAAATTATTGGATAACCACAAGTTTCACATTCCTAGGGGTTTTAACACATCTATTTTGTCAGTGATATCTTTGTATCTGGCTTTGCGATCTGATTTTGCGGGAAATCGTTATTTTCCAACTACTGCTTTTGGAGAAGTGATATATATGAAACTAACTAGTCCAAGCACCAATTTAAAAATGAATATGAAGAGGTTTACCTTTCCTCAATACGCAACACAATATTTTAAATGCATTACTGTTTTTCCCCTTGGCTAATCAACTCAAAACTACTTTCAGTGGAATACGATAATTTCATATAAGCTGTGGGGCTGCTCCATCCAGCATAGCTCAGCAAGAAAGTACCTGAACATGCGACAGATCCATGCACCAAACAGGATAAAATGCACGGTCCTAATGTATTGACTGCTTTGTAATAGTTGCCTTTTCTGAAAGCCTGCTCAGCTTGAAATTATCATCTTGTTTAAAATAAACATTCTTTATTTGTACCAACGTTAGTGCTACTGTTGCTTTATCTATCAGTGCGTCTGCATCATGGCGAATCCTTCTCGCATTGCCTTGCAACAGGAGGGACAATTTGGGCGGTAAACTGATGTGCATGTGTCGAATTTGCCTTTTACTCTTGGAAGTTGGGTTCTAAGTCACCGACATAAAAGGTCAACCGAGCTCTCACTGAGCATGATCATGTGCAATATCAGCGTCCGAGCTTACATACTTCTGATTTATCATGTAAACACAAAACATTACTGAAGTTGTACGTTTCCATCAAGTTTGAAGTAGATGAGGCCAATGGTGTTTGAGCAGAAGTCGATCTTGTAATTGTGGACTCCAGTCATGGTATTGTTCACGGAACTAAAAATGGATAACGGCAAGTGAACTAAACAATGTGGGCAACTCGAAATCTCACGACCTTTTCGGACACTTTATAATCCGCAAATTTTGAAAAGTATTAATGCATCGCAAAAACAGCAGGTTATCCTGCACATTTCTGTGTTTATCAGTATTATAGGGGCCATATGCAACTTTTTTTATTTTATAGGAGTTTGTGCACCATTGCTTTATAACTATCTGTTCTATGCGTTTATATAGATCTTTCATTTTTCGGATTTGCAAATATTTCTGTTACATGTGCCGTATGTTTTATTGACACCAGATATCTTTTTAAAATTTAGAATAAAATAATTGGATTCTTCAGTCTGCATTGAATGAACAAAATTATTCAAAGAAATCCTTGCATGGGGATGTAAATAAAAAGTGCAAAAACAAAATAAATAAATTCAAATATGTAGAATATGGTTCACAGAAATGCATTTTATGCATATTCTGTGTTCCTTCACCGCAACATTGCACTACTTGTGACTGCATCATTTAAACTGTTAACTCTTTCCAGTTGATCCAAAGCTCTGCGATATTGCAGAAGGTGCCAAAACCTTTTCAAGTAATACAGAGCTCTTTGATAATCCAGTGGGATGGAAGAAAAGCCTGCCACTGCCGACGGGGACGCAGCTACGCAATCATAAGTGTCCCTCTGGATACAACACAAGATACTGCATATTGAAGTATAATGAAAGATTAACACTATAGGTCGGTAGAAAGGAGAAAAGGGCAATGCATGTATTCTACTATGTATTCTACGCGCAATTGAATGCTACATGAAATCTTGGCATCTTCAACAATTACCATATGGCAGAATAGCTTGTCGCATATTTTTTAAAAAAATCAACATAATTCCACTTCACACTTTTGACCGGTTATCAGTTCTGATGATGGAAACCTTTTTCCACGAACCGCCTACACATAACCGCATTCATTTATTTATGAAAGTAGCTGTTTGTTTGCTTTATCTAATTTATTTATTTATCTATCTGATCGTCTATCTATCTATCTATCTATCTATCTATCTATCTATCTATCTATCTATCTATCTATCTATCTATCTATCTATCTATCTATCTATCTATCTATCTATCTATCTATCTATCTATATCTGTTGATGGGAAGATGTTTATACTTGCAGGCCTTTTACTCTGTACCATTTCACGTTCTTAATTCGAATCGCTGTGTCTAGTTGATGACTGATGTTTTAACAATTTGACAGTGTGTGATAGGCTTCAGTTGTCGCGCCCCGTTGCAATCTTCACTCACTTGAATGCTGTATGTTCTGAGTGCCACGCATATATCCCACTATTTGTGATACATGATTTAGAAACGCGAGGTTTATATTGACGTTTGAAAAAATACACGTATTTACATTCATGCAGTGTTTTTACACGTTCAAAAGGCTGCCTAATTTGCACGAGTCACCATACACAAAAGCACGCTTGAATACATCTGTTTGGAAAAAAATATTAATGCTGTTACCCGTTGCATAATATTCAGGGTTATGATTAGTTTCCTCGACAAAATAAACGTGGTCTCAGAAACAGTTAGGTGTTAGATCTCGTATGCAGTTGAAAATTATGTTGGCACATAAAACTCCTTCTTTCATTTTGTAGGGCTTTTTCCCAGATGAGTGGTTTATCTCTACTTTTAGTGGGTGGGGGGAGCATAAATGTTTAAATCATTGAAAATGTAAACTGAAAGTTTTTAATTGAATATAAATAAAACCGTAAGCGGTAATTACCACGAGAGTAATCTCTGTGCGGCTCCAAGCTGACAGTCGTTTCTGACCAGTCACGCTTTGCCGCCTGGACAACTTGCTACCATTTAGCATTATGTCGGTGTGAATGCAGCTTAGGATCAGCACTGCTTCATCGGTGCACCCATTGTGCAGGGGTGGATCTCATAAATCATCATCGTCGTCGTCACCGTCGTCGTCGTCGTCGTCGTCGTCGTCGTTTCTACCAGGTTTTTACATCATAGTCTTGACAGGTGCATGTATGTTACTACACTTCAGTACTTCACCTTTCCACAGCTTCTTACCCTCATTAACCTCAGATGTTAGAGAAATATGGAATACCCTGGAACTGCTCAAATCTTAAAACAAAATAACTTTTATTTTTTTCCAGTCTCTAAATTGAAGATCTTTGTGCTTTGTCCTTTCACTTTTTAAAATTCAAAGTAGTATGCACCATATAATGGTTACTTACTGTAATTTTCCAGACACCATATTCAGTATGATTATTGGCCACGCTGGTCAATGGCAGACGCATATGCATCTGTAAATCATAAAGGTTTAGTTATCAACTGCATAAGCTTGTAACCAGTGTTTGTAATTTCGTCGGAATATTTGGTGCCACATGTGCCTGACGGCGTAGGTATTTGATAATTGTGTATAATCATGAGTTAAGGTAACACGAATGTAAGGGGAAACATCCTGCCAATGATATTGATATGACATGTTATATCACCCCAGCCATGGTACTTCCTACAGTGGCAAAAAGTAACATATACAATACGACAAAACAAATCCAACAAAATATCACAATTCGATCATTGAAAGATCTAAAGATATCAATGTTTAGCAACTCTAATAAAAGCAATATTCAGTTTCTTGACAAAGACAGAAGCAGGTGTCTGTCATTGGGATCATTGATCCAAAGATATGTGCAACTCCGCGAGGCAGCACCTAATTCCCCTCCCATTGCCAACTGAAGTGTTCTATTGCTTGCTGCAAGAAGCGAACCATTCACCAGAACAGACGGTTACCAAAGCCCACAATGCGTATCGTGTAAGGACCGTCTCCAGATATTATGGATTCACATATCAACATGTACTCCACCTACCCAGCGAACAGTACACCAAGCCAAGCTGTAGACTTAGAGCCTGATGTTGCTTTCCACATTTTCTATTATGTTCCACTCGGTATTTTAGCCATATTATGCATTGGAGGAAACGGCATAATTATACGTCTTATTCTCAAGTTTCCAAGACTGCGCACACCAGCGAATTACTTCTTGTTGTCTCTGGCATGCTCGGACTTTCTTCATGGAATTGTCTACCCAATATACCAAGTAGCACACAGTGATTACCCAGAAGTACGAAGAGTATTTGGTAAGTCTGAAAAATTGTAAAATCCTAATAATGAAGGCTTGATCAATGGAAAATTCAAGATACTCATCCATGTGGTGTTAAGACCATCACAACTTAAGCAGATGTTCGCTAAATTCACAGGCAAAGAGTCAATATTCAAGTTATGTCATTTTAGTTTGACTATTGAATTAAGATAATCGCAAACATTACCGAAGACACTATCAACACAGAGAAACGAAACTCATTATTTGGGGTTGAGCTAAAGCAGTTGATTACAAGAACAAAGTAGCCGATGAAGAATCTGCATACATTCTAAGGAAGCACTTGTCTTAGTTATCCATCATCAAGTAAAATCTGAATGCTTTTCTTAAAGTGTGAGCAGACCTTTTGAGCTCATTATCTATGGAAGGAATTCGATGCGTATTCATATTTTTTTTTTTTTTTTGGTAATATTTGACATCAACAACTAAAAGAGTAGACTATGAGAGTAAATATACAACAAGCAGCACACTGGTGAAATTTCAAACAATTTACTCATATAAATATTGTTTGCGCATAATGCATCTTCAGACAGTGAATATATAAAAGCTTCATTATTTGACAAAAATTCCCCGCCCCAAATAATTTCCCAATAACTTTATGTGGCAAAAATTGTTATTCATTACATAGTCGTTATGCATTGTGAACAATGCAACATGTACAATAACTCGTAATCTTGGAGGGTTTAAGTATATTTGTACTTGAAATCATGTGTGCTTTTAATTTGAATATTTTATTTTTATAGTGTGATTAAATGTTTTTTCGAGCAGTCTTTAGCTTACCATATCAGAAGTTTTACAAAGAGGAGACGTTCATAGTTCGAATTATGAAGACATGCAGTAACAATTTTATATACACGTGGATTACCACATGATATTCCATATCTATTAGTAGTATTAAAGGGAAGATTCTGGACGCACCTGGCATTTGGCTTTTTCTGCTTCTGATGATCGCAAATTGCTGGCTCATATTTTCTACATGACGAAAGTTAGTAGGTAAGGAAGTTCCGTATAAGTAGATATAGCCTCTGTTGCATGAATAAAAATGCTATTAGATACATGTGGATATAACAAGTGCCTGCAGGTGTTTGCCGTATTTATCAAGGTAAAGTTGCGCTACAACTGAGTCCGGTGTTCCTCGTCCCAGTTGTTAAGTCTGGATACCAATGCAGACTTTTTGTTTTTGCCCAAGTACTTACTTTATTTGTTTATTTCTTTCTTGCTTTCTTTATTTGTTTGTTTGTATCTATCTATCTATCTATCTATCTATCTATCTATCTATCTATCTATCTATCTATCTATCTATCTATCTATCTATCTATCTATCTATCTATCTATCTATCTATCTATTTATATGTCTGTGGCCGCCATTCTTTTTTCTCCAAATTCTTTTTTTTCTTTCAAGGTACATCTTGTCTGCATCTTTTCACGGAAACACCTACAGTTAGAAATCCAAGGAGTCCCACGGCCATGGCCCTGTGATTGAAATTAGTCCTTTGATATGGAATGATGCTATATTTTCAAAATTATACAAATTAGATGCAATTTAATTGAAACTTTTGATCTTTTAATATCTTCAAGGTCAATTCCACGGCAAAGTTGCATTTTCATCATTTTTTTCCCAATTCAGTTGACTATAAACTCAACACATGAATGAAAGCCACAATATTTCTACTGTCTGAAACAATGTAAATTTTTGTGATAGCATTTCCAGTCCAGATATACCGTATTTTCATTTTAGGGTTACCTTATAACTTGAAAAACACAAAATAAGCGTATCTAATTTTCCCTTCAATGCTATGATAATTTAAAGAAAAACAAATGATGTCCAATTTTTTCATGATCCCTGAGCACCTCTCCAGACAAACTACACTGTAACAATTTGCTAAGTTATAATGCGGACCATTGGTTTTTCAACAAACAAAAGGCATTCCAATGGGTAGCAACTGTTCCCCTTTACTGGCAGATTGATATTTAACCTGGCTTGAATTTAAGTATGAATAAATTGATGAAAAAGGACTTTCAAATGGCTACACAATTGTCAAACAACGCAAGATATATTGATGACATGTACAGAATTTCAGTGAAATTGCTAAAGAAAATTTACCCATAAGATATCCCTTTGGAGGGTAACAATTCAGATGGTTTCAGAGATGTGTTTTTGGACTTGGATATTCAGGTCATTAATGACAGGTTTTGTATTAAAGTCTATCACAAAATAGATGAGTTTAACTTTGAAGTGGTTAATTATCCTTTCCCGGACAGTAATATTTCGGAAACTATTGGATATAATACGTTTTTGTCACATATTTTGAGATTTGGTCGTATTTGTTCTAAATTTCAGGACTTTGCATCTAGAACCAAATTTATTTACAATAAACTTGAGTCAAGATGATTCAAAGATGCACTTTTGATCAAATATTTCTACAAATTTTGCTGTAAATATCCCGAGATGGTTAGAAAGTTTGGCTTCAATAATGTTAGAGATTTTAGACTTGCCTGTTTTTGCTACTTAATTTTATCTTTTGGCTTCATTCTGTTCTAATGTTCACCTTTCAGGCATTTTAGGCTAGCTTGTTTTCTGTTAGGTCAAACCCCCAGGGGCTATAGGTAGCAAGCAGCTACTGACGACAGTTACAAGCTTGCCTAATTGTGCTTGATATCTGGTTAAGAAATATTATATTTTCATTGCATTGACTTGACTTAAATCCATATGACTTTCATTCTTTTCGGACTTGACCTATAATTTAGCTGTTAATATCCAAAGATTATTAGAAAGTTTGGCTACAATAATTTACAGTTTTTAGACTTGTCTGTTTTGCTACTAAACTTTATCTTTTGGCATCATTCTGTTTTAATGTTCAACTTTCAGACATTTTAGGCTAGCTTGTTTTCTGTTCGGTCAAGCCCCCGGTGGCTATAGGTAGCAAGCAGCTACTGACGACAGTTACAAGCTTGCCTAATTGTGCTTGATATCTGGTTAAGAAATATTATATTTTCATTGCATTCTCTTGATTTAAATACAAATGACTTTCATTCTTTTTGGACTTGTCCTATAATCTAGCTGTTAATATCCAAAGATTATTAGAAAGTTTGGCTACAATAATTTACAGTTTTTAGACTTGTCTGTTTTGCTACTTAACTTTATATTTTGGCATCATTCTGTTTTAATGTTCACCTTTCAGACATTTTAGGCTAGCTTGTTTTGTGATAGGTCAAACCCCCAGGGGCTATAGGTAGCAAGCAGCTACTGACGACAGTTACAACCTTGCCTAATTGTACTCAAAATCCTGTTAAGAAAAATTGTTTTGATAACATGTTTTTGACATAAATGCTAACGACTTTCATTCTTTTCGGACATGCCTAAATGCACATTTACTCAAAATTGACAGTATTATCTCATATGTCACAAACCTGACACATTACGTTGATCCATTGACTCAGGGTTGGCAGTGAAATAGAGCTTAATTGTTTGAGGGGTAGGTGTCATCACAGAGTTTGTTTTACATCTCTGGTGCATGATGTCCATTGTTGCAGTCCTTGTTGGGATTTCCCTTGGTTTGTACAGGTAGTCTAGTTGCAACTGTTTATTTTACTATCACTGGGACTGAATATAAGGCCCCAGCTTGTCTCCACTTCAGTTATACACTGGCGGGTGGTTTACCTAGGATAAGCTGTCCAGCTAGAAAGCGTACATATTGGTTCAGGGGTAAGTCAAATTGTTCTTATCTGCACCTGTACTATACAAATTTAGTAATTATGGTTTGTTTGACAGGTATTCTTCTTTCATAATGAAGCTTTGCATTTATAAGCAAAACTTCACGCATTTAGCTCATTCATCATTTGCCACGTTCATATTTATTCTTTATTATGTGGGTTGTTTGCTGAATATTTAGCTTAGACAAGGAGCCGCTACTCAGAGAGACATGAACGGGTAAAAGGCTCCAAAAATGTTGAGTAGTTACCCGCTGAAGACCCTTTAATTTATTTGGGCTGATACAGCATATGTCAAAATTGTACAGAGGAACGTGTGCAATATGGACAATAGTAATTCGATATGTATATAGGTTAGACAGGGACAGGTTAGCTTATGGAGAGTAAAGAGTTCGGACTGCGGAATAGGGAATTGACTACTAGGAAGTTGGTCTGGGCAAAAAGACACAAATACAAATAAGTAGGACCTATATATGTCTGATATTCATTCCATATTGCTGTAATGTCCCATAAGTCACGCTTTTTCTACAGCTTGTTTAGATTGTATGCTAGCAAGATGTTTCTAGAAGAAGACTCTGTTCTAGCTATCTACTACTTTGCCAAACTTAACTAGGTACCACACTAGTGTTTGAGTTTCCCTTCAATTTATTCTCTTGGGCTACCTTGCCTTATTGTCCCATGAGTCACAAATGAAAGATTGTATGTGATCCAAAACTTGAACTGCGCAACAAAGAGAAAATGGCTGATGGCAAGTTGAAGGAAAGTATGAAAAGTAAATTCAAAAGCAATCAGATAGTAAATAATTATATAGGGAGTGGGAGAGAATGAAATTAATCTCTATGTGACTTATGGGACATTTAGCAAATGTCCCATACGAGACACTATGGTTTGTTTTGTTTATATCACTTACTTTAAATAATATACATTGTGGTCAATTGCTAGCTAATCTGATTAGATCTGCCGTCATACTGGATTTGAGATAAATGTCTCCTTCTTTTGTTAATACTACCAAACTATCCACTGTGACTGATGGGACCAAACAATGTTACCGATGGGACAAAATGAAGCATTTTCTGCCGAAAGAACCTTGCCTGTTCATCTTGACTCATAAAATTACATCGCTTACAAGGGTTCAATGTAAATCGGTCTTAAGTGGCACATATGATTGAAGATAAGAGTTGATCTCGGCATAAATATCTGGGTCAAAGCGAGATATCTGTAACATATAAGCATGTCTGCTTTTTCGCTTTACTTTTGTCTTACTGTATTCGATCTGCATTCCATTTAAAAATGGAATGAAAATGTGTGATGTGAAATATAATGGTAAGTGCTCCAAAAAGTGTCTAGTTCATTTTAGTACTATTCGTTGAAATAAAATTACAATAATTTGGAAGAGAAAGACTCTTAATAGTTCTCATAAGATAGCGTCTCATCAGTCACAATGGAAAATTGGATAGAATTAGAGGTGGAAGGATGCACTTATCTCAAAACGGCAGAGTTAAACTCGATGGCCAGTAAACAGATTGAAACCTAAAAGTATATCACTCAAACTGAGATACTAACCACAACCTTTACCTACAATGTCAAAATGGGTGGTAGAAAATGTTCCTTAAGTTACGAGAGGATTCAACCAGGAGTCAAATTTACTAAAACCTGGTAATCATTTTAGTAGCTTGGTGGATCCCCTTATATGATGTGATGCGCTATAACATTATATTCTTGTTTATTTTTGTGGAAACTTTAGTCAAAATTGGAAAATATTGACCAAATGTCCCATAAGTCACGGTGGAATGGATCTCAAAACTATTGTAGATACAGGTGCCATTACCAGTTTGATACATGGGTTTGTGTCATGGGCAACGCCTATGACATGAAAACAAATGTTGAAGAATTTTAATCCGTGCTACATTCACCGCATACCTTGTATACTTTGCACAGTACAGTGGTCCCTGTCTTGAAAAGCTACTCCAATGAGAGGCCACATGGCTTGAAGACCATATTTCACAGGTCCCTGCTGCTATCTTTTGCACGTTATTCTACATTTAATGAGAGGCCACCTGTCTTGAGAGACCACTTTTGGGTCTGCCCTTCTGGTGGCCTCCCAGGATAGGGGCCATTGTACAACCCACCACAACGTGCACATGCTGCTTTCTGTTATCTACCTCCATACCGTTATGCAACCATTTTGCATTAATCAATTAGCTTTCATGGTTAGAACCTGTCTTCTAGGCAGCGTATTATCCATAATATAATTGACTGTCTGCTTTTGAAAGGCTAGGGCTTGCGGGAAATGAAAAAAAAAATCATATCAACAATTGCGTTACAACTCTGGTTCTCAAAAAACATAGGAAATCTCTTACTGTTCGTGTTGACCAGATTTCCCCGGCCAAAATAACTAGGTGGTCTGATCGCAAAGCTGCAACCTTTATAAGAAGCATTGTGAAGAGAGCTTCCTCTGCCAGCCCTTCATTCCAAGGGACCACTGCATCACTGGGTACAAGCCTGTGATATATGTGGTATCTCCTATCGCAAATAGCCTAGGATTGGGAGAGTTGGCTCCACCACTCAGCGCATAAGAGTCTTCCACAATGACTGTTTTGACAACTTTTGGATTTCATAAGTACAGAACTGTAGGGTGGAAGTGTGTGGATCAGTGTCAGTCAGTTTTGCGCAAGCCTGACATGGCAGACGTTTGTTTTTTTTTTTTTTTTTTTTTGGTTGGGTTTTTTTTTTTTTTTTTTTTTTTTGTTTTTGTTTTTTTTGTTTTTGTTTTGTTTTGTTTTTTTTTGTTTTCAGAAGCGTTTTCTGGAGACAATAACCCCATCCAGGCAATTTTTTATGATAATCCACGTATGGTTGTTGTTGTTGTTGGTGGTGGTGGTGGTGCATTCTGATGGTGGTAGCACCAGTAAGAACTTGGTCAGTAATGAGAACATTTACACCACAGGATGGGGCATGTTACGAGCGTCTGTGGTTGCTTCCACAAGAACTAAGTTTGTAACATATGAAGGCATGAATCCGGAGCTACACCCTCACAAGATATATGTGAGTAACTGTTGGCCTGGTTAGTCTTACATACCAGAGCATTCCCGTGAGTTATTTACTAGACTAGGTCTACTATCGCACCACGGAACAGTTGAAACTGCGAGATTGGAACGGCAAAGGAAAGAACACAGATTGTACCAGTGTAGTGAAGTTCAGGATGAAAGACATGTTCTTCAGTTTTGTCCACTAATTCGTCAGATTAGTTAAATTTGATATGTCAGATTGAACAAGAATTACCAAAAAACATAAACTTTCAGTTTTCAATGTCCATGTGAAGAAACAAATTTCATTCCTGACTTGAGACAGGCAGTCATCCATAAAAGGTAACTCGTGGTTTTAAACCCGTCAGTTATAGCATTTTAATTCACGCTAATTAAGGGCCCTTGGGAAATTCGAATCTGTATCTACAAACCTGTTATAGCTAGAGGTGCCATTCTAATTAAAATTAATGCGTTTGTGCCTTAAATGATTTCCATTCTTCAAGGGTCTGCACCAAAGGAAACGCTAACTTTAATTTTTATGCGTATGCCACAAGAACATCCAACTACACATCTATACATGACGATATTTTAAGTTCCTAAGCCCCCCGATGAGTTTGCCATCGGGTGTGGGTTTTGGGGCCTGAGCTATAGGTGTTTTCCAACTTTAATTTACAGGTTTGTGATATCACTCCATCCAAAAACCATAAAGCAACATTGTAGCATTTTATTCTATGGAAGTTAGGTGAATACTTAATTCCAATCATTCAGATGTTTTTAAAAGCACCCGCGCAGATTTACTGTGACGCAGATCTTCTTGCCTGGCTTATTTGCCTATTTATATTTATCTATTTTTTAATTTCCGTGTATATTATGTCCTGAGGTTTTCTTGAACACTATTAGCAAACTTCACATGTCAATTGACCACGTAGTGAAGTTTTGCATATTGTTTGGAACAGTCGTGATGTTAAAAATTGTGCAAGATATAAGATTTTAAAAGCTCCATATCTTCAAACCTATTACAAATAGACACAAAATTTAAAGTTGTAAGTATAGCCTTTTGACACTGGCCAACCCAATATGGACAATAAACAGAAACTGTAAGTTAGAGCACCTGAAAAAAGTTGAATATCCCCAAAATTATGATCAATACAGGTGGCAATTCAACTTTAACTTATAGGTTTGTAACATAGCCACATCCGGCGAGCCATTAACCAAAATTGTATCATGTTAATGTATACAAATTAGGTGACGCACAAAACGTTAAATCTTGAATAACTTCCAAACTATCACAGGTAGAGGTGGCATTCGAACTTCAATGTTTGTGACAAAGCTGCATCCTATGAATTACAAACCAAAGTTGTAGCATTTTAATTTATTCAAATTAGACAAAATTTAAATCTTGAATAACTTCAAAACTAGTAGAGGCATTCCGACTTCAACTAGTATCTGGTGATTTGTTACACAGCCGCATCCAATGAAACATGAACCAACTAGTAGTGAGACCATTACGTGTCAATATCGTACTTAGAAATCAGTCCAGGTCTAAAACCGTCCAAATCCTAACACGTCTTTCAAAATGGACATCACCAGACGCTACAGCAAGACTGGAATAGGCATCAAGGAATAGATTATTCATTGAACATTAAAAGAGTACAAGATGGCACATTGACAACCTAGAATTGAGGACTGCCGTGAAAAATAGAAGTGGACAACTGTTTTCAACAATATTACAGAAGCTGCACCGAAAATCCGAGTAAACAAGAACTATCCATTTTCAAAAACCTTCAGTGATCAAGCAAGCCAGGTCAAAAATCCAGATGTTCAAGGTAGACACACCAAGAACTTGATGATATTTTATATATCGGGCAACGAATACAAAATGAAGTATGAAGGAAAACTCTCTCCTGACTTGAGACAGGTACCAACAAAAGTTAGTCGTAGTTTAAACATTGTGGCATTTGAATTTATCCAAGGAAAGAGGATATACAAAATTTAAATCTTGAACAACTTCAAAACTATTACAGACAGTGTTGCCATTCCAACTTCAATTGATTGGTGGGTGACATAGCTACATCCAATGAAATAGGGATACAAATTTTAGCATTCAATATTATGCAAATTAGGCAAATTCACAAAATTTCAACCTTGAATAACGTCAAAACTATTATAGATAGAGGTGCTGTTCTAATTTAATTGAGAGGTTTGAGAGATAGCTGCATCCAGTGAACCTTGAATCACGTTGTGCAGGTTGATTTGTGCAAACACACTAAATTCAGATTTTTAATAACCTCAAACCATGTATAGACAGAGGTACCATTCCAACTTCAATATATAAGTTTTTGTTGCAGGAGTTAATTAAATATTGAATAGTTAATTTTTAAACGTTTTCCATGCACACAGACTAACTTGCTAAACAGCAAATAATTTTTTCTTCCATCAGGTCCATGCAGCCGGCTGAACTTTCTAGTAATCAAATTTAGATTTAAACCTTGCTTTGATCCTTTTCCTGGTTTGTGACAGAGCAACCAAAAGTAATTGAAATCTTGAGGATCACATCCTCATTGACCGCCCACGTGAAATGTTTTGAAATATACCATTGCAGCCTTTTGCCTTTTCCTTGAGAGAAACGTCGGATAGTGTTTTGGTGTATTCCTGAAATGGATCCATCTTTCATGGTCGTTGGATGTAATCCAACATGCGAAATCAGAATTGCTTCGAGAACATTTTGTTCAATATCTGGAATTGGGTTATACAGTGGATCAATCAACGTTATTAATTCTGTCTTTCTTGCACATGAATACCATCAGAGACCTCACTGTCAAGCCAACGACGACTCTAGTTGCAGTAAATAATGCATTGAAATAGTTTTTTCAGAATATTTTCTTATCATGATTGTAAATGCTGATAAGGTTCACCTTGAAATCCCTGGCACCTCTATATGTCGAAGGATAGACTCGGATTTCACGTGTGAGGATGTTTCTGATTTGTACGTTTAACTGTTGCTTCTGAAGGTAGTCGGTAAGAACGATTGGCACAATCTACTACTTTTTAATGTACTTTGGAAATGATACCCGTTGTCAATAATCGTTCTACCAGTGTGTGTGTTTGATGTAAAAGCCTTGCAGGCTATTCACCTTGACAATCTTCCTCGAGTTTCTAAGTGTCGTTCATATATGTATATGATTTGTGGAATGGGAGGTTCACTGGTGCTGCCATCTAATGTACATATTGGAACTGAACATGTTCATGCTCGTAACATCTCCGTTTCAGAAAATGGATGAGTTTCCCAGTCTGATTTGATTCTCACCTCCAGTAAAACTGATCGATTGAGGGAGTGAAATGGAATTCCAATGCCTTATTCTGAACCCCAATGTAACATTGTTTTTGCTGCGATCAATTTGTACAGTTTAAAAATTTTGGAGATGACTGTGAGTACGTGGAGCTAAACCAAGACAGCTATTTTCGTTTCACTTTTCGCATGGCATAATCAGTTTTTTAAACAATGCTTAGTTATCTTCCTCTGGTGGCACACTCATCATATGCTTGAAACCAAAGGCGATTTTAGTGCTCGGCTTTACATACCCAACTATATGTTATTCCATAGGAACTCAAATACTGAACATTGCTTTGGGGTCTTGCTTGATAATGAGATTTTCAGCTCTAATTGGAAATTTTATATTTGCAGTAAAAATCAAAGCCTGCATTGTTTACCAAAGAGTTCAGGTTACTCAAATAAATGTGATTCAACTAAAGTAAAAAAAAATGAAACGTTGCTTTGGGGTCTCACTTGACGATGAGATATTCAACTGTATTCTAAATTTTATATCTGAGCAAAATCAGTGATTATATTTTTACCAAATTTGATTGACACCGTGGCACTTGGAAAGTTGTCACGATATTTTAGTTGTCCAAATAGGTTTGAGCAACTATCCAACCCATGTTCCAAGAGGTCAATCAATTTACGATAGAGTGGTCAGCAACCGCAGCAATTGGATGCATTTTGCAGGCACAGGCTCCCAAAGTACTCCAAAAATATAAAAAAATTATATTTTCTTTAAACCACATCATGCCAAACTCGACTTCTCAGTGAAGAATATTGATATGAAAGAACCTTATACATCCTTTACTTGAGACAGGTTTTAGACTGTAAAGGTGAGTGTTGGTTTAAATGGATCCTTTCACCATTGAAACATCATAGTTAACTATCCCAGGTACTATAACGACTCCACCTCCTAACCCAAAGTCTCATACGTTACATCACCAAACATGTACATCCGTCCATTCCAATGTTATAACTGGTAATATCATCTGCGGTTCCATCATTTACAAGAAACATTAATTTTACTTTCAGCAGGACTGTTTATTTTTTTCTGGCTGTTGGTTCCTTTTCATGCTGCTGGTACTCTAGATACTTTCCTTGACAGTGGGAAAGTTAATAATTCTCAAAATGTCCATTATACAGTTATAAATTTTATGCCAGAACCACTTAACCAAATATTTATACAGTAATTTGTTTATATCGACCATCTATGCTTTAAAACTTTAGGAGAGTCCCCTGAGATTTTTGGGTGAGTTTTGGAGTGATGGTCTAAAATTGCTGGCCCAATTTTTCATAGACTCTGCAACTGCTTTCCTGCCTGCTTCAGTCACACTTTTAAAAACACCCGACCCCAATAAGCATATTTTCTGTTCCATGAGATGAACATACAAGCTGATGGCCCCATTTTTTATGAAGGCCCATATGGTCATGTGCAGTGAAGCCCATAAGCTCATCCTCTGTGTACACATCCATCGTGGGTATCGGAATCTGTACTGGACTTTCTCCCAGACTGCTAATTGCTTTTACTGAAAAAAACGCTGCCATCCTTGCGTTCCTTCTCTAAATTTACCAGGTTTCACACACAAGTTTACTTTGTCATGGCCAATTTCTATGATTAATATGCTGATTTAGCACTCATTTTCAAATTTAATCTGAAAAACTTAAACTTTCATTTCACTTCAAATTCAGTAGATGGACAAACAAAAAATTAGGCAGTTATAGTGACTGGATGTCCCTGAACGTATTGCAATAAGTACATAATCAAAATTGGCATGGATTCGCAAAGAGTTCACTTGAAGCCCTTACGCACATTTTAACTTAAAAACAGCGATCAACCAAACGACATCCTCTGCGGTAGGCTCCATGACGCTCTCCCAAATTTTCACTTTCCTCTAAAGGTGCCTTAAAATTTGTTTCGAAAACAGAGGTAAAAAGTTATAAACCTTGGGCTTTATAGCAATAACCCGGTAGCTACTTAGATTCTCGCTGATATCTCCTTTATGCAACGGCCTTACAAACCCCCTGTTCCATTCATCAGGAGAGCTTTCCATCAGCTTAGAGAAATTAAACAATTCTACAAGCGTTGTAACTATTGTGTGACCACCATGCTTTAAAAATATTGTCTACCCCGCATGCTGGCTTAGTTTTAACCTTTTTATGGCCATCTGGCTCTCTTGTTCATAAATGAAGTTCATAGTGTGGGAGCATATATCACGATTTTAAGTATCGTGGGATTTTGACGAAGATTTTATGCCACCTATTCAGAAATGTTAATTATACCCTAAAGAACATAAAAAAAAACATGTTGGCACTTTGCCAACCTGTTAGATTCAAAATGGCCACCATTTTCCAAAATGGCCGCCAAACTCAAACCATAATGATATTTTATGTCACATAATGTGTCCGAAATGTTCGATTTAATAGATCTAAGAATCAAATTTTAGCCTTTTGTCATCCAGGAACATTATTCATGTCTTTTACCTTAAACCTGAATATTATTAGACACCAAAATTTAAAATATCTGAAAAATTTTATCTATATTTTCCATGTTTCTTATAAATGTTTAGCGTTAAAACAGTCGATTTAAAATTGGCCTTTATTTTGGTTGTTACTGGCATCAATGAGGGTATGTATAGCACTGTAGTTATCACAATTCAAGATAGCCACAATTTCCTCAAAATGGCTGCCCCACTGCCACTCCCCCCCCCCAAGCCCCTATGCCATTTTACATAAAGAACCAATATTTTCCAACTAACATTATCAAAGAGTTATATATCATACTCCAACTATGTAACAACATTGTGTCATGATTTTCAATCTTGAAACTTAACACCAGTTGTTACTAACCAAATTTCAAGATGGCTGATATGCTAAAAAATGCATGCATATAATCTATGCATCAAAACTTGTTGATATTTAACTATATCTCTCATTACCCTTTTAGTCTAGATCAATACTTTTTCCTCATCTGATCCAAGATCATCAGTTCAAATAATTGTTCCCTACTATAACTTACCCGTTGTTTGAATGTATTTTTCAGGTCTGTATGGTAGTATTGGTGTGCTGACAGAATACTTCCCTGTATAGTAGCTAAAGTGGTGGTCCAGGACTAATGCATGGTGCTGGCATGCTGATGGGTGGATCTGTATGAGCTAACTGCTTGGAGAAATAGTGTCCCAAGTGATTTTAGATTATTTTCTGTGTCTTCATTTATTTTGAAAGCCTGAACATATTTTTGCCATAATCCAAGCACATTTATTTGCAAAGACTTTTTTGCACATTGACTGTAGCAAGGCCTCTCGATATTCTTGATTAACCCCATTAATTCTGGAGTTTAGTCATCTAATTGCCCTGAAAGTGGCCAACTATATAGAAAGTCATCTCCTTTCATGCCTTCAATTAACTTTTGTCCACAGAAAACATTTTGAATAACAATTAAAGATGAAAGCTAAACAGAGATAACATGCCCCATTAATTTACAGCTTTTCAAAGCATGAAACATGTGTTTAGTGCCCACCTCACAATAAGAAAATAGCGTTCAGATAAGGATTACCCTCGGTGCCCACAACGTTTTTTTCCCCAATTCTGCATTTTTTTTTGGGGGGGGGGGGAGACTTTGCAGGTGTCATAATACGGTGTAACTGCACCAAAAATTTGATGAAGCTGTGATGAATCCTTCTTGACATATTATGGTAACATTGTCCACTTCTCTCTCTCTCTCTCTCTCTCTCTCTCTCTCTCTCTCTCTCTCTCTCCCTCCCTCCCTCCCTCTCTAAATCTATTAAAAGACTCTACATAGACCAATACGCTGAAACCTGTACTATTCCAAATTGCTTTGTTTCTAATGAGGATTCATAATGTATATTTTTATGTAATTATGTTATCTTTGTCTCAGTCAATTCAACTGTCCTAACACACATGTGGTGCTTTGTTCTGAAGCAAGGTGTTAATGTACCAAGTAAATTTATTTGGGTGGCCCATGCGAGAGCGGGAGTTTTCATCCTTAGCTGGGTCATCCTGACTATCTGTTCTCTGTGGTAATAATGTACTATCTCTCATATTTTTTGTTTTGCATTTGTTTATATATATTTCTGTCATTATTACCTAACAAATGTAATGTATTGAATTTACTGTTGAATAAAAGAATCTGAATCTGAATCTGAATCATGATCAGAGAGCGTCAAATAAATACTTCAAAAGTTTATAACAAGTTTCAAAATAATGAGAGGAAGCTGGTTTCCAATAGGAACATAGTCCTTTATAATGTCCATCTCTAATGAAATTTGCTTCTTTTTTATAATTTTTTTTATTGACAACAGAAAATTATAATGTTCATAAATACTCTGGTTTTGTACATTATCTGAATCTGCCTTGATTTATTTCACGCTCTCGGTCAATGATTAAAAATTCAACATAGAACTAAACATACATTAATTTTCTTCTCTCCCCAACCCTATCACCATCAATTTTTTGTTCTGTGAATATTCAATTTATCATTATTTTTAGCAATCTCTGATGAACATTTGATGGAGCTGCGATAGATCCTTCTTGAGATATCATGGTAACAGTGTCTCCTTGTGCGCCACTCAGACGGCCTTGAAATAAATACTTTAAAGTTTCATACAAAGTTTATAAATACCAAGAGGATGCTAGTTTTTACTAGGAAGCTGGTCCATCAGAAGATGCATCTCTGACAAAAAATTGGTAAAGGTGCGATCAAAATTGTTTGAGATATTGCGGTAGCATCGTCAGGAATGACGCCACTCAGACGGCCTTCAAATAAATACTTTAAAAGTTTCATAAAAAGTTAAGAAATAATCAGAGGAAGCTTGTTTTCGATAGGAACCTGGTCCATCATAAGGCTCTTCTGTGACAAATATTTAGTAAAGGTATGATGAATATTTTTGGAAATAATTTGGTAACATCGTTCCCTTGTGTGCCACTCAAACGGCCTTGAAATAAATTCTGTCCTACACAGTGGAAGCTGGCCATATCTGGTGATTGCCATATACAGTGGCAGTCTGCCATAGCAGTTGGTTTGTTCAGTTGGACGATGAAGATGAAAGCAGTTCATCATAATTCCAGAGTGATCAATATGTTGGATCTACTATTGGCACTTCATCCAAAATCTATCATTTATGCCAGGTGAGCCACAGGCAAGAAGTTCACCAAGATCAAACTGTAGTACACAAGTGATATGTGAACTGTTCTACATGTGCTGTACATGGCAATGAGCAGCTAGTAGGATAAGCTGAGACGCACCTTGCATTATCGTTAGGTGGGATGAATGTACTGGGTTGAGGGTGGGGGGGGGGAACCTTACGACCGAATTTAGTAAATTTCATTTTCTAAACACATAAATTATGACTACAAAAGTTTCCATTCTGTTAGATACTGCCGAGATTTGATATTTTTCTAGTGGTTACCTGGGTGTTTAACCCACTGTGGCTGAGAGTAGGCTAATAGAGTTGGTATGTTTTTACATTCGGCACATAAAGTGCTGGAGGGTATTGTCATCCCCTACATAGTCAGTCCATCGGTTCATCCGTCTTGTCAATGTTACCTTGATATTTCCAAAAATATTCACCATACCTGTACCAAATTTTTATCGGAGATGCAACTGGTAATGGACCAGTTTGCTATTGAAAACTAGCATCCTCTTATTATTTTTAAACTTTTAATCAAACTGTTTAAGAATTTATTTCAAGGCCGTCTGAGTGGCGCACAAGGGAACGATGTTACCAAATTATCTCCAAAAATATTTATCATACCTTTACTAAATATTTGTCACAGAAGAGCCTTATGATGGACCAGGTTCCTATCGAAAACAGGCTTCCTCTGATTATTTCTTAACTTTTTATGAAACTTTTAAAGTATTTATTTGAAGGCCGTCTGAGTGGCGTCATTCCTGACGATGCTACCGCAATATCGCAATAAACAATTTTGATCGCACCTTTACCAATTTTTTGTCAGAGATGCATCTTCTGATGGACCAGGTTCCAATAAAAAACTAGCATCCTCTTGGTATTTATAAACTTTGTATGAAACTTTAAAGTATTTATTTCAAGGCCGTCTGAGTGGCGCACAATGATGAAGATGAGAACGATGATAGTTAAAATAGCTATCTTAATCACACAAGTATGAACTTGGTAATGAAGATGACGATGTTATTTAATGTAGCAATACAATTTGTGTCATGATGTTGTTTCATTGTTTATTCGTAATACGAGTATGACAATGATGAAGATGAGAACGATGATAGTTATAATACTTATCCTAATCATACAAATATGAACTGGGTAATGGAGGTGATGATTTCATTTATTGTAGCAATACACTTTAATGTGTCATACATAATATTGTTTCAATGTTAACTCACAATATGATAGGGACAATGATGAAGATGAGAATGATGATAGTTAAAATAATTATCCTAATCATACAAATATGAACTATATAATGGAGGTGATGATGCCATTTATTGTAGCAATGCACTTGTTTCAATACTGTTCCAATGTAAACTCAGAATATGAGAGTGACAATGATGAAGGTGAGAATGATAATAATTTAAAATTGGTCCCCCAGTCACACAGGTATGAACTTGGTAAGGGAGGTGATGATGCCCTTTATTGTTGTTATATACTGGTGTCATAATATTGTTTCAAAGTGAAGTCATTTATCTCGGTTCGGTTTACATTCTTTTGATCCAATGATTTGATACTTTTAAGACAAATATGAGCCTAAATTGACTAAGATTCAATTTGAAGATAAAAATCCAACTTTATAGGCGGAAGTTATGAAAATAAATACCCAAAGAAGGTGCTATATACTGCAAGGACCTTTAAGGGACCTGTAATTGGACAAAAATTAAAAATTTGGCAGCCATTTTGAAAAATGGCGGCCATTTTGAATCTAACAGGTTGGCAAAGTGCCAACATGTATATTTCTGTTATTTCAGATGTATTTAACATTTCTGAGTAGGTTTTATAAAATCTTCATCAAAAGCCCACGGGACTCCATATGTCCCCACACTATCATCCACTTTTTGTGTCAGAACATTAGCAGATTGAGTACGATTACTGTCACACTTGTTATTAGTTCGAAGGCCTTGTCCGTACTCTCCTGGCACCCGACTGATCTCTTTCGAATCTTAAGAGATAATAAAAAAAAGTAAGAAATACTTGTGTGAATATGTAAATATTTATGGAAAAAAAGAAAATGCATGAAACTATACAAAAATATCACACAAACAGGAGCAACAGTGTGACATCCTCCGTGTAGTTCCGAACCAAAAAGAAATGAATGGATAAATCAGTCAATCAATCAATCAATCAATAGAGGTCCCAACTGTAGAAGAAGGACTTGGATTTCCCGTACAACTGACGCCACAATTTTAGAATATGCATGAATTAAACTTTCATTTTCTCCCTGAAAACAACTTGCCCATTAAATTTACCTTGCCATTGAAACAGACATATGTGGATATGTAATCTAAATGAGAAAGATGCGCCAAACTTGTTGCAAAGTTTCATACGCTTTGGCGATAGGATATTGAAAGTTGGTGTCAGTATAATTTTTATGCATCAAACAAAAAAGTCTTGAATTGAACTGCATCTGGATTGAAGTATAAACATGGTCTTTTCATTGACTACATCCTGTGATAAAAATTAAAAAGTAAAAGAAAAAAGCAGAGATTCGTGTATTGACTCACAGATATCAAGGTTTCTACACCTGTGTCAAGGGATGCCAATTGTAAACACTTCTGAATTACCTTTTGTATTCAATTGTATTTAGCTTATCTCATCAATTTTGCAAAAGGCTATACCTCATTGGGCTTCCAGGACAAGCAATTGTACTGCATAAGTAATATTCATATAGCAGTTTTAATCTCACTTGCACCTGGAAGCCATCTGGTTTGTTGATGTGCGCGGATAACTAAGTTGAATGGAATGTGCGATACATGAGGCTGCGACCGTAAAGTAAGAATATGAAATGGTTTATTACATGCCAGGGGCAAGGATTTTTGTACCGGCGTAGTTTTGCTCCTAGCTGGAAACAACTAGGATGGAAAGATCTTGATATGGGACTTTTCTTCAGTGCGTCTTCTGTTGACGCGTCTTTCATTTAAAAGCATATCCCGGCGATAAATGGTTAGTCAAAGTAATGCCTGCGGTAATTATGGCGACAGTATTGACTCGTTTGATACAAAAAAAACTAGAGTTTTTTTCTTTGTGTTGCACAGCTATCTCTAGCAAGCATATGGTCAGAAAGACCAGACATCTAGAATCTTATGAAATTTTCAATCTGCAAAATTATTGCCTGTGGCCAACGCGGCAGCCGTTGTGTGTGTGTGTGTGTGTGTGTGTGTGTGTGTGTGTGTGTGTGTGTGTCTGTGTGTGTCTGTGTGTGTGTGTCTGTGTGTGTGTGTGTGTGTGTGATCTGATTTTTTTTTCTAAAAGTAAAATACACTGAATTATGTCATGAATATATTCTCTTCTGTTTCAGGTAATTGGCCATTTTGTACTATCATCCTCGTCCTTGTGGCAGTAGCACATCTCGCGTGCGCCTACAACCTTGTTGCAGTCACGGTCAGCCGCTACATCCGTATTGTCCATCCATTGACCTCAGTGATAATACTCACCTCATCAAGATGTAAATTATCTATTGCGGTTGTGTGGGTTTTATCTATCACCTGGAGCTGTATCATGTTTTTAAGATTCTCACCAGCTTCAGGTAGTGTATGTTATGCGTTGATAGAAATTCAATCTTTTGGATGAGTTCATGTGTAGTTAAGTTTATGGATGCCTTCATCTGAAATATATCGACTCGATCAACAATTTCATTTTATTATGTTTTGGTTTGCTTCGGTTTTGTTTGTTCGTTTGTTTGCTTGTTTGTTTTGGGGGCATGGAATGGGGATGGGGGTATGCTTTTTTTGCTTAGCAAATAACGTTTTCTCAATCTTTTGCCCAAATCGCGCATCAAGAAGTGTCATTGTGAGATAAAATATATACAGATACAAAAATTTAGGGATATTTCCGTTTATTCTTTCCCAAATACAAACGTCTCATGATATAAATTAACACAATTAATAATAAATTAGCTCCTTCCAATGTACTTCAGACCACTAGTGCATCTAGTCATCTAGCAATACAGCAATACAGGCAAGACTCTTCACTTCCACAATGGCAAATATCTCTAATGATGGAGCATATTCAGTACTGTGTGTGACCTTCGGTGCTCTGAATGCAAACAGTGCATAAGCGCTACATACTGTTAATCAGTTGGTGTATTTGATCCCTGGATATCCCAGCTAATTCTTTATGTAAAGACACCGTCCACTCCTGAGTATTTCTCGGTGTTTCGGGACAGTTGAGAAGAACGTATTGAGGCCATAAAAGCAATAAAGGAAGGAAAGAAAGAAAAGAGAGAGAGAAAGAAAGAAAGAAAGAAAGAAAGAAAGAAAGAAAGAAAGAAAGAAAGAAAGAAAGAAAGAAAGAAAGAAAGAAAGAAAACATAAAGAGTTGAATATTCAAGATACAAGCTGAACGTGACTTTTTCCTTTCAAAAAATATACGAGACAAATCTCGTTTATCCGACTTTTAAGTCGCATATTCGATTTTTTTTAAATATCCCGCTTGATGGTGCAAAAATTCCATCGTATCTTGAATAAATCGATGAATCTTGATTTTGTCAAAGTTTATTTGAATTTTAAGTTGCATATTCGACTTTTTCAATTTCCCGATATTTGGCGCAAAAGGCCGAATATTTTAGAATCTGGAACCTATCTATCTTGAATAAATCATTGAATCTTGATTTGTTTAAAGTAGATCTCATTTAGTTGAATTTTAAGTTGCATATTCGACTTTTTATTCTCCCAATATTTGGCGCAAAGTTCGAATATTTTAGAATCTCGTTTATTCGACTGTTGAGTCGAGGTTTCGAGATTTATCACGCTTTTGGAAAAATGAAAAATCGTACGTTTAACTGAAAAGTCGAGCGAAGGACCTTTATTTTAAACATTGAAGTTTGATGTTCCTCATATGGCTTCTCGTAGTGAAGTGTCATACCAAACACATTTTTTCCAACTTTCAGCCGATTATTCAGGCGTGTGCAGGACAGAGCTTGCCTATGGATTCTTTACGGCAGTCAATTATCAGATAGCTGTCGTTTTGCCTGTTTTTATCATAATGGCCGTATACATCAGCATGGTAATATTTCTCTACAAACAGGTAAGGTATGCAAGAAGTTCATACAACAGTGCTGATCTTTGTGGGAGTAACACGTAACACTTCGAAGACAGATTTTGTTGTCCCTTTTTTGTTTTGGATTTTTAATTTGCTTTGTCTCGGCATTACTGTTCAGATATATATATAGTTGTTTTTTGTACAGGTGTATCAAGATATTGTGGGTAAAACACTTAAAACTCTTTCCAAAAATAGATCTTTTCCTTGTATTTTCTATATGAAATCTTAAATGGCTCTCACCTTCCAACTGTTTGTCATCAAGAGTGGAAAAAGACGAAAATATAAGTACGTAAGAGTTGTTTCTGGAAAAGCTGTATTTTCTATATATCATAGTGAGTCCTTTGTTTTTCTAATTTGCAGGAATGTCCGCTTGCGGTTAATTTGTTTTTTTTTTCAGTAAACCCTGAGCTATCTTTCTATCCGAACCTCACTGGGGTTTAATATCTTGCAGACCTCTATCACATCTCCTCTTGTCCTTCCACAGGACACAGTAACGAAATCCACCATTCGAAGTCTATCAGAATAAAGTAGTTCATTTAACCCTGGCGAAAGCTTTGTTGCCCTTCATTGGACACATTCCAGAACTTTTTTTGAAGAGGCAGCATATTTGGTTTGCATATACCAGCACTAGGCTCACGGCAGATTGCAAGAGGTGTTTGATATATCTACATCTAAACATTCAAAAGATTTTCGTAAAATCCTTATACCTCTGTTAGGTCTGTCTTTCTTTCCTGCATATGTTTCTCAAAAGCTAAATCTTTGTTCATAAATAACCAATGTCTTTCTAGGTCACTGCCTCTTTCAAACCTGATGATTCTATATAATTGCCTTTATCATAAAGCACCTAGGTTTCTTGCAGTTTGTTGATCTATGTATATTTCTGTGTTAAAATTGATCACCGAGTGATCACTTTTCCCAAGAACAAACGGAACGTCCTATTTGAAAAATTGAAAGAAATCACAAAGAGACAGGGGATCAGATAAACCCACGGTATCAAATTTGGTCCCGAGCGATGAAAAATAGCTTATCCAGAATTTGTCAATAGAAATATTTGTCCGACAAATTCTGAATAGGCATGGCTTTGACTTTCTTTCTTTCCTCGATTGTTAAGTCATCCATCACATTTTCTTGTATCTAGGTTCAGTATGTTTCAGCCATTACAATCTTTGCATAATCTTTTGCTTGTATTATTTATCGTTTAAAGTTATTTTCATAGATCTACGTCTGTCTTCACCATCAGATCTTTTACCTAGATGTACTATATGTTCACTTCAACATTCTGTATTTCTAGGATGTCACTAGATAAACTCTAAAGGAAATTTATGTTATCTTCTTTTCTGCCTTGTGGATCGTCTCCTATGCTTTCTACCACCCAATGTACGATGAGATTTTCGTCGGCAGATTTTGTTCCTTTTTCGTCCATCTTGTGTTCCACAAAAGTATCTGTAGCTATCTTTTTGTACTTCTTAACTACTTTCAACTACCTCTGCCCACACTTTGTCAACTTTTTGGCACTTCTTGTGCGTAAGAATTCAATTTTAGTTAAATCTCCATTTCTATGTCTTCGAATTGCTTTGTTATGGTATCTTCCATTGGCATGGTAAGCTTTGTGTCATTTTTATATGTATGCCTGTCTCTTTTATATTGATAAGGCATACAGGACAAAACCAAAACGAGTCTATCCTTTGGCGTGTTTCATACTGCCTGTCTGGCCCGCCTATACATTTAGTACGGAAATGTCGACCACATCCTCTATCACATTCCAGCACCGTCGTCGTCGTCGTCGTCGTTGTCATCATCATTATCATCATCATCATCATTGTTATAGGGTCTCACAAACACATCATTTCCACGCACTTCCGCGCTTGCCACTGCTTCAGCGCTGTGCTTTCTCACACTTGTGCTCCCTGTTCCTCGCACAGGTACATTCTTTTCACTATTTTGTACTACTCGCCTTGCCTTTTCTGCGTGTTTCTTGCTTTTTGTTGAACTTACATACATGTCGCACCAACTCCTCCGTTTTCGTATAAAGAAAGTCTGTAGAAAGATTCACCGTCATAGTTTGGTGTCTCCATAGTTTACCCAGAAAAAACTCCAGAGCAACGATCGTAAATCACGAGCCGCTCGCTGGTCCGTCTGATCTTAATCGGAAGCTGAACCTCCTGGTGTGTAAAATTGTTGACAACAATCTTTTGAAATATTTCCACGCCAAAACTATTCTTTTCTTACCTGATTTCCGTGGAATATATATATATATATATATATATATATATATATGTATATATACAATGAAACACTCATGATATTTTGACAGTAATGATGTATCAGTTCGAAGTAACAACAGACATCGCACAATAAAGCTTACTCTGGTTTATGCCTCAAAGTCGATTGCCACGTAAAGGAGCATGTTATGCGTGGGTAGCACTGCAGATAACTTGCCACTTGTAGGTGGTTGCACCAGGGAGAACAATCCTGATTCATTCGTTGGTTGTAATATTCATGTGACAAAGGAAGGTAGAAAGTCTACCCTCCTTGGTGTGAGGTAGGAGGCAGAATAGTGCTTAACATGTCATGAATAAGAAAAGTCGGGTCCTGCCTGAAGAAAAACACCTGCTGCCACCTGTGACGCAGCTACTCTTCTCGATAAACAGCAAGGCACCTTTTATATGCATTTCCCACAGACACGGTATAACATACCAAGTCTTTTAATAAGCCAATGGATTTCCCAAAGACAGATCAACACACACCACGGCTTTTGGTAAATGAATGCATTCGCCATAGACCGGTCAACAAGCATCCTGATAAACCAATACACTCCCCCACAGAACGGTCAACACACACCACAGTCTTTGATTAACCAATGCATTTCCCAGAGACAGGTCAACACATACCACGGCGTTTGATAAAACAATGCTCTTCCCATAGCCAGGTCAATACACAAGGTTGAGAGCCAGAGACCAGCCTCTTGGTTTGGTCGTAAGCGTCGTCTGCTTCTCTTTGTCATTGGTCAACAGCTTTTCTTGGTGTACTTTGGTCGTAATGCACCCAGAGTACGCCAAGAAAAGTTGTTGGCTCAGCCCCAGAAGGTTATGTTTACGACTGGAAGCACCAGCTTTTTTGATAAAATGTCCCAATGATTTGCATATCAACCTATAATTCATTTGGAAGCATTTAGCAAGTGGCTGACTTGAGACAAAATTGATGAACATTTGGAAGTACCCAAGACAATATATTATGTACTTTTTGGTGAAACATATATATATATATATATATATTTGTTCCTGTCTCTGACATTTCAGCCTGAACACTAGGAAATTGGTGGTAAACACAATGGTCTTGATGTCTTTTGCAGAAGCGGGAAACACGCGCAGTGTCAGATATGTCAACCAATCAAAGTCCTTTTAACAGAAATCTTAAGGTTATGGGTACCACAAGCAGACTGATCGCGTGTGCCATGGTTTTGTGGACACCCATTACTCTTTACCTGACTGTGAAAGCTGTGTGTCAGAGCTGCAAGTTCAGCCCTTACGTCAGGTACCTGCCTTTGCCTACTGATACAGTAATATTAGTTGACATTAAAACGCACTTCCAACCCAAAAGCACTGGGATGTAAAAAAACGTCTGCTTCGATGATTATTTTTAAATTTATCAAACATATGCGATATATGGCCGCGAAAAGTAGAGGCAACCTAACAGGTATCACCAGGCCAACAACTTCCCATGGTGTGTGGCGCCCATCCCGTGGTTTATCTAATCTTGTTTTTACCCAGAAGGAAACCGGCCTCCTTGTTGATAAGATCAGCTATCAGAGAGTCAGATATAGCTGAATGCACTGAGACGAGCCGCGCGGCTTTATTAAAGCCACGGTCTTTATTTAGGTTGTCAAACGACCTAAGTAGATGCTATTTAGTGAGCGCTTTAAAAAAAATCATGGCAAAAACACATTAAACAAACAGATTTGTGCAAATCACTGTTGATTGAACTTACGGAGGGAAATATACCTGTGTTTCATTCAATCCGTTGATTATTGCTCGAGGTGACCAAATGATCTGACCTGCAAATTATATAAAGTTGCATGAGGGTATTATGAAATTATATATATAGCAAAAACCCAATGGTATAAATGTGTGCAAAAAGGTGAAACTTTTAACCATGAATACTGTGGGGTTTCTTTCTTTATTTTTTTGGGGGGGGGTGGTTTTGTTTTTGTTTTTGTTTTAAATTCAGTGTGCAGATTATGGTCCCAGGTGGCAAACTGACATTGATCTCAACTTTGTATGACCACATGAAAATGGGAAAAATTGTCTATGAAGGACAAATTTGTGCACACCCATATAAAAGTATTGAATGTTTGCGTTCAAATACGCTTTTGTACTTTGGGGTTTTAGTTATAATCTTAGGAGGACACACACACACACACACACACACACACACAAAGAGACAATAATGCAAACCTATGCAGGAGAAAGGGAGTTATGGGCAAAGGCACATTTGGCATGGACCAGGAGTGGCCTTGGTCGCGGGGGGGGGGGGGTCATGAGCAAAACAGTAGGAATTGTATCAGCAAATAATTCCCAATAGAAAACAAATTTCTTTCTCAACTTGCACCTCAGCCATACATTAACCATCCATCACAGAAGTAAAATACCGAACAACTATATTGGAGGAGAGCAGACAAAGGTTGGTTTATTTATTAAATCTTGGGAGCTGTGCCAATAATGCACAGATAGCCCCACTTGTACATACAGCAAATTTTACTAAGAAGGAAATAACCTGCAGTCTGCTCTCCATCCCCGTTGCCCCCCCCATTCCCTGGTCAACCAACCACAAGATGACGGACAACTTGAATGGAGAACCAGGCCTGCACCTTGCTGTTGCTGCCAGACCCAGAACCTAAGACTAAGCCCCCGGTGTAACAACCGCAGGGTGTTTGTTAACAGGTTTGGAAGCTCTTCCCTTCCCGGTCGACCGACAGCAAGAAAGATTAACTCCCTCCCCTGGATGAATGTTTTTGACCTACCAGCCTGTTGGGATGGGCATACAGAGCCCCTTGGCCCCCGCTCAAGTGACCGCAAGGTTTCTGGTTATCACCCTTCACTGGGTTTTCCTATAGCTGTGGACCCGGTTATTCGCCATAGCCGCAGGGCGGCATTCCCCACAGAGAGAAGGAAAAAACCACAAAGGGGAGATGTGGACATGAAATGATATTACAAAGACACTGCTTCAGCCTGCCGGATGTACTGTACAAATGCTTGGGATTTCCATCGCCCCAAATGTTGAATCTGGGCATCTGCCATGCCTTTCTGTGCTGCATGTGTAGCGGCCCCTATGCGGAAAGAATGAGTGTTGTACGAATTAGGATTGTAACCACAGTATTTAAGGGTTGAAGACAGAATGGAGGCAAATGCTCCACGTGTAATTTGCTGACCAGCCTGGTCAAGCAAATAGGGTCCCGGGCATGTGCCTCTGACTTTTTTGCCGTGGTTAAGAGCATCTGCCAGCTGCCTGGATTGGATAGAAATGAGATGTTTTGAACCATCTGAATGTTTAAAATTGGAGAAAGTGATTTGTACTTTCGGATAATTTGTTTCAGACCGTTGTGGGGTTTTGATGTCGCCAAACTGTAGAACATAGTCTTTTTGCTTGTTGGAAAGTGTAAACTCCCCCATACGTAGAAAAGCATAAAATGCCAGACAAAGTGCCGCATTGTAAAGAGCGCACAGATACTTTGAGTCAAACAGAGCTGGCAGTGCATCACAGAGTTTTCCCAGCAAAATTTTGTCTATGGGTTTTCTGCCATCAGGTTTTCTAGGGTTGAGTCTTTTGCAGCCTCTCAGTGTCTTCCGAACCTCAAATGACTGTGTGGTCTGGTAAATTTTGAATTTTGTGTTAGTAAGCAATTGCCGACAGGTGGGATGCAATGATGCCTGGCATACAATTTTGAAGATCAAGGAAAGAGATAAAGTATCTTATATTTTCTGCTGACAGTGGCAAGGTGTAATTTGTTCCATAAAAATCACTGTGGAAATTGGAGTACAAGTTCCAGGATTTGGCATATGACTGTCGAGTTGCTGGGGCCAGGGATGCCTCTAATAGTTGGCTTGCTCGTGTCCGAATAGTATCTCCGTTCGGAGATGGGGTGGGATCTCGTCCGGCCCCTAGTTTATTTCCTGGGCCATGTTTTTTCTGAAGTCCTTGACCTTCAAACGAGACAAAAGGTCAGCATTAATCTTTAAACTGCCCGGTATGTGGCTTACCTTGAACAATATATTGTGTTTCAGGCATGCCAAAGCAGGGGTCTGATAAGGGTCATTAGGTCTTTGTCTTTGGAAGAATCTTATCAATAGTTTGGACTACTGCCTGGTTGTCTGGCATGAAGGAGACACTGTGGTTGCTCATAAGATGACCATACATATGAACTGCTAACATTGTTGTAAATGACCTCTGGGTGTTGTTTGGCTGAAGCTAGATTTTTTGTGGTCTTGGGGGATAGGTTCCCGAGAACGGAATGTGGAAGCCAAATTTAAAGCCATCAACAAGAAAATTTGTTTCGGTTTTTGGATACCCGTGCAGTAAAGCAGCCAAAACTTCAATTTTGATTGGAGTTGCTGGTTTGCTGGGGGGAGGATTGGCTGTTTGTGGAGCCACTCTGAAATTTGTTTGTATTTGCTTTCCTTTTGTTGTTGGGGGTAAAGTTGGAGGATTGGCTGGATCCAAATTGCCTCCCTGCTGCACATTTCCCGTGCTCCCCCCCAATGATGGGACATTTGATGGCAGGGTGGTCATTTCCACACTTGAAGCAAGTGTGGAAAAAACGACAGTTGGGTCGGTACTGACACTGGGCTACTGTATGAAAGTTAATACAGTATCGCTTGGGGACTTTGTTCCGAAAGGACTGCGGGGCGGTTTTCCTTTGTCTGCTCTCCAGTGCTGGGCTGGGGGACTGAAACGCCCTGGTGTAGGCATGGGAGTCGATGAGGTCCCATGGTGTGAGCTTTTTGACCCTACGTTCCCGAAAAGCCAAATCGTAAGCTACCCAGTCTTTGCCTTCTCAGGCAAGGTTTCTGACCGTGTAGAGGTGGGTGATCATAGGTCTGGCCTGATCTGGATGTCTCTCTAGGTAGACATACATGTAGCGCAGATAAAGATCTGTCCATGTACTCAGGGTCATAACCTT
Source organism: Hermodice carunculata (assembly GCA_964020975.1). NCBI lineage: Eukaryota > Metazoa > Annelida > Polychaeta > Eunicida > Amphinomidae > Hermodice > Hermodice carunculata. The sequence goes on from OZ026614.1 coordinate 16,963,249, forward strand.
TTTTGACCTGGGCTTTTCTGGCTTTTGGGAAACCAGCAGTGACGGCTCATCCCCGTTTGAGATGCTGAGGTTAAAGCTGGATTCCTCCTTGTAGTGTTTTTCCAGTGTAGCAAAATCCACAAATTCATTGGCAACAATTGCTGCCTTCAACTTTGGAGCTATCCCCTCATCAACTTGGTCTGCCTCTGCCAAACCTATTGAAAAGTGGCTACAGTGGGCCTCCATCAACCCCCCAGTCTGTCCCTATATATCGTGTGAGTGGGTACTGGTTATTGTGGGAGTTTGAAATCTATGGCCAGGGCTACCCTCACCTGTATCTGGCGTTGATGTGTCCTGGTTGTGTGGCAGTGACACCTGATCAGTGCGTGCCGTGGTGGACAGAAATGGCGAAGGTGACATGCTGGTCATGGTGCATGTTCTGGCGGGTAGGCTGTCAGTCGCTGATGGGGCAGTTGTTGTCTGTGTGGGTGCCCATGGCCACATTGCGTATGGCCAACCCCAAAGCAGGTTTGTTGGAAGCATTGCTGGAGGGGGTTGCACTGGTGGCACAGGCGGAAACATCGGTGGTGGCTGGGACGGTGTAGTGTATCCTGGTGGGAGCCAAGGGAGGCTCTGAGGGGGAGCCATCTGGGTAGTTGGAGGGGACCCTGTCTGATCTGTCGCAGCAGCCCCTTGGGTACTACTGGAAGTATCTGCTTGAGCTGCTGGAGCAGCCTCTATTTGTTGGGTCACCGTCCTTTTCCCTGGCTTTGTTTTGGGAGCCTGTCTTGTGGGGGTGGAACCCTTCTTCCTCTTGACTCCCTTTGCCATCCTGAATTGAATGTATATGGGATTCTTGGACCTTCACCGTACTCTTGAAACACTTTACCGTGACTATCCAGCTGTAATACTGTAAAATATAACCCAGGCAATGCAGGCCTTACAGAGTCCTTGAGATGCCAGAGACGCTGAATCTGGAACTGCCGAGTCTGACCGACTGTAGGTCTCGGCACTTTCCGTAGCTTGGGCTGGCTTAAACAAAGGAGGTTCCACTAGACCCCACAAGAGGTCGCCCCCAATTGTCTTAGTGCAGTGAGAAAGAAATTAGCTTCTTATCAGCAACTTGGTTTTTATGTAAATTCATGCAGAGGAAATGAAATCACTATCAAAAGTAAGTTCTTGTGAGTGTAAGTTGTGATGTCACGTGGCTAATGAACCAAGACTTTGGCCTTGGTCTCAAGTCAGCAGTGTCTGGTGCGAATCAGTATTGACCATTAAACAAAATTTGGCAGAAGAAATCGATTTTCAAGCAAAAACTTGTGTGAGTGAGTTATGATTTCAACAAGCCAAATTGCCATGACTTTGACCCCGTATGGGTCACATGCAACTTCATAAAATCCTTCTGAGCTAATTATCTTTGAAACCAAACAAAACTGCACCTCCATGCAAATGAAATGGATTTGTGCGCGAAAACGTATTTTTGCATAGCTCAGTCGTGAATTAATAGGCCAAATGAACTGACCCTTCGCGAAAAGGATCAATTCAAATCAATAAACCTGTTTATGGAAAATAGCAGTTGACACAATATTTGGTGCAGATCCATGCAAACAAAATTGATTAATGGTTGGAAACATGGTTATAGTGCACATAAGTCATTGTCTGTCTAGAATAAAGTCAACATCATACCAAGGATATCAGGGGCACATTTATCAGTATATTATAGATAGGAATTTTGGTGAAAAGCAAAGTTAAATTCGTACTGCCATTTTCTATATCTGGCGTGGTTTTGGAAAATCTTGAGACAATATGACGTTGACCAGGACGCTATATTGTCGCATGCAAAATGAAGAAAATGTGCCTTAGTTGAATTTCATCAAGTAGGTTTACATTTATCATGATGGTAAGCCAATGCTACAATTAAGCTTCCCAAATAACCTCTACAAGGTGTTGTCTATGGGTGCTTTTATCAAAGACCAAAAAAGGACCTGAATCCATGAAATAGAAATGGGGTTATGGGCCAAAAGATATTTTCGTCTGTTCATATAGGTCTATATATTAATCATTTTCAAAGTCATTACCCATTTAAACGTGTCTTTTCGCCCACATTTGGCAATGTTTGGTGAAAGCCAAAAGTAACTAGAACAGGCTGATTTTCCAACAGAAAATCAAATGTCTCCCTGTGCGCCCTTATTTTTGACGAAATGCCCATGTGACCTTGAAAATAGGTCAAGGTCACACATTTGCAGTTGCAAGCAAGGTCTTACAAAAGTCTTGCATAGAAACATAATCACACAAAATGTCAACCTCTTTAAGGCAAATCTTTCTCGAGTGCATATGCAAGGATTTTTACAAAATGGCCATGTGACCTTGAAAATAGGTCAAGGTCACCCATCTACAATCCAAACCTAGTTGGTATTATGGTACATAAACATGCACATTGATTTTAGTCGAAATGCCCACGTGACCTTGAAAAATAGGTCAAGGTCATACATCTGCAGTTACAAGCAAGGTCTTACAAAAGTGTTACATAGAAACATCACACAAAATTTCAACCTCTGTAAGTCAAATCTTTCACGAGTGCATCTGCAATGATTTTTAAAAAGTGGCCTGGTGACCTTGAAATTAGGTCAAGGTCACCCATCTTCAATCCCAACTTAGTTCATATTATTGTTCATAATCATGCAAAATTTCAACCTCTGAAGTCAAATCCTTGCGGAGTTATTGCGTCCGTGTCAATTTTATATGACATGCCCATGTGACCTTGAAAAATACGTCAAGGTCACCCGTCTGCAATCCCAAGCAAGGTTTTATATAGCAACATCTTCACAAAAAATTTCAACTTCCCAAGTCAAATCTTTCTCGAGTTATCTGGTCCGCAACGCACACAACAATGTGTTGAAGAAGAAGAAGAAGAAGAAGAAGAAGAAGAAGAAGAAGAAGAAGAAGAAGAAGAAGAAGAAGAAGAAGAAGAAGAAGAAGAAGAAGAAGAAGAAGAAGAAGAAGAAGAAGAAGAAGAAGAAGAAGAAGAAGAAGAAGAAGAAGAAACGGACGCAAAAACAATATGTCCCCCTGTTGCACGGGGAGACATAAATATGAGACTACGAAAAACACAAATTAAGGGACATTATATTTAACATAGTGCAACTTGAAACATCAAATTTGCAACTGTTTAAATTGTTCCTAATATACAAAAGCAAACTTAAAAGGTTATATTTGTACTATGACACATGCAAATAAGTTACATGCGGAGCTGGACCAGTGTTATAGCCAAACATTTCACCTGGAGTCTTAGCACGGCAGGTTGGGGAACAAGAGTGTGCAAATGAGCATAGTATTCAGATGATATGCAATGCAATACTACATGGTGCGATCGGAAGTGTGACAAGCTGCAGTTTCTTTAATGTAAACCAAAACATTGTCTCAATTATGTCACTTTTATTTTAGTTACTGAGAGACAGGTATTTACATCAGACGAGATAACACATAAAAATGACAACGTTTGTGACACAAGCAGGCTTTACATGCGACTGTAAAATTATGTAGGAGTTGGAGCTACATTTGTTTCTGTTCCGAATATGTAGATATTTAAGTTATCAAAGGCTTACAACGTTTGACCGAATGAACTGCAAAGCAATTTTTGATGGCAATCTTCGACACTTTTTTCGACTTTACACAATCCTAAGATAAATTTAGAGTTTTTTGTTCTGTGTTTGAGGATGAATTATCATTTTCTAGAGTGAAATTCAAAAGTAGTAAATCACTGTGGATCACATGACCTAAACATTGTTATAAAGTAAATTGTGACGCACCTGCATCAGTGACGTGATGCATTGACATTTAGACAAAATCAAATGTGTGCGAGCGATGTTTGATCACACGTCATGCGTGATGTATAATCAAACCACGACGAACGTTAACAAACCGGGCACACGAGGTCAGCGTTGAAAGTAGGCCTAGGGGATATTTTTGCGATGAATGCCGAATTAAACACAGAACAAACAAAATCTTACATGACTGGAGAGTGAGTTACTATTTTTCTCTCACGCGGGATCGTTGTTGGTGTGGAAAATCACTCGTGATTTTTCCCCACCAACAACGATACCTCGTGAGAGAAAAATAGTAACTCACTCTCAGCCTGGTAAGATTCTCTATATCAGACATTTTAGAGGAGAGCTCTGGTCTGGAGTAAATTCCTGGTGGCAAAAAGGGTTATTATCGTTCACTTTACACTTTCGTGAGATAGAAATATGCAATACCCGTTTTACCCCATGTTATTTGTCCTCTCGATTCATTACTTTGTCATTATGTGCTCCAGATTCGACGCGTAAGCGTTGGAAATCTATTGATCCCACAGTAATTAAATTAAGGTATCTGTCGTTAATGCGCTGTATCTAATCAGTTTCACACCGCTCCGATGCTTTTAAAGGTTCAGCTGTCGGGTAGTTACATCCAATTAATGAGTTCATGCTTCATCATATTTTTTTTCTGTTCACCTTATTGATGGGCAAAAGCGACGGCGTATTCGTCTAACTCCTCTCTTTTTGGTCTCACTTGTAGAGCAACTGTCAGACTAATGATGTTGTGCAATTCCGCCGTGAACATATTCGTCTACGCTGGTAGCATGGATAATTTTCGCCATGCACTGAAAAAGGAGTTCAATTGCTGTTTCTCGACAAAGGATGCCCATTCGGAGCCATCTTCTGTGAGTTCCATCAGAAAGAGTTCCATGAGAGACAGTATACAAAGCACACAATGGTAAAGTTGATAGTCCTGTCAAAGACATTTCACAAAGCACAGAGTGGTGATGTTCTTTAAGTGTATTTCCTTTTCAGAGATATCTGTGTGACAGTCCACAAAGCAAACAGAACTGATTTAAACCTTCACAAATTATGACGTAAAAGTCATGAAAAATGCCTGTCAAAAAGTGCAAACACTAGCGATGAATGTAATAGAAAGGAAGTTCAATTCTTATATTTATATTGAACATGAATTCTATCAATATTAAAGGTGAAATTGTAATTGATATTTGATGTGCAGAGTTTTCTGACGGATATTGACAAAACACCTCTCCGTTTTGTGTACTAGTGGGAGGAGCCAAGCACGCTGTTTTGTAACAGTGACCAATATGTGAAAAGGGAGTTAAATGCATCGCACTTTAAGTACTGCAACAGTGTCCAATGTGTGTAAATGCGATGGGGTGCACAGTACTGAGAGTATTGCAGGGATGCCAACATTCAAAGTGTCAGTTCAGGAATAAGTAGTCCAGACCATCAGGGATACAAAATAATTAACAAAGTATAGAGCAGCAAATGCTCAATTCGGTGAGGGACACACACCGCCAATTGGTCAAATCTTCAACGAATTTCAGGGACTGTCCTTGATGATGAGGGACAGTTGGCATCTCTGGCATTGTAACATGGGTCAAACTGTGCAAATGCGACGGGATGTGTGGTCTTTAAATCATGGTAACAGTGATCAACATGTATAAGGTGATGGTATGCATAGTACTTATTGTAAAAGTGGCCAATGTGTGTAAGGGAGAAGGATGCATGGTAATTAAAATACTGTAACACTTGCCAAAAGTTATAGAAGCGACGGAATGCACCACACGTAACGTATTGCAACAGTGGCTTATATGTGTAAAGGTGGTAAAACATGTTGAAATTTCGATGTGGGGAGAATAGTGGTCTTAACATAAAATGATGGTATAATGCAGTAAACTTAATTTATACAGGTTGGGAAGTGGAGTTGCAACCATAGAATAAAAATCATTCAGCACAACGAATAATTACATTTCTACTTGTTATTTTGCATGGCAAGATTGTGGATGGTTTCATAATACCTATTGTTTTCCATTCCTTACTCCCATTTATAAATATCCAGTATTCACTTTCAACAGTAGGGATGTGTGAGTATGCCAATTTTCAAATCTTCAACAACACACTTTTGCTCCTTGTCAGATCCACGGCAATTCTCTCTGTAAAAGTCCGGTAAGACTGGTAAAGTGTTCATTCCCTTGATCCGCCAATCTGGTTAACCCTAACACTACCTGTCACAACAGTCTTCATGATTAACCCCAACACTAGCTGTCACAACATTATTAAGATGCACCACTCTGTAGCATTCCAACACTTTGATAGTTAAGCAGCGTCCAGATGATAAATTTTTGATACATCGAGCATATATGCGTGTACACTTATCAAAACATTTTCGCAAATGTCACACTTCATAGCACAGTTGGATCTCCCTTACGCCCTCTCTGCAATAAAATCTCTCCTCATTGAAACCACGTTTTAATGGTCCCAATTTTGTATGTATTTCACATTTTGACATCTATGTTAAGACCACTCCCCATTAAGACCTATGTTGGACCCATGGTGGCTTTATTAGCAACAGGCTGCTGTAACTATAAAAGGCGCCTCCAAGGGACCACTTGCGGACTTTTCAAATCATGAATAACCGGAAAAATGTCTACATGTATAATCATAAATGACTGGTGATAACTAAAGCAGTAGGTGATTTGAAGACAATACACTTAACTATATATACATGTGCACAGTTTAGTATATTTTACCAAGTACCATTGATAATGTACTTTTCGTAACTTTGATATCCCTATCGAGTGTTGGACACTTTGTGTACGCACAGGTACATGGTGTTGTGTCATCATTATGCTATTCACGTTGCCTTGCCAACATCCAGAAAAGTGAATGTATAAACAGGACATATAAAGTAGCTCTATTCTGTAAACACATATATTTGTTTAACGGATACTAGTCTATTTGCGTACTGAGTTGTTTGTATCAGTATCTCCAGATATCTTGTTAAACTTGCCAGCTTACTGTTAACTCAAAACCACAATGCACTCTTGGTAGCGAAAATTAGGATGCTGAATTCTACACAACTTAAATGCACGTTGTTATGGATACATCTTACCATTTCTGGTTTCGGTATAAATTGAGTTTATGGGTGGACATTTAATATACCTGTTTGGCTAACCAAACAAGTGTGACATAGAGTACTGGTGGCTTGGTAGCCAGACATGTTACACAAAGATATTGACAGAAAACATCTGGATAGAACATTGATGTTTTTATTTTCCATATACATATGATTTTCAAGCAAGCAGAAAAATAAACCATGCAGTCACAGTGTTTCTGGCGTTCTCCACACGAATAATTACAAATCAAAAACATTCGCTGCGGTTTATAATTTTTAACTATTCAGACCATGCATCTAGAAGAATGGACATGGAACTTGCCAGAGAGCTCAATTAAGAAACGAAAAATAATAAGTGAATGAATGAATGAGATCTTATTCACGAAAAGTACACACACGATTAGCACACAAATATTAGGGAATGGCTCCAGGAAGTGAAATCTCGTGTATTTCATGTTTGGAACGAGCGGGACTCGAACCTGCAACCTTTGGCACCAGTCGCCTAGCTGAAATGGGAAACGCACATATCCACTCGACCAAATCCCCATTCTTAAAAAGAATGGTTCAATGGAGGTAGTTATGTACGAGTGCCATATCAACACCGTATATATGCAGTACATTTACTGAGTAGGCATTTATTTCCAGAATCGGCTATCTTTGTATGTTAAATGCAATGTTTGACATACATAGCAATAAAATATGTAGCAAAAACAGTTCTTTACACATCAACACCCATAGTACGAACACCAAAAAACAAAAGAGTTAAGTGATTTACGCTAAGAACTCAAATGAATGTGTACAAAAAAAAACCTTTCTCTCGCTTGTTGTTTTGATGGATCAAAACCCATTTAATGTGTGCGTGGATGTTATAATTGTTTCACCTTACTCATGTTTGTCAGATGTTGCGTTATCCAATATTGCAGATTATCCATTTCCATTTTCTATCTGTGAAATATAGGGAATGAAGAATCTAGAAATATAATCTAAACGTTTCATTTCTAATTGTAATGACCTATGATTAAGTGACTCTGTTTTGTGTTAAATAGTCGTTGATCAATAGTCAAAGTGCACGTGTGATTCTGTGTCTTTTTGGCACTTAATTGTCTGCCTGTCCGTAATTGTTTAGTGTCATCAATTTATATTGGCAGTGCTACAAGTCACCAATCATCGTATGGTGCGAGTTGGCAGCATTTAATAGGGGACATTCATATTTAACTGCGCTCCTGCTCACTTCCTGTGTTGCCGGGGCAACAAACTGATGCTTCCACCATGATCAGGGCAGATTTGTATTATATACTACATAAACATCCATAAATAACACCTTTTCAACCAAAAGAGAGCCCATTTCTAATCAATTTAGGCATCCTTTCTGTTTCAAATATAAGTTAAAACATTTTCTTAGGATTATTCTGTGTTCGTGTTGTTCATTTTATTGAGAAAGTACTTTTGACCATACTAAATACATGGATCTGCCCTGATGCAGGTGGCTCCCTCTTTTGCTCAATAGGTGTTAGAGTGGGACCACATTTAAATATGAATACATTCTATTTTATTAGAAGACTACATACATGTATACTGTTTATTTACATGTACACTAGTTCTTCTCGGTTCGAAGCACAGAAACTTAATCTGCTGTGAAATTGTGGAAACAGCAATGGCCACGCCCCTTCACAATTTAAGTATTTCTTCTTTCGCCAGGCTTACTGTCTGGATGCAGGTGTAGCGAAGTTTCGACAGACCATGAAACTTCCTCAATATCGCATTTGCCGCTTCACGCCGTCCAAAAATTCGGAAGTACAAATACTTACTCCTAGTGTCTACCGTCAATAGTGAATAGTACGCCTAGTGTCATAACGTTACATTATAATCTCAATCTGAGTTTCCAAAGTCCTATTGACTATTGATATTTGTATACGATGATACCAATATTTTCCCATGTATACAATTTGTACGGTAATATACTTTAAAATGCCCTGTGCGTCTTGGGTATATATATATATATATATATATATATATATATATATATATATATATATATATATATATATATATATATATATATATATATATATATATATATATATATATATATATATATATATATATATATATATATATATTGTATGTCTCTCCGTGTCTGGAAAACCCATTGTTAGTAGTAATTTTTGTACTATAGGGAAATCAAGTATAAATACAAATACATATGTTTAAACAAAACAAAACAAAAATGATAATAATGAATTTCATTTGGTATCGGTTGTGAAGATTTGGCATCCTGGTGTTGACAGTCTGTCATATATTTCAAGGTTCAAGCGTAGCGTGTGATTTTGTTATTTGTTTTTTACATTTTGTATGCTTTTTCATACAAGGTATTTATGTTCGATGTTGTTTGGCTGAGCTGACTTGCCATCTGAGCTTACAGGATTGTCATATTCCTACTTGAATAAATATTCCCCTCGTACATAAACATATCATAATGCCCAGTGATCACCAAAGCGGCAATTTTCTGTAATCTCTTTGTCATTTTAAGTCCATTGACACTATATGTGTAAACCTAAATTTGTTCAAAAGGCGACGCTGCTATTTTTTTTTAATGAATGCTTGTGGTTTCTTGACTTAAATATATTCTATTAAAAAAGAATACAATTGGGGAGAAGGGCTGGGCCCTATATTAAACCCTTTTGCACAGAAAAAATACAATAACACAGGACAGACGGAACAAGACAAAGTTTCCAGCAGTGCACCACCAAGACGACACAGCTGTAGGGCACTGCAACAAGTATAACGAATTTAAGTAGCACACCACAGTTGCACTAGACAGATAGTGGGGCTTATATATACATGTAATAATTTGTAGTAATCAATAATATACTAAGGTGGTTAACTTTACTAGAGCGCAAAAAGAAGAAATAGGTTCATATGATTCAGTTGATTATGTAACGGTACTGAGCTGAAAACGTTTAGTATCGATAATGAATTTTTGGACAGCCAGAAATATTTTTTGTTATTTTCAAAACTGCAAATTGAAGCGCCAAATGGAACAATCTTTTAGCTGAAAGGTGCGTACTTAGTTACTGAAATATGCAAATGATCTCTTTGATTTGCATAATGCCTGTGTCTGTACACAGGCATTATAAGTATGGTAAGGGCATTGTTTTGGCAGTGTCATCAATTTGGGTGACCAATTGACTGCGACTCTTACTTTGACCCAGAGAAGGTCTGAGTTACTGCATAAAGTTGACAAAAGAACTTTGCTTATACATAAAACAAATGAGATGGAAATCTGTCAAAAAATGAAATGGGCTTTATGTACAAAAATGTAACAACAATTGTATCATGCGGCAGTGTCTTGTTTACTGGACCTGTCATCCTCAAACACGTAGTCACAAGGGACTGGCTGCATTGGTGGCACATTCACACCATGCAATACTGTTTGCGGGGCTACTTCTTCAGCCATTTGTATTTTTTACAGGGATTTTCCATTGATCCAACATCAGAACCTTTTGAATGTCCAAAACTCATACTACAAATTTCAATCACTGTAGTGAGAAGAATGTGGAAATTCCACAGGGGTAAAAAACAATTTAATTAGGCGCGGAAATTCTTGCTTGTCCCTCTACTGCAGTACGTGTGGGACACAACCACAGCCACTGGGCATAGTCAAGCTAACAAGAAGATTCCTCTTGTAACATGGATGTAGATTGGTCAGCGATTTGCATATATGTAAAGATCAAAAATAAGATATAACTTGCATCTTAGCCAGTCATCAGCTTGGTGTTGTCTGCTCATTGATAGAAAAGTAGTCTTCTGTAGTTGTAAGTGGAGCATAAATGCATGAGCCTGTGAAGGTAGACACGTTTACAATGGTGAGCTTGCCAAGAATCATCAACACTGAAGTCTGGCACTGTAATTAACAGTTATGGGTGTATATCTCTGCGGCAGCAGTACATGCTTTACCTTTCCTTATGCTGATGGACTCTTTGAGTACATTGGGCAACATCATTGTGGTGAATATTATATCTATAGACTCAAGTGTAGGTGCTGCAATTGAGTCCTTGTTGAAGCTAATGCCAACAAGGAATATGGCCCAGTCACATATTTGATGAGGGTCCATGTGTGTGATCAAGGGTCAAGAATTTAACATGTATTTAGAACTGTTCTGAATATAGTAAGAGAGCAGGCACCCCCACAGCAGTTTTTTCATTGACTATCAGAAAGAATCTTCAAGATGGATGCCTCTCAACTTGATATACTTACCCAGAACATCGGGGATCTGATGGAAAATTTCACAGCAGTACAGGACCAATTTCATAATGACCAGCCCAAGCAGTGTATATTGACTCCGGATAAGGTAAAGATCAACTCCATATGTTTGGGACTGATACCATGCAATTTATTTACCTAACAAATGTGAAACACAAAAGTTCAGAGGTAGGCTGTGTATCTCACAGAATTTGGGGTGAACATTTGTTACATCCAGGGGAAAATGCTTCGCTCAGCAATGTATGCCCTGCCATTCAGTCCCAGTGATAATTATAATGGACAGCAGGTTAGAATTTTCCTCTGGACATTTTGGTCAGTGTTTATTGGGATTGGGAGTGGACCGTAGACAGTCTACCCTCTATCATCCAGAAATATATGGTAAAGTAGAGAGATTTGACAGAAGTTTCAAAGGGTTGCTAATGCTCTGTTTGCATATCAGAATAGTGTGGCTTCACGTCATTTTTCCTCATGTATAGACAAAGAGGTCACATGCCTTAAACTAAATGTTGGGGGGGGGAGTCAGATGGGTTGCAACAGTTGGGTGGACAACTGAGTGCCTTATATGGATCACTTAAGCAGGCATGGTAGTATTTGGCTGGATCCCAAAATTATAACCAGGAATGGGTAAAAGGCGAGCAAAAGGGGAAACTCTTCAGCCAGAGGATATATAGCTATTCTGAAAGCACAAGAAAAAATAACTTTCACCTCAATATGGAATTTTCAATAAGAAAGTATTAGAACAAGAGTGCTAGTTTCTTAGATCAAACACCGGTGGACTGGAATGGAACATGTTGTGAACAGAGATAAATTATGCTTGGCAGACCCCAATATTGTGTGGGATGAATTGGGACCAAGACCATGTAGAAATAATAGGCACAGCACTTGTTTACCTCTTAAAAGAAAGGTTACATTGAGTCCCAGCACACTACATAATGATTCTCCATCATGTGGAGCAGTGTGCTCCTGCCCAACTACAGTCAATGGATGATGGTGAATTAGACCTTAACAGGCCTACAGGGGGTTAGGGTACCACCTATTCCAAGTGCTTCAAATGAGTCCAGCAATAAATCATGTAGGGTGTCACAAGACAACTCACATGGGACTTACAGGGGCCCCAATAGAGTTCAGAAAAACATGATCCATATTCATAAATTCTAAACCTAACAATGACAGCAAAGAGATTCCAGAGTTGCCAAAGCATCAACATTAATCTTCCAACACCAATGTGAAGAAACAAATTCACTCCTGACTTGTTACTCATATGTATTTCACAAGGTCGCCTGGTGAAGTGCCTGTCACTTCAAATATAAATCTGCCGTTACCACCGCCCTTTTCTGAACCTTCATCAGTGGCTTGGAAGCAAACATTACAAAATCTGTCCCTTCACCAGCAGAGCAAAAGAGACAACACATTGCAGGTATAGAGCTGGCAGTGTCTATGTACCCTTAATGCTGATATATTTTGATATAACTTTTGCTTCTATTGATGTCTTACCCGTAGGATTGTTACTTACCAAGGCAGAACAGTTTCATGTTCAATGAGCTGAATGGACAGTACTGGTAGTCATTATCAATCCTAAGTTGGATCCTAATTATTGTCAAATATCAACCAAATGATTGATCAGGCATTGGTGCTCACATGGCACTCATTATCTCTGAGGCTCAGATGAAGGCTTGGGTCGAGCGACTCAAATTTCTAAAAATTGATTGTATGGCCATGATTCTGCATTACCCAGTAAGCCCAGAAAAAAGGGAAGGACAAGACGTGGTGTTTTTTGCTTCTCTAGACAAACAGGTCCTGTCCTATTTGGCTTAGCAACTGACAATAATATAAATGAATGCTGTAAATTATTAATGCAGACAAGAAAATATCAACAACAAGAGGTTCATCAAGTTGATATACTCACTACGATATTGAATCATACCCAAACAGCTGTAGAATTGAATAAGCAGCAGGTTATTCCAATTGGTGGTGCCTTGGTTCCCAAACTAAATCAAATAAATTCAACATTGAATTCTACCAAAATCAGACTTTTTTAAATTGGAACAGGCTTTTTAGTTTGAAAGGGTTGTAGCTTCATTGGAGCAGGTCACTGTATCTTATATTAGAGTTTTACATCACCACTCTCACCAGAAGGCTCCTTTGTAACTAGGGCAGTTGACCGATGATGTTCCTATTGTTTGCCAGCTACAAGACATTTGCCATGAGCCACTGCAATGACGACATATCCAGTTGGCCCAATCAAATGGTACTATGAACATTCTCCCATTTACCCTGTTTCGGGAGAGGATACCTTAGTGCATCATGTAAAACTACCTTTAGATTATGGCAGACATTATAATCGTTATCAATTGGCCGCCTGACCAGTGCGATACCCTTCAGGGGGATATTCCATTCAAATTCTGGTTGAACATACAGATATTGGGGTAAGCATCATGGATGGTGATGTATTTCATCGTGTTGGCTGTGTGGGAAGGGGCCCATGGTTTGTAAGACAGGGCCGGTGTATCATATACCTAGGTGGAACTGTGAGTGGACCTTCATTGCAGACAATAAAAAGAAGAGTAGAGTCTGTCAGGCTCATGTGCTTCATGGCAGTAACTCTACTCGAGTGACTGCAATGAGTTGTGGGGAATATGTAGTGGTCACCTGGGGAGAAACTTTTGAAACTAAGTGTGGTAGCCTGCCTAGTTCATGGAGAAAAGTTTCTGTAAGCACTTATATTGTAAGAGTGTCTGTGGTGGTGTACAGTTATTAGTGATGGAATCACTTACAGTACTCACTGAATGCATTGGCCACATCTCTATAAGAACATTACAGGTAATGCCCACAGATTTTGCAAGCGGTGCTGAAATAATTTCAAATGACCAAGCTGTTTCTTTGTTAAATAGGCCACATTTTGTTCAAAGAAATCCATCCATTAACTAATTCCGTACTAAGGTCACAGGCCTTGGTCAGTGGTTCTGGCACCGACTGGCAAGTCATGCTGCAGCTGCCCTTCCAGCAGCTGCAGCATGACTTGCCAGGCAGTGCCAGAAACACTGACTTAAGGCTATAGGCATGTTGGTACTTGAACAAAAGCTCTTTTCATGAAGAATTTAAACATGCAATTGTTGTCTTAAATCTAGGTAAATATACGGAAAAATCAGGGACTGGTATGGAATGAGTTCATGTGGACTTGACTCCTCCACTGCTACCTACACCCACTATCTTTAATTGGGATCACCATGGTAGCAGGTTATCTTTGGGACTCCTTATCCTCATTGTTATTGTGTGCTTTGTTCTTTTTGTGGGATACTTTCGATTTAAAAAAGTGCTATTATTTGGCATCTCATTGTCAACATTGGCAACTCAAACCTGTAAAACCTGCTGTAAACAGAGCTGCTGACTTGGAGCAGTTGGAACAGGAAAAGATGTTTTCCAAACAAAACTGTGGCAAAGTGGAACAATCAACCTCAGCCACAAATGTAGCTGGGGGGCTGGTGAGAGTGAATGTAGCAGTCACGAATGCTATATTTAAAATTCATGCTTGGAGCTTTTCTTCTGCTGATTACGTTCATCATATATAAGAACAAATTTCTGTTAAGGTGTGAGTAACTGCATCACAATGGCAGGTTTATTGGAAGTCAGAACAAATGCCATGGGTTATGCCTGCTAACATTGTTGTAGGTTAAATGTAGCGTTTTAATATACCACGATGTGCTGTGACATGGTTTTTGTGTGATGTACATTACGCTACATTATGGTACCCTTATGCATGTATCCTATTGCCTATGCCTCTTCAGCCTTACTTTCATGTGTTTACTTGGGCCATTAGTTTTGGTATCCTTTATATGGTTTCCATGGTTTCATGTCAGCCAATGTTACCTGGATGTCTATCCACCAGACTTGATTGTTGTTGTTTTACCAATGAACAGAAATATGTGTATATTTGCTTGCTTTGTATCATTAGTAATGTAACTGTTTTTGTATACTTATTTGTAACAACAGTGCCGTCAAGAACTGTCAAGGCACCATGGAGTTTTCTGTCCTATGTAGTTTGTACCTTCTGCAGAAAGGTACTGGCGAGCTTAATTGAGTTTAGTTTTGTAGTTTTGAAGGTTCAAAACCGTAAAAAGGGGACCAATGTCGGGATTTGCAGGTAAATGTGATGCAGGCAACTATTATATTGACTGATTACATTGTGCAGACAACTGTTGATCAGGCAACTGTTGTACGGGCCACTGTTAAATTGGCAACTGATGGTGTGAATAATAATAATAATAATAATAATAATAATAATAATAATAATAATAATAATAATAATAATAATAATAATAATAATAATAATAATAATGATAATAATAATAATAATTGGCCCTTCACATTTGTGTTATATTTCATCTGCACGAATATCAATTATCATATTTGCAAGAATTAGATTGAATATTATTTGGGGCATATTTTGAGCATATGTTGAAGTATTTTGGCCGTTAACGTCTGTAATGTTTTCTAGTTTTATCAGCACATTGCATGGTGTCACCTCATCAGTATATAATTAGTGTTCTTGTGAGTATATTGAAGTATTATTACGGATAAGGCAAGCATATGGAAGCATTGTGAAGTATATGATGGAAACCATAAAACTTATGAACCGCCTTATCGTGATGTGGATGCAACTGTATTGGGGTTTGTCACTGATAGCTGATTTGTACTGCTTGTATCTTCTGTCCGTAAACAAAATGTACTTTTAAAACATTCAAAATCGGTGTGTGCCCTACTCAGGCAACAGGACGTCAATGGTGGATGGTAAGATGTGAATGCTGTTCGCTGTAAAGACCATTTATACCAAATACCATTCATTTATATCTTGTGAACATTGGTTTTGCATTGATTCATTGATTGATTACTTTATTTAACCAGGGTAGCCTGTCTAAAGTCAGGAGTGAAATTTGTTTTTTCACATTGGTATTGGAAGATGAATGTTGATGCTCTGGTAACTCTGGAATCTCTTTGCTATCATTGTTGGGTTTGGAATTTATGAATATGGCCATGTTTTTCTGTACTATTTGATAAATACTTCATTGGCCATGTTGTGCTGTGGGCTGTGTTCTCCGACTCATAGTTATAATGGAGGTAGAGTGTCTTTGTAATATTCCAGATTCATAAATGTCACAAAAATGATGTAGGCCTACTTTCTTCTTTTGCTGTAAACTCAGCTGACTGACAAGTCAGGAGAACTAAAAAGTGATTGGCCTACCTGTTTTTTTTTTTATTCGTCGCAGGAATAATAAAATTTGGGTTTTGAGTAGTTAGGCCTATACATTTTGGAAACACTATAGTCTTGTATTTGTGTCTTTTTGCCCAGAACCACTTCCTAGTAGTCAATATCCTATTCCGCAGTTCGAACTCTTTACTCTCCATAAGCTAACCTGTCCCTGTCTAACCTGTATACATATGGAATTACTATTGTCTATATTGCACACGTTCCTCTGTAAAATTTTGACATAGGCTGTATCAGCCCAAATAAATTAAAGGGTCTTCAGCGGGTAACTACTCAACATGTTTCGGAGCCTTTTACCCGTACATGTCTCTCTGAGTAGCGGCTCCTTGTCTAAGCTAAATATTCAGCAAAGCCAACCCACATAATAAAGAATAAATAAGAACGTGGCAAATGATGAATTAGCTAAATACGTGAAGTTTTGCTTATAAATGCAGAGCTTCGTTATGAAAGAAGAACCCCTGTCAAACAAACCATAATTACTAAATTTGTATAGTACAGGTTCAGATAAGAACAATTTGACTTACCCCTGAACCAATATGTACCCTTTCTGGCTGGACAGTTTATCCTAGTTAAACCACCCGCCAGTGTATAACTGAAGTGGAAACAAGCTGGGGCCTTATATTCAGTCCCAGTGATAGTAAAATAAACAGTTGCAACTAGACCACCTGTACAAACCAAGGGAAATCCCAACAAGGATTGTAACAATGGACATCCTGCATCAGAAATGTAAAACAAACTCTGTGATGACACCTACCCCCCAAACAATTAAGCTGTATTTAACTGCCAACTCTGAGTCAATGCATCAACTTAATGTGTCAGGTTTGTGACATTTAAGAAAATACTGTCAATTTTGAGTAAATGTGCATTTAGGCATGTCAGAAAAGAATGAAAGTCATTAGCATTTATGTCAAAAAACATGTTATCAAAACAATTTTTCTTAACAGGATTTTGAGTACAATTAGGCAAGCTTGTAACTGTCGTCAGTAGCTGCTTGCTACCTATAGCCCCTGGGGGTTTGACCTAACAGAAAACAAGCAATCCTAAAATGTCCGAAAGGTGAACATTAAAACAGAATGATGCCAAAAGATAAAGTTAAGTAGCAAAACCGACAAGTCTAAAAACTGTAAATTATTGTAGCCAAACTTTCTAATAATCTTTGGATATTAACTGCTAAATTATAGGGCAAGTCCGAAAAGAATGAAAGTCATTATTTGTACTTAAGTCAAGAGAATGCAGCGAAAATGTAATATTTCTTAAACAGATATCAAGCACAATTAGGCGAGCTTGTAACTGTCGTCAGTAGCTGCTTGCTACCTATAGCCCCTGGGGGTTTGACCTAACAGAAAACAAGCTAGCCTAAAATGTCTGAAAGGTGAACATTAAAACAGAATGATGCCAAAAGATAAAATTAAGTAGCAAAACAGGCAAGTCTAAAATCTCTAAAATTAGTGAAGCCAAACTTTCTAACCATCTCGGGATATTTACAGCAAAATTTGTAGAAATATTTGATCAAAAGTACATCTTTGAATCCTCTTGACTCAAGTTTATTGTAAATAAATTTGGTTCTAGATGCAAAGTCCTGAAATTTAGAACAAATACGACCAAATCTCAAAATCTGTGACAAAAACGTATTATATCCAATAGTTTCCGAAATATTACTGTCCGGGAAAGGATAATTAACCACTTCAAAGTTAAACTCATCTATTTTGTGATAGACTTTAATACAAAACCTGTCATTAGTGACCTGAATATCCAAGTCCAAAAACACATCTCTGAAACCATCTGAATTGTTATCCTCCAAAGGGATATCTTTTGGGTTAATTTCTTTAGCAATTTCACTGAAATTTTGTACATTTACGCAAGCAATGTCATCAATATATCTTGCGTTGTTTGATAATTTTGTAGCCATTTGAAAGTCCTTTTTCATCAATTTATTCATATACTTAAATTCAAGCCAGGTTAAATATAAATCTGCCAGTAAAGGGGAGCAGTTGCTACCCATTGGAATGCCTTTTATTTGTTGAAAAACCAATGGTCCGCATTGAACAAAAGTATTATCCAAGAGAAATTTTATAGCATCTATCAAAGTTTCAACAGTGTAAGATTTAACGTTACTTTTTGAATATTTATTGTGTGACCAATATGCTTTCTTTGTATATGAATTAATATTTATGTATGGTTTACCATTATGTTTAAACATTTTGCTAATTAATTCTGAAAGTGAACTTTTGACTTCATCTATGGGTAGATTTGTGTACAGTGTAGAAAAATCAAAACATTTGATATTTTTTGCCTTTACATCTTTGATTTTAGATACAAACTGGGAAGAATTGTTAATACTCCAAAAACAATTTATTTCACAGTTTCTAGAAATTGCATTACAGTATTTACAAAAATGATTCCTAATTGCAGTCAAACACAATGTTACTTCTTTTGATAATTGCTTTGTAGTACATTTTGAAGCACCAGCTATGAATCTAGATTTAAAAGGGTTTTTATGTAATTTGGGTATCCAGAACAAAAGTGGAATAGAGGAGTCCTCTTCAGAAATTTTGATATTAAAATTCCTTTTCATCTCATCTTTATGTGTATCTATCAAATTATCAATGGATTGTTTGTGTAATTTATAAACGTCATTTCCTCTTATGTCTGAAATATTGTTTATACCAAGTTCCTTTTTCAAAACATCCAGATAATATTTTTTGCAGATGATCCCAAAATTGTTACCTGCCTTATCTATGTTAGTGACTACAAATCTATCTTGTAGTTCTTTGACTGCTTTAGAAACTTTAGGCTGTTTTAGATTAACCGTATTGAAATTCTTAATGTGGGATTTATAACGATAAATTCTATTTCTAAAGACTCTTTTCCAGATAATATTTTTTGCAGATGATCCCAAAATTGTTACCTGCCTTATCTATGTTAGTGACTACAAATGTATCTTGTAGTTCTTTGACTGCTTTAGAAACTTTAGGCTGTTTTAGATTAACCGTATTGCCCTTTATGGGTAACTGCCTGTCTCAAGTCAGGAGTGAAATTTGTCTCTTCACGTTGGTATTGTAAGATGAATGTTGATGCTTTGTTAACTCTGGAATCTCTTTGCTATCATTGTTGTGTTTGGAATTTATGAATTTTGGGTCATGTTTTTCTGTACTATTACATCAACAGATAAAACGTTGTTTTGCAGATGGGCCTTGCTTTCTCGCAATGCATTCATACAAATAAATAGTTATCATAAATGTTGAAATAAAGTAAACTTAGCATTAATTCCCCACTCAAGAAAGACAAACACAACCTGGTTTGGGACAAAATCTGTGTTGAAGTTATACCCTCTGCTGCTTCTGTTGCTCTGTTAACATGGCATACAACAAAGATTATCAGAGGGGAATACTTGCTTACCCCCTTCAAATGCAAAGACAAAAAAATTACCACGGTAACACTCACCAGTGTCGTCGGCACAGTACATACTAAAACAACAGCACAATAAGGAAGAAAAAAAGGGGACAGGAAGTGTTTTTTTAACCGATCCATGTTCACCATTAACTGCGCCAACAAAGTCAGGTGTCAGTGACAGTATATAAATGAAATTAATTACAGATTTTTTTTTTTAAAAAGCTGTACAATCCTATAGCTCAAGAGAGCTCAGAACGGTTCGTGGATGTTACATTGTCCTTGTTAATAAGTGATGAAATATAGTACAACTTTAAACTATTCAGCTCAATTCAAGCAAAGAGGGATACAGGTAATGATATACACCATTGGTCTGACATGCTCAATCCCAACAACACATTAATCATTTGGATAGGGCATATTGGACACAGTAAAAACGTAATTTTTAAATTTTTATGTCTGCATACCGACATGCATGTAGACATACAAACAGAAGGGGTCCGTGCCTCTTGAGATAATCGGAAGGACAGGGCCCAATAAGGATGAAATAACCGTGCCACAACCAGGCAGGCAATAAGCAGAAGAACAAGGTAAATAGTCAGAAATATAACAGCGGGATCTGGACCTGTTGAACTGGTCAAGCGGCCGAGGCCCGGGGCAAGTAACAGAGCAGTATGTGCGCAGTACGCCTGCATTTGAATATGTTCGGACTTGGAAACTCTGTGATAGAAGTTAGTAATTTGTTCCATAGAGGTATTCCAGAGGAGTAGGAGAAAGATTTACTCTTCTGTACTCCTCTAGTGTAAAATTTTGCTCGTGCATGATCTGATGTGCATTTGACTTGAGAAGTGGCCCTGTTGACCGGTGGACAAATATCAATTATATGCGTAAATGAACCCTTCATTTATGACTCATCCTTTGTACACCTGTCTTTATTTTGATGCACATTGTATTTTCATTATAATTAGTTATTACTATTAATTAATTTATTTATTATTATTATTATTATTATTATTATTATTATTATTATTATTATTATTATTATTATTATTATTATTATTATTATTATTATTATAATCATCATCATCATCATCATCATCATTATCATTATTATTATGTGAACACTTGAGTGAGGTGCTGACATCCTGTTCCCATGAGGTGTAAAGTTTGTAAAATCATGTGATCTCTTGAAAAGATGTATAGATCTTGCTCATGATATTCAAACGGTATGAATATATAAGTTTCCAATCTTAAGGTGGTTCATCCTCTTCTCCTGACGTGCAAAGCTTCTGAACTTATATCTTTCCGTGAGTAAGGTGCTTAAATTATCTCCTCGTGATATATAAAGTTCATGGTATGATTACGTGTGGCCATCCGTCAAGTAGATCGATCATGCCGTCACTAGTTGTTAAGGGTGCGACATCAATGGTTTCCATGGGTAGTTTAACTGCTCAGAAACTCTCCTGGTGAGAGGGATTTGAACTGCGTATAAGAATTGGAAAATAGAATCAGCCTTGTGGAACTAAAAATAAACAAAGACCCTTTCGGAACTGGGATATGCTGATTGATTCGAACAAATTAATTAACAAGAGCACCCAAGAAAGGCATTCTACCTTACATGAAGCAACAAGTGTTTCATGATCCAGTGTTCAAAGACTACACGTTGTCCTCTCTTTCGTCTTTCTAACAGAGTCTTCGAACATTTTTACAGAATGGTGGAGTAAATAAACGAGTCTTTCACTAACTGCTTTGATTTTATGTTAACGGCTTGCACAAAGTCCTTTTCATGCCAAATTATGTTCTGACTAGATAATGTTGCAGCAGCCTATGGCCCTTGTAAACGTGCTGCCATCTGGTGAACAGGTTCGTCATGGAAGCTTGCTGTCCCTCCTTTCCTTTCAAATGCTGTATCTAGACACTTTTTATTTTTTTTACTCAAATTTTATTTCTAAAAATTACCGCAAATTTACTTTTCTTATGCCCTCACCCCCAGCCTAAACCTATGTCCTGATTAAAATTTGTCTGCAATTTTCTTATTACAAGATTTTATTATGGATGTTGCTGATTTTATTCCTCTGTCGTTCTCTCTCGACGGGTGACTTGCTTTGGCAGAAAATTGTTGAGTTGTAGCACCATCAGACAAAAAAAAAAAAAACGAAGAAAAGCAACATTGATTGAATTAATTAAATACTTATGAAAACATGGATACCAGTATCCGCCATACAATTATATTATATATCCCATGACAATTGCAGGCGTGATTTCAAGAATATGACCACTGTACTTCATATGGTAACTTTGAGAGCACCTTTAACCTCTAATCAGAAATTTCATCATTTCCTCGGAGAGAGTCAAACTCACTGGTATTAAGTAAAACCTGGATATTGAATGCAAAACATTGGTCACATGTCATAGTATGGTTAGGTTTACATCCGGCCAAATGTGGTCTGTTTCATTTCAGCCAATTGGTTCGTGATGGTCAGTCGTTCGTCCGTCCATGTACATTTCACATTTTCGACTTCTATAAAACCGTTGGCCAGATCAAACTTAATGGGGAGGCACTTTAGGTGGGTCTCTACCAAGATTATCCATTTGGTCACGCTCCAGTGATATTTAGACTTTGTCTTTTCTCTTCTTTTCTTTTTTTTTTCTTTTTCTTTTTTGTTTGTTTGTTTTTTTTTTTTTTTTTTTGTTTTTGTTTTTTTTGTTTTTTTGTTTTTGTTTTTGTTTTTGTTTTTGTTTTTTTTGTTTTTTGTTTTTTTTTGTGAAAATCTTAAAACATTTTCGTCTCCAAGACTGCTTAATCAATTGCTTCGAAATTTCATAGGGACACATCCAGAGACTCCCACACCTTAATTTACTAAACAGGTGGCACTGGGAGTTTTTCCTTTTTCGTGAAAGTGAATGGAAATTCTCTTTGTATGAAGCTCAAACAAAGTTGTTCACTAGCTGGCATTACTGTGAATCTTAACGAACTTTCGATTTCGGGAACTTCTCGATTAATAGACACATTTCTACTTATTTCGATGTAATTCAACGGGGATTGATATGTGGTACTTCACATTAACTACATCTCCAAAATCGACAGCCAGATCCACTTGAAACTTGATGAAAATCTATCTTCTGTGGGTATTTGCCAAGTTTGTTCAAGTGGGCACGCTCCAGTGATTTTTATATTTTTCAATGTATTTTTTGAGTTTTTGGTAAAATCTTTTAAAAAAAATATCCGACTGTGCCGGCCAACTCCTTTGAAATTGCATAGGAACACTTCTGAGGTATGAGGTGAGCCTTACACAGTATATGGGTGGCCTTAAACAGATTTTTGAGGTCTTACGGCGACTCTCTGAATTTGCTGTTCAATTGACAACTCGAGAACTATTTTCGCTGGAACTTCAATAATGGTGGTACTCTATGTCGGTCACATTAACACATGAGTGACTTTGACTTCATTCACGAGGTAACGGGGGGTCACTTTCATTAATTTTACTGTTCATTTGATAACCTGAAAACTATTTGAACCAGGACTTACTTGAACGAGACATTGACAAATGAATTGTACTTTCATATTTGTGCGTAAAATCTTTATGAAAAGTGACCTGGACCTAATTTGAAGGGGTCACAATACAGGACCATTTTCTTTTGTGCATACAAGGTCAGTTTATCACAGGACTGTCACCGTCATCTTGTTCCATTAATCTTAGTATGAGTGAGAAAAATGAATCAGAATTGTGGAGGACCCCTGTCAAAATGGCATGTCTCAGGGCACCAGCTTTCCTAAGGGCACCCCTGGGAAAGCCAGGCTCAGTCTGATTCAAGGAAGGGTTAAATAGCACACAAACTTTCGACAAGTGCACTTGCGGAAATATCAATTTAAACATTCCTCAACCATAAAATATATATAGTTATCATGATTTTACCTACGATTCACTGCAGAAACGCAGAAGTTTTGGTATTCTTTCCATATAAACAGTGAAGTTTCCGCAACTTTTTGCTTCCGCGGGTAATTGGAGTCCCCAATTCTAGCGTATTTGGTCAGAGATCTTGTGTAATTTGACAATAGAATTCTGACAATGTGCGGAATTTTACCAACAAACTTTGATTCATGGCAAAATGTGTAACATCTTAAACAAATATTCAAAGTTTTGGGGGAATTTTAACAGAAATACAAAAATAAAGGGGGTAATGGGGTTTCCGTACTGGCGTACTGGGCATTTTTATTTGCGGTACTTGAAGCCTCTTCAATTCCCGTACTTCATACCAACCACTATTTGCACATTTTCGTATTTTTCGTACCTGGTACTAGGGCAGAATTATTACTTGTACCAGCGAACCAGAGCCCCCTACCCCACCCCACCCCTCAAAAAATTTGAATAAATACAGAAAACACGGTTGTTTTGGACAACATTTTAAAATACAGGACTTATGATACTTATAATGAAATGGTGCGAGACATTGACCAAGGTGAGAATTAATATTACTCTAACACAAAGAACCAAACACGGACAAGAAACCAACAGACCAGAAAAGCTGAAAACAATATCACGCAGTTCAAAAGGACAAAAACTGAGAATCAGATAATGGAGGGAAGAGGATTATCCCACTGGATAGTCTGGCCATTCCAGAGGGCAGATAGAATTAATCTCGAATTTCCAATTTTGATCAACGTTGGGTTTTTTGACTCAGTAAGATCACGTGAAAATGTATAGCAAACCAGCTTACGCCATGTATAACTTGCTTTATTTCAAATCAATATGGTATTAAAACCAGCAAAAGCACACCAGAGGGAAATAAGTATGAAAAAAAGTTGCACGGCCATTCACTTGGAGCCAAGGAGTTGATATCATAATATGAAAACAACGACCGTGCCACACCTTCAATCCAAACCTCTTGGCGGCAGAAAGACGGACGAGGAAGTTTATTTTCTGAGTCCAAGGCCAATGTAAAATGTCACTTGCATGTCTAATTGTTCTTCTCGTCGCTTTTCAGTGTGGAACCTTAGTAGGTTGGTACTCGTTAAACTACTTTCATTATTTCTCAGTTAGAATTTTAGTCGACATTGCTGGCAAGTTTGTCGATCGATTCCAATGATCGCGAGGATGGGGAGTAGTACGTGATTGCAAACACCTTATCATCAAGTGAGACGTCTCCGTGATCAAATTAAATACTAACTGACCATTTAAATGACCCTTTCAAGCAAAAAAAATAAAATAGGAAATATCAGAAACTGGTTAGTCTCATCTTACTTTGTGTTATCAGGACTTGATGAAATATTTAGAAGCCCATCGTCGTGCAATACCAAGCCAGTACATCGCCAGTACTGCGTTGACAGTACATCGCGACGGACTCATTGCCGCCATGGCAGCGCATTCAGACTCCAGTTGTCATTTTTTTTAAAGTTCTATCATCATTCAGAGAGTCTCAACTTCGTAAATCTTCGATTCTTTCCGGGTAATTATACATATTTAGTATGCGTAATAAGTATAAACTCCTTGCGTATTCATACTTGAAGTTTCATGTTAGAAGGCGGACATTTAAAGTAGTCTCGAGCAAGAATCCTGTTATAATATAAGACTGGCGTGCCAGTATTAAGTTGCGGCGTCACCCTGCATCTTGCTGTAGCATGTCAAGCAATGGAGTGCGCCTGTTTGTGCTTTTAAGGATTTTATAAATCCCTGATTTCTCTTCATTCCACAATACTTATTCGGAACTTTACAGATGCGACTTGCCACGAGAACCAATTATGTAGCGGGCAAAACTTTTTAGTAAATTATTATTAACTAAAACTTTTGGACTAGGTACTAAAACTGTTCAAACTTTGGAAAGTTTCGCCAACTTGATAGATTTCAAGCTACAAGAAGGCATTTTAATTCAAATTTATAAAAAACATGCATTTGTAGAGTGTGATATTTTGGCGATAAAAGAAGATCTTTGAAAAGTAACTTTTGTAAAAATCTCGTTTAAATTAGTCTCATGGTTTTAAAGAAACATTAACATTTCTATGTCTATCAAAGCACACATTATCAAGGGAAGGGGTGAAGTGGACTTAGCTTCAGATAGCTTTTTGGGTTACCATAAACGTCCGCGCTCGTCATATATATATATATATATATATATATATATATATATATATATATATATGAAAGATCATGATTTTGTATGGTGTGGAAGCTCAGAATAAAATTATGAAAGATCGGTGCTGGACGTATCCATGGAGTGAAAGGAGATGGGTGACACGGTGCAAGTGCCGGCATGGAAATATTTGAAAAGATTTCCCGGTAAGATCCCACACAACATTTGCCCCAAAATTATACTGCTGCAATTTAATGGGTCCACCTGACACCCACTTCTTCACCAGTGACTTACAAAGTTGGTTTTGAGATTCAATCGTTCCTAGTTATTTGTACAACCAGTAATGACATCAAAACTTCACCATTCACTCTTACATCAAAAATGTTACACATTATTAGCGTTAACTTATTAGAATACTCGGCTTTGGTCGGAAGCAAGGGGTACTGATAATGTTGAATCATAGGAGCAATATTTGTCCACATATTCTATTTGGTTGTTCCTTAGCTACAAATTAACTTACTGATAGGACCATCCACAATGAGATCTTCTAGTAGTGCAAAGATAACTTCCCTGGCCTCCAATTCGTTGCTCCATTGTTTTGGGGATAGTATGATGACAGTAACATCCATACTTACAGTCTCCAGTTTCACAAGATAAATTCCCTGTGCTCTGATTTGTTGCTTCATAGTTACGGGATTATGAAATGATAGTGTTACCCACATTGACGTTTTCTCGTTTTCCGAAGATAAATTTCCTGGGCAACAATGTGTTGCTCCTTAGTTATGGGTTAACATGACTGTTGCATTGTCCACATTCACCCATCTCCAACATAGTTTTTACAGCCAATTATTTTCTTCAGTCACCCTGGCCTGTACCTTTGACAGCAACATGCGGATATTTTATTACCTTTCTAAAAACATGTAGGTATATACTGAAAACATTTAATTTGTACCTTGAATGAATGACTTTATTTTACCACACCATGTACATTATACATGGTAATATGTCTGTCAACACAACAAAACAAGCTATAATTCAATACACATAGCACAACCCAATACAATTCAGGATAATAAAAAACATCAATACAAAATATTACAGGCCGTATTACTCTATAATTCTAAAAGGATATAAATCAAGAAAGACTATAAAAAGTTTGCCTACGGGTGCAGCTTTGGCATATTTTGATTTAATCGATTCGAGTTGGTCAAGGTTTTTATGGCTGTGATATGGTATCGTGCCGTCCTGCTGTCGGCAGTTGCACCCGACATAATTATACATATCTAATTATAACTCTCTAACAATTTGTATAAATAACATGAACTACATAAAACAAATGTAGGTGTACGGCATAGCACCAACTGTCAAAAATAAGTCGAAAAAACGTTGACCAGACCAGCGGTAACTGAGGACAGCTCACACTGAAGTATGAGGGTGGGTAAGGGGTTTCCCGTACTGGCGTACTCTTTGCCTAGCAGTGGGACATAGACCACAAATTATACGAAGACAATGAAGCATTTGCCACTAAAACCCAAAATACCAAAGCTAAGGATTTCAATATGCAGCTTGAAAATCTGTTTAAAATGTACGTTACAATGAATCGCCAAATTAAAAGCTAGAAACTCCAAATTTGTCCTTGTGCAATTTCAAAGCGGTTTAGAGCATTGATCCTATAATAATAATAATAATAATAATAATAATAATAATAATAATAATAATAATAATAATAATAATAATAATAATAATAATAATAATAACAACAACAACAACAACAACAACAACAATAATAATAATAATAATAATAATAATAAACTTCCTTAAACATAAAAAGTATTTTACCTCCATTATGTCATAAAATTGGCAGAGGTTTACGCAGTAATACACATCCCTCGAGGAGGATATGGGAGACTTTAAGATGTTAAAATAGCCATGGAATTCGCGCGTGCACTGTATGAATGGACAGACAATAAAGCAATCAGTCAGCAAGGGTGAAATATGGAGACCTAATTATATTAGAAACACTGCATGATATATACAAATATACAGGTTTTCCTAGAAATCAGCTTAAAGGTAAAACTCAAAGTTGGCCTTGGTCCAACTTGTCCAACACGAGATATGTTCATACACATATATATTGGCCTTTTGATTTCACTGAGTTAACTGTACTATATTCCAAACAAACAAACAAACAAACAAACAAACAAACAAACAAACAAATAAATAAATAAATAAATAAATAAATAAATAAAGTAAGTAAGTAAGTAAATATTTTCATCACATTAAATGCGTATGCATAGTATGTCTGTGTGCAATGAAGTCAAATGTTAATCATTTCAGAGAGTGGGTGCTTTTTTCCGTACAAACTACAAGATCGCTGGATAACTGTCTCAGGAGGGAAAGTAACCTTCACCGCTACCGTGTCATATATAAACCCCTTCGTGTTTTCCTGCGATCAGTCATTTGACGGGGTACTTTATATCATCAGGTAGGTTCTATATTACACACTTCACGTTGTTTAATCACACTAAAATATGTGTAATAATTGCTTTTGTCTTATTGCCAAAAATTTGTATTTATTTCAATAAGGGAAATGTTGATGGAAGATTTTTGCTTCATGCTACAGCCCAAATTAGTCAAATTTTCACAATCAATCAAGGAATGCGTATATTTACTTTTATATTTTACATCAGAAATTCAAGATATATATTTATAAGTGTACTGCCTAAGTGGTAGTGGTGTTGTGAAAATACGACCTGGTATCTTCTGTAAAGTGTTCTGTCAGTGTAATACAACGCTGGTCCATCTGGTGGCAGAGGTTGTCACTTGCGTTCGATACCAACTTTTTACACTGACGAGAGCTAAAGTGGTACATGTAGCTGTTGCGGAAGCAAACATTTTAAAAAAAGTAGATGGTGAACTGCGCTAAGAAGACATGCAGGTGGAGAATTACCAGTCTGGTCGGTTTGTCAGCAGTGATGTTGATTATATAATGCTGATGAGCTACTGAAACACAGAGAGGTGAGGAAGTGGATCCAGGGATCAACTCCTGCAAGACGCCTGCGCCCACGGCGCAGGGACAAGCCCCAAGCTGCCCGGTTTGTACGTCGTTTTACAGTACTAGAAAAGGCATACGTGTAATTGACAATTTGAATAGTTTACCTGACCGTGTGAAATGAAATTTATTGACTGTACCGTACATCAACAAATAATACGGCATTCTCCCAAGATACTATACCCCCCCCCACACACACACACAAATACAACGTGCTACGTAATAAGGCAATTTGCAATCCAAGCCGTTTGTGATGATGCCAAATTTTAACACCAGTGATACGCATGCACATATATATATATATAAATATATATTTACACATATATATATATATATACAAACATATATATATATATATATATATATATATATATATATATATATATATATATATATATATATATATATATATATATATATATATATATAGGGTACTTCTACAACGAGTTTCCCAGAATTTGTGCAAGCTTTTATAAATATACCTAGATTAATTATAATTTCAAAGTTCTCTGATTTCATGATATATATAAATTTCTCTAGATCTGAATAGTTGTTTAAATCAAAGAAAATATCCAGTAATTTTTGGAATAGAATTTGCCTGGGTTCATAAAATAATAAGCAATTGACTACAAGTTCGTCCTCGAGGGTATTGCAAACTTTACATTTTCTTTCTTCCAACGGTAATTTTGATGGTCGCCTATATCTTCCCTTTTAACAGCCAAATTGTAAGCACTTATCCTTGACCTTGTAATGGTTTTCCTTATCTCAATATCTCTTATAACTTGTAAATAACTTTCAAATCTTAACTCGTCCTTAACCATGACAAACGTTCTTGGCTTTTTATCTTGACCGCCACTACTATTCATCGCTGAACTCCAATTGTTGCCGAAATATCTTACGTAGGCGCTTTTTAACTGCATTTTCCGGAAAGTATAAACATTTGTGTCCACGATTTTCCCAAAGGTGTCGTAAATTTAAAGAATAAAGGGTGTCTTTAACTGTTTGGAACCATGTGCTTTTCTCCTCCAGTGTGATTTAAAATAACTTACTGTATGACGCATATTTATGTAAAATCACTGATTTTACATAAATATGCGTCGTACAGTAAGTTACTCGGTGGTAAGTTCACAATTCTAAACCAGCTTTTACGGACAAGTTTTAAAATTTTAAAGATATCAGAGATTGCCCAAGCTCTCCAAGCACTGCAACAGCTGGTGATTTCCGGTAAACGCCTAAACAATATTTGAGAAAACTAATAAAAAATTTTTATATTCAAATTTGAAGTATCCAGTCAATGCATCATTCGATAAATATCTTGATGACAGAGCTGTAGAAGCACTTCAGATTTCGTGTTGTGACAACTGAATTACTCGATGTATTTAAGGATAGGCCTGATAGTCATTCGGCGTGCAGATTCATCTTTGTGCAAGAAAACTTTTTAAAAAGTATGATTAATAGAATGAGAGGGATCTACAGATTTCCATCTGACCTTTTCCCCGTAGGTCTACATTAGGCTCACCACATATTTCCAACCTTTTAACCGTACATTAGACCTACTGAACTGAACTAAGGTAGAAGATAAGCCCAAAAGCCAAACGAAAGACGGCAACAGACGTCAGTATGCTGCCACGATGTCTCTTTAAAGAAACTGAGCGTGAGGGAAATACTTGACATCCCCCTTCTGAACTGAACGGCTATTGTACCGAATTTAAAAACTGTACGTCAAAATGATGGCAAATAAAAACAATGTACATGACCGGCCATTTAATAATCTCGACGTATCGACTCCTGTCACAGATATAGACGACTTCCATCTTACACATGTACACTTGCATTGGAGAAATGCACTTCAAACAATATAATTTCATTTGCCAAAAAGTTTCCCGAATGCTGTTAATTAAATGCTTGATATTCAGTATGAATTAGGGAAATCAGATTCATATACAGCACCGATAGGTAAAGGAATCTGTTTGATGAATGTGCAGGGAAATGTGGGACCCATTCGGACAAAGGCGCCAATACATGCAATTCTCTCTTTTAAGATTTAATTCCATTAATCAAAGTCATTCATATGTTGCGGAATTCCATCTTTTACATGCCTTTTTTTCACAAGAAAGCAGTTAAACATGACAGAGGATGGCTGAGATTTCTCAATAAACACAGCGTTTTGCATATACAGATCTTGCTCTTTGCAAGTAGCAAATTTGGTCATTGTGGTCTCAGTAGTTATCGAAGACATGGTTTGATGATAGGATGCAAGGTCACTTTTTTTTTTTTTTTTTTCGGAAAAGGTCGAAGTTTCAAGCATGTATTATTAAGCCATGCCAGTCATGCTCATCCTCACCGCACAGCTCCTAATGGCCAAACTTTCCTGAGTGATGTTCTTTTAATCAGACCAGATGAGAATGGTCTAAAAATATAGCTGTCCCGTACACTGGTGACAGTGTACAGGCTTATCGCACAACTTTCATATTTTTAGCGCATGAGACAATTATAAAATACTTATAGGTGAATCAATTCCCCCTTATATGTGAAAGAATTATGCACATACATTAAATGTATTGATTTTCGCATTCATCTTACAACATGGAATATGCTTTCTATTAGCTTTCATGTACATGTATACCAGTAAAATGCTTTGAAACTCGACAAAAGTTCGCCGCAACCATGGACAATGTGGAGGCAAATGGTAGAACCTAGTCATTCTAATATTAAGTAAGACGAAACTTATACAGGTGCCCGCTGAGTCCTGTTCAGCATCCTTGTGTGTCCGCTGATAATCTGTTTATGTATATTCTGCACAGTATACAAACTGGTATGGAGCTATGATGTTTTAAAGTTTCTTATACAGGGCCTACACAGAAACACAAAAGGTTCTATGATCAAATAAACGCAACTTTAATCTGGACAATGGACAGGTTGTGCTATAAGTCTGAACACTGTCACCAGTGTACTTTAATTTTATACATTGTAAATATGACGACGATAAACATTTATTTTCTACATTGTAAACCAAAAGTGCACGATGTACTTGTCCTTACGCTTTCTAGAGTTTTCTCCCAATGAGTGGTTTATCTCTAGTTTTAGCGCGGGGGACAAAAATTATGATATTGATGATTGTTCACACCGGTTGAAAGCAAACTTTAAATGGGTAAGATACTTGGATGCATCATGGAATAAACCCCGTTCCATCGATGCCCCCGTTGTAAAGGGGTAGTTTTCCTAATAAAATTATTATTATTATTATCATTATTATTATTATTATTATTATTATTATTATTATTATTATTATTATTATTATTATTATTATTATTATTATTATTATTATTATTATTCGAAATCTGGATTTATGCGATCACGTAGAAAATAACAAATACTTAGACTCAGTTTTTGGCCTGTGTCGGTTATTGTTTGTCACCTAACCTGAAGACCCCATCTGAACAATGCAGACAAAAATATTCGAACAATTACCTCTCTATGCCAATGATTATATACACGTCGAGTTATGATTTCAAATATGTTTCGACAACGCCTTACATGCCATTTCTGTTGTTAGTTTAATGATGTATTCTGTTGTATTTCTTTCTTTTTTTGTATTCTAGTGCGCCCACAATGTCAATATTTTACGATTTTGTACTCTGCCTGAACATTTCATTTATGGATCCCGATACGTTCATCATGACCCGAGCCAACAGTAAGTTTTGAACAGTACTTTTCAGACAGCAACTGAGCATTTTTACTTAGAGTCACATTCTCTTTTTGGGTGCTTGTGGATTTTGGCAGAATAATTGATAGTTGATTTGGAACACCAAACACACATAACACCACGGTAATCCCTTACATCTTAGTTCAAATATGTTTTAATTTATCATATTGGATTCTTCTTCACAAAGTTACATAATAGTATCAAAGTTTAAAGGGCAGTAATTTGTACCAAGCCGACTGGTTCCAAGAAAGTTTTCGAGTTGGTATAACTCCACATTTAATTGTCTGACCGATGACAAGTATTTGCACAACTGCCTTGCACATTATCGCTTTACACTTAGTGGTCTATACTGTTCACCAAGGCAATAAATTCTTAAATGTAGGCCTAGTGCATATAGCTTCTTAGTTGTTTGTGAACTTGTTATATTGGATTTTTAAGATCCTCTGAAATTTTGCAGACGTATAAACTTGACGGAACAGAAAAAGAAGTGCATTAACCGCATGTGTTTCAGTGTCAATTTGACAGAAGAGAAAAGAAGCGGACTAAAGTGCATGAACTTGAGTGGTAGATGTAGTCAAAAGGCATCATGGTCTTCATTCTGTATCTATCTTGAGCATCAAGGAGGGGCTCATGCCCCCTCCAATTACCTCCCCACCCCCGTCCCGCTGGTTTCCCTCCGACATCTTAGGTACCACAGCATCCAGATATATCGGTGCTACAACATTTTTAGATGTGCTCACCCCTCTGTTTTGGAGAAGAAATTGAAAATGGCGAAAGTGCACAGAAATTCATGAAAAAAAATCGAGAAAAGATTTGCGCTATCTCTATTGTACAGTGACAATGTTAACTTGTACATATCCCTTGCCAATTTTTTCCTAATTTTGATAACTTGCTAAAAATAAAAAAACTTTCGCCCAGTTTCAGAACAATTTGATTGACGCTTTGGCAGACAGCGAAAACACACAAAAATTCGATAAAAATGTTTTTAAAAATGCAGCGTCGTCTCTCAAAGAAATTTAGGCTTAAAAGTCGCGTGGAGTGTCTCATGCAATTAAAAAGCAAGGCAGGTTTCAGAGAAGATTTTACCGAAAAATGAACCTAACAATTCGTAAAATATGTTAAAATCACTGGCTTGTGACCATTTGTACCAAATTCATAGGTAATGATCCACTCAAGATACATCTCCACCAAGTTAAAATTGAATCTGGCTGACTGGTTTTGAGAAGTCGAAAATGTGAATTTCCATCGCAATCTCAATTGACCTGGATAGTGATCAATAGGAATATGTGCATTAACTGACGAGTGTCCGAATTTAAAAATTCATTAATATCCAGGGGTCTACTGCACATAACCGCCGAGTGAAAAGCTTTGTTTGGCCCTCCCATAAGGTACATTTCCACTAAAATTCAGCAAAATCTTCAGGACGTTTTTGATGAAGAAATCAAAAATAGCAAAAACACACACAAATTCATTAAAAAAAAAAACACACACACAAAAACAAATATCGCAACGCCACCTGTTGAACAAATTAAGATATATCGGTCCCCAGAAGTGTTCCCATTATAAATATAGGAGCAACAGTGCCACATCTTCCATGTAGTTTTGAACCAAAGAAAGCACATTCCAATCTCACGTTCCACAGCCAATCTAGTCACCGTCTATGTCTATGTCTAAACATATACATTATCAAGATGAGCTCAAGATTATGAAAATTCAAGTCTTCAACAGTCAAGTCCACTTATAAACGGGTCATCAGCGGGAAACCATCAAACATGTTTTGCAGCCTTAAATTCCCAGGCTTTTTGTGATGGTGGCTGGCTACCTGCACTTAATATTTGGTAAAGACAGCCCACTTGAATTTAAAGAATGTATTAACGTGAAATAATAGCACACATAAATACATAACGTATAACAAAAATTCTTGCTTATAACGACCAGACTTAGAACTTTTACATAGTCTAGTATATTCACCAACATCCGTAAAAAAGCAAAAAATGAATCATGCAGTTTCAGGTAATTGGCTCGACGTTTTAGTAGAAGAAAATTTCGCAAAAAAAAAGTGAACAAAAATCATTAACAAATCCAAAAATCACTGGAGCCTCACCACTTGAAAAAATGACAGAAACCCACTACAGGAACATTGCCACCAAGTTCCACGTTAATCTGGCCGACGGTTTGGACGAAGTGGAAAATGTGAATTGTGGACGGACAAACGGACGACAGATTGACAGACTATGTTAGCTGACTGATAAGGTACGCATGCATAGGTATATCAACGCGAAGCGCAGCACGCTTCGCGCATACAAAGATGAATGCAACATAAAATATTAAAACATCTAGCAACAAAGTGACACATATCTTGTGGCCTGA
The DNA here is from genome assembly GCA_964020975.1 of Hermodice carunculata. Taxonomy (NCBI): domain Eukaryota; kingdom Metazoa; phylum Annelida; class Polychaeta; order Eunicida; family Amphinomidae; genus Hermodice; species Hermodice carunculata. The sequence continues at coordinate 16,998,280 of OZ026614.1, forward strand.
ATCCTGTTTGGTGGTATGTTCATTTACGGGAACAAAAAGTGTCGTACGTCGAACCACGTACACGCAGTTGAGAATTCTCCTGGAAAATAAGGCCCTATTGGTACATTATTTTCCTTCCATACTACAAGGGATGGTTTTATATGGTTAAATTCCACAGTTGATTAAAGTGATGGCTGCATATTCCACAGGGGATTAAAAATTATGGTCCTAGACCTTGATTTAAAAATATTAGGGAATTTCCATGGGAGAGATAAGCTAAAACCGGGTTAAAACTGGAAAATTGCAAAACAGATATGGGCTGGATTGTTTGTGTTTTGGAATGTCACAGTATATTGATCAAAAGATAAGGTAACTCCCAGGAAGCCATTGATAAATAAACAAATAGAGGTATGTCTCTGGAATGTTCACTGTTAAATGGGATTGAAATTCTAAGTTAACATAGGTGCTCATTCAAGTGTTTTCTTATAAAATTGCATAACTCATATTATGAGAATATTTACTCTTTATCTGATCTTGCGTGATGAGCCTCACCACCATCATTATTGACAAATGGATAATAATGGTTCCATACATAGATACACACAATCAGATTATGCAATACATTTAATCCTTAATTTCTTTTTAATAACCTTTTACAACAATTTTTGAAAGAAATTATTAGTCCGAAAAGTAAGCAGTTTTTCGAGGACAATTAAACCAAGGAGGCACTATACCCTCCTTGTTTTAACCATGGAGAAATAAGCTAGCTATTCGTCTACGCTCTAACTTACGCTCCAGCGGAAATACACAACTTTAGGCCGCGAGAATTTTGTGTTGGGTTGTGTATTCAAATGTTCATTTGACTACACGTGATTTTACTACTTGTCTCCTATTTCTATTGTATGTGAAGATGAGGAACAACCTGGTAGTGATATGCTTGTGATTCCTGCGGGCACAGCCGCCGGGAGTACCAGATCCACAATGTGCCCACATGAGGGGAAGGGTTTGGATGCTGCCATCTATTGGCGAAACAGTAAGTGCTCACAGTTAAATATATAGGCTTTATATATTGGCATTGGCTATCCCTTTCACATGCCAAGATAGAATAAAGATGACGTATAAAAAGCAAAAATTTTGGTGACTGTCAACTTTTGTGCCATTACATATTTTTAAACACCTTCTGCACAAGTCATTCTGCCACGGGACCAAATGACCCCCTGGCCGCCTGGAGAGGCTGGGCACCAATAACCTTGGAAGGTGTGAACTGTTGAATACAATGGACCATTATGTATAGGTGCATAGGTTTATTTACCGACGAACACATCATTCCTAGAAAATGATGATGCCGAGGCTGTGAGCCCAAGTTCCTTATTTTTAACGAAAGGTGTGATTACAAGGTGATTAAAGTTCACTGTGCCCACTTACACGGTATCTCACATATTCTATGCAACTTCAATTATACGTATGAAAGCCCTGAAAATATTTTAATCGCCATATGTTGCTTCATTGACTCGAGACGAGGAGGTGATTATGAGAATTGCACCTGGCTCGTAACTTCCCGCTATAGAGCATGTTTGCATGCACCATCATGAGAGCCAGATTTTGTATTCATTCCCACTGGTCTCACATAGCTGATGTGTGGGAGATAAAAGAACACTTCACTGACACCAGGCCTGAGAATCTCTTGCCTGTTCATGTTTTCTGTGTGGCATATATCGAGAAAAGACACAGATATTTGTAGGTTAAACCCATGGCCAGATCAGTATCCTACCCTGCAGGCTGTACAACTCAGACATTTTGCTTTTCCAAGAATTCTTTCTTTTTTAACAACCAGATTTGCCCGGAGTTTTTCTCGGACCCTATAATTCCGAAAAACACCAGCCAAACTTGCCATGGTGACTGACCTACAGGTGAAATTGAGCACCTGCTTGGAATAGCCATGATGATTCAAGTTATGCAAACTAAGGGCAATTGAAATTTTAAAAGCTCCATATCTTCTAAACTATTGCAGATAGACACAAAATTTTCAATGTGCATACGGGCTAATGACACTAGCCAATATAATGGACAGTAAATGAAAAGTGTAGATTTTCAAATTATGCTAATTAGGGGCATTAAATAATATAAAAGTTGAATATGTCCAAAAGTATAACTTAGAGAGATGCTATTCCAACTTCAATAGATACGTTTGTGGCAAAGCCGTATCCAATAAACCATGAACCAATGTTGTAAGGATTTTAATTTATACAAATTAGGCAAATAGACACAATTAAAATCTTCAATAGCTTCAAAACTACAGTAGATAGTGGTGTCATTCAAACTGAAGTTTATAGGTTTGTGACATGGCCACATGCAATGAACCAAGAACCAAAGTTGTAGCATTTTCATTTATACAAATTAGGCTAATACACAAACTTTAGATTATGTTGAACAATGGCAAAGTATAGCATTTCAAACTGTTCTCATTTTGAAGGCACCCAGACAGATTTACTGTGAAGCAAACCATCTTCTCTGCATGGGTTATCCTACATGGGTATGAAAGATAAGATTTTAATTGTAATCTTTCATTTGGTTTGTCACTCATTGGTTTGAAGTAGTAGACAAATCAATGAGAAACCATGGTGCATTTAATAAAATAACAACCCCCTCCCCCTTTCACTATGGCGTCGTTTTCAAGCTTATTTCTCATGTAAAACTTCGATTTGTTGAGTACATTTGGCCATGTTAGACATATGAGAAATGAGAATACTGAGAATCCAGTATAGGTGGCTCATTGTGGATAACATTGGGATCACTCATTGTTGGATTTTCATGTTTTCGCTCTGCACAGCCTTGCAAAAACATGAAAATCAAACAACTCGTGATCCAAACGTTATCCTCAATGGGCCACCCATACTGGATTCTCAGTATCTGTGCTTTTTACCACTGTTATTTGTATGCTTGAGTTATCTATGTTCTTTGACTTTTGTTGTCTGTGAACTTGACTTTGGTACTGATTAATTTGTAGCTTTAACGTAAAGCATACGAATCACATAAGTCAGAACAAAACTTAAAAGTTTAGTTTTGTGCTGACTTATGTGATTTGTATGCCTGAGTTTTGTAATTTATATAGATATAATTGTATCTGGATCTGTAATTATTGACATATGTGATTTGAGTTCTGTATGTGGATTTATTTTGATGTATTTTTCCTTTTCCTCGTCACAGGGGTTCAATAAAACTATTATTATTATTATTATTGTTATTGTTATTGTTATTGTTATTGTTATTGTTATTGTTATTGTTATTGTTATTGTTATTATTATTATTATTATTATTATTATTATTATTATTATTATTATTATTATTATCATTATCATTATCATTATCATTATTATTATTATTATTATTATTATTATTATTATTATTATTATTATTATTATTATTATTATTATTATAAGGGTTCTCAGTATGTGTGTATAAAGCAGCTCCCTTCATGACAGAGAGGAGAATTCTGAGATCTGACAGAAGCTGTGTGACTTCAAGCCTATTGTCAGGAGATACATTGCACCTGTGGAGTATGGATAGCGCCTTTGAGTGGACTGGTATATTTGGTGTTTAATTGTACCACATTGGAACCAACTTATAATTCTGTGGGATTTGGACCGGTGTCAGAGAATATTTGGGCCCCCCGAACGGATGGGCCCCCGGGGGCCCATTCATTCGCCGAACGTTTGGGCCCCCTACGAACATTTGGCCCCCTCCCCAATAGAAATTGGAATAACTTAGTTTTGGCCCAATACACTCTATATATACACCCTGTATGATATTTTGCAAACTCTAAAAGAAATATTTTTAAAAGAATTTGTTATTATTTTGTAAAATAAATGTAAATCAAACAATTGAATACATTTGCAAGGCGTAATGTTTGCCACTATATATACATGTATATATCGGTGTATTTTACATGTAATGTGGGTGTATATACCTTGTAGGAATTATCTCACAATCATCCAAGTATAGACCGAGTGTTTTTTTTTATATTTGTGCAACACATATTTTAGCACAAATCTACCCCACATGTATAGATTCGGGGTCTCCATTTCCCCCTGATTCCTTGTTATCTGAATTTCTGGAGATTTGGAGTATTTGGGTCATGCAAGTGCAAACATGGGATAAATAAATGGGAGAGGGCCCTGTGGTTCCAGAATATTTGGGCCCCCTATTTGTAAGTAAAAGCCTTGCAGTGGATATAAATGGGAAGGGGGGCCCTTTGGTTCTAGAATATTTGGGTCCCCTATTTGTAAGTAAAAGCCTTGCAGTGGGTATATATGGGGAGCGGGGCCCTTTGGTTTCAGAATATTTGCCCCCCCCCCCATTTGTAAGTGTCTTGAAGTGGATATATAAAGATTTAATGTATATATATATATATATATATATATATATAATATATATATGTGTAATGTGCATAATAAATAAAAAGTGGGGGGGCTTTCTGTTCAGAATACCCCCCCCCCCCAATCTGGTGTTACATATATACAATTTATATCCAATTCAAGATGCATACAAATAGGGGGCCCAATAGTCTGGAGCCAAAGGGCCCCCTCCCCATTTATATCCACTGCAAGGCATTTACTTACAAATGGGGGACCCAAATATTCTGGAACCAAAGGGCCCCCCTCCCCATATATATCCACTTCAAGACACATACAAATGGGGGGGGGGGCCAAATATTCTGAAACCAAAGGCCCCCCTCCCCATTTAAATCTACTCCAAGACACAAAAAAATAGGGGGCCCAAATATTCTGGAACCAAAGGGCCCCCTTCCCATTTAGATCCACTTCAAGACACATACAAATAGGGGGCCCAAATATTCTGGAACCAGAGGGCCCCCTCCCAATATATATCCACTGCAAGGCACTTACACACAAATAGGGGGCCAAAATACTCAAGATCCGCTTCAATGCATTTAGATACCAAAAGGGGGCCCAATAGTCTGGAATCAAAGGGCCCCTTTCCCATTTATAGCCACCTCAAGGCACTTAGATACTGTTCACGGGTCAAGTGGCCCAAACATTCGGGAGTCAAAAGCCTCCGCCCCCTGGCCCCTATCTACATAACTGGAAATTAAAAGTCATTTATAGTTATTTTACAGAAGTACATGTACATGTAGTTTGGGTTAGCTCAGCTATTCATGTAAATTACTGGTCCAATTATAACTTTTATACTCAGATCTTCAACATACTTGCATCAAAGTTAAATTTCCCATTTTCTATGAGAAAGTAAACTTAGGATCGAGGCATCTGGTCATAATTCCGCATCGATTATAATGCCATTCACATGATTCAGGACTACGTTTTTACTTTTTGCACTGAATCTACTCTCATGCTGAGCTGACAAAACACTGTGACCAGCACCTTTTACCTTTAGTCTACTGTAACATGACCAATTTTGCTATTTTTGCACTATTAACATCAACGTTACAACAATAATTAAGATGTCTCATGAAGTATAAAAAAATCAAATATGAAAGGGGGCCCAAATATTCGGAAGGGGCCCAAATATTCTAGAACGTTTGGGCCCCCGGGGGCCGGAATATTTGGGCCGGGGTCCCATCTGTTCGGCGAACGGATGGGCCCGGGGGCCCATCCGTTCGGGGGCCCAAATATTCTTTGACACCGGCACCATATTTTGTGTACCACATTGAAAACTGCACCTCTGTGGGATTTGGACCAGACTATTTGGCACCTGCCATAGGACTTGGAAGTGTGGGACAGTACCTGTGTAGAATCTCTCAAGAGGGATTTACCTCAAGTCTGTTAATTATTTGAATATCAGCACAGCTAAGTGAATGATTTCATTTACCTACTTTGTACTGATTTTTTATTGTCAACATATTGTTATTGTTAAAGCTATCTCATCGTTGTCATTCTTTGTTGAGTTCTATTACAATCTAGTATATTCTGAAGGTGGGCATCGTAACACCGAGTAGGTTTAGCAGAAACTGATTTATATATTTTTTCTTCACATGAGAATAAATCTTCACAAGGCAGTGTATAAGATAGTCCATTAATTCGCACCTAATGTATATATATATATATATATATATATATATATATATATATATATATATATATATATATATATATATATATATATAAAACAGTATGTATATGTATACTAAATGTATTTACAAGTTTTTCATTAACTACTGTCAGCCATTTTATTTTGTCCTGGCCATTCAGTCTGTGATGTACATCCCCACGGAGCTCCAGATATATTTAGTCTATATTTTTACAAACCTTTGTATCATGAAAGTAACTTATCATGATAATTGAGATTTCATTGCGGAACAAACATCAGTCTTCATGGTACGAACAAAACACAGGAATTAACTCCCACTTTTGTCATATGTAAGACACTGTATATAGTTCAATAGTTCAATAGATAGATAGATAGATAGATAGATAGATAGATAGATAGATAGATAGATAGATAGATAGATAGATAAACTGACAGACAGACAGACAGATAATCTTTCTTTCTAGTCAGTTTTACAACAAACAACACAAGGTACAGTAGCTCATATCACCGAAATATTGTGACTAAAAATATAAATATAAACACTCATAAAGTGACATCCATCCATCCATCCATCCATCCATCCATCCATCCATACATACATACATACATACATACATACATACATACATACATACATACATACATACATACAGGATAAAACTAGTATTAAATATAAATAATGACTAACACAGTATGAGTTATACAGGTGTAAAATATGAGTTAGGTATTTTGATAAATATTTACAATACGAACAGTTTCGTGTAGTTGCATTCCTGTCGTTGATTGCCTGTCTAAATATTTAGAGTCAAGGTCTGTAATCCGTTTCATGCTGGGGGGGGGGGGGGGAGGGGCTTTCCACAATTTAGACCGCTGATGTGAAATGGAGTGCAGACCATGTTTTGTATTATTGCAAGATGGAACTACAAGTCCGCTGCCATCACACGGATTATAGGTGTTCTGTTTGAGTGAAATTAGATCCTGGATATCTTATTCGAGCATATTCCATTTATGGCTTTAAGTACTTCAATGGCAAGGGCTCTCAGACGACGTGTTTCAAGGTTGAGAAGATTTTCTGTCTCCAGGAGGGTACAGTAAGCTGATTTGCAGTCATTGAAGACATACCGGAGGGCACATTCCTGGAGTTTTTCCAATGTTTGTGAATCTCTTTTAGTGCAGTTTAACCAGACAAGGGAACAGTAATGAAAATATCTCAAAATGAAACATCCAGGAAGTACCATTTTGCAATTTGACTTTTGTGGAGAGGACTTTGTGTGTGCATGTTTTTTGTTATGTTTGTTTGTTTGTTGGTTTTTTTTTTTGTTTTTTGTTTTTTTTTTGTTTTGTTTTTGTTTTTGTTTTGTTTTGTTTTGTTTTGTGTTTTTTTTGTTTTTTTGTTTTGTTTTGTTTTGTTTTTTTGTTTGTTTGTTTGTTTGTTTTTTTAATGTAACAGGTAGCTTGCTATAGCTTGCTGTCACAATCTGTCCTACTACTCTAATGTCCAGCGTGTTTACAGTTTACACCTTCCAGGGCTGGTGCCCAGCCTTTCCTGGCAGCTAGGCCAGGTCCCGGGGACCAGGTTTACTCTGCTCTGTGGCAAAATAGACATTGTGGGAGATTAATATGTCATATCTGCACGACACTGTGGTGGATGTAGTTTGATATCTGCACTGTCTGCTCTTAGAAAAAAATGTTGCAATAAAATTATGCAAGGCATAGATAGAACGGGGCGGGCAATGGTATTTTGCTCTCTCTCTCTCTCTCTCTGTGTGTGTGTGTGTGTGTGTGTGTGTGTGTGTGTGTGTGTGTGTGTGTGTAAAGAATGGTTTGGGTTGGTCACACGACATTGTCGGCTTAGAATTGTTTTCATATTCTCTACAAGTTAATAAAATATATCTCTGCAGTGCGCCAGATGTGTGAATGCTCGCTATAGGTTATTTTCGTTCGATTATTGTTGAACTATATTCAATAATCGTTGGCAAGTCTATTTATGGTACCAAATCCAATGTGGTTAAAATGCGTTTTTAGGTCCCCAGAATGCCCATTTATCTGGTGATCTTAAAGAGTCATCCTTCACATCTATTCACAAAGGATTTAAATATTAGTATTCTAATAAGCTCTATTATACTTTATATATTAATGTATCTGCTTGGTGGTTTAATTTGGAATTTTAAATGGTTACAAATGCCGCTCTCTGCTGACGGACATGTTCTTCTCTCAGGTTCATCAGTCGGCGGGTTCGGGTTCTCAGAATCGGGAACAGAAACAATACAGGCTACCTGGGCGCATTTATTGGCTCTATGTTGCTTGGTAGCCTGGACAGTAGGCTTATTGGTTCATGACAAACCCTGCGGCTGCAGATGAGCCAGACTCTTTGATAGAGGGTGTCGTATCCTTCTCGATCGGTACAACAGAGGGCATGCTGAAATAGAAGCTAACTTTGCTGTTGCTGTTACGTGGACATTGAAAGTTTTTGCTTATGGTTATAATGACAGCTGATAACCCGTTTCTGACTCTCAAGTTCAAATAACCCTACCTCTGGGTCATTTCTAATTTGGTTGACAAATGTACAAAGGATTACCTCTCTTCAGTCGAGGTAGGCCATGACAACCCTACCTACGTCCCACTTCTACCTACGCTACATAACTGTATGTGCAGGTAACTTTAGTTTGTTGTTGAATGAATAGACTGACATACATGGTCGACACAACCAGGATCCTGGATATAAAGCTGACGGGATTATTTGTAAGGTCTGATAAGGCCATGGGTCTATATCACTTAAAAATAGCTGTGTTAAAGAGTTTGCATTTCATACTGTCATGTTTTATATGTTTTATATTATTGTAATCTCACCATGTCATACTTTCGAAGTAAACATAATTATCACAAACATTAAGATTTGATTTAAATGGATACAGAATCGAACAATGCCGTCCAACTTAAAAACAGATTATATATATATATATATATATATATATATATATATATATATATATATATATATATATATGTATGTATGTATGTGTGGGTGTGGGTGTGGGTGTAGGTGTGTGGGTGTAGAAATGTGGCATATATGATACGAGTTCAACATCAGCTGTGTTCGTTTTACATGTACGGCTCAATTCTCTGAGGGTACCCTTCTCATCAAACTTAAATTAATCTGATAACGTATATAATCTACACAAGCAAGCATTAGTTCCATATCTTACTATTTTATGTCTTACTGACGCCATATTGTGTTTGCCATGCTGATAATAAAATATTTATAAGCAAAGTTTCACTTATTTGGCAAAATCATCATTTGCCTCGTTCATATATTTTCATTATTATCATAGATATCGATATGCTACTATTACCGCCGACGAAGGAGGTAATAGTATATCGACAGCTATGTTATTATGTGGTTAGTCTTTGCTGAATATTTAGTTTAGACAAGGAGCCACCACTCAGAGAGACATATGCGGGTACAGGCTCCGGAACATGTTCTATTTAGTTTCCCGCTGAAGGCTCTTCACTATATTTGGACTGATGCAGCCTATGTCAAAATTCTACAGAGAAACGTGAGCAATGTGTACAATAGTACTTTCATTTTTATATTTATATAAGTTGGACAGTGACAGGTTAGCTTATGGAGAGTATAGAGTTTGAACTACGGACTAGGGTATAATAACGACTAGGAAGTGGTTTTAGACGATAAAACTTAAGTATAATAGTAAAACTTCGAGGATACAAGGAGAAGACCCTTACTTGCATGCAAAAGAGGATTTGATTTTAGGATTCGTGGATCTGTCTCCTAAATTTTTCTGATCGAGACATGGAATTTGTTCGTTCTTAATTTACCAGACCATAATGGAAGAATAATGATCTGTAATGTTTTTAGACTCTACACCCCGATACAATGGTGTATGGTTGCAACGCCGGAATTTATTACTGGCGTTTGAGATTCAGAGTGCCACACAGCTAGTACATACATACATACATACACGCACACAAACACACACACAGATACATACATACACACATACATACATGCATGCATACATAAATACATACATACATACATACATACATACATTTCCAATTTCCAAACCAAATTGGCAGTTCACTTGAAATTAGCCAAACACTAGCCTGCACCGTTTGTTGTGACACATGTTTTGATATATCTGATGAATTATAGCAGTAAGATGGCCTGTGCTCAGCTGACTGGTTATCTTGAGATAAGAGAAGAGACCGACTTGTTTTCACTTTGCTTTGGAAATGTCCCGCTGTGGTGCATATTCACGGGTAGCCCCGAAAAGTCCCAACAAATGCTCTTCAGTAAATTATAAGTCAGATGATTATGCTTCTGTAAAAAATAAAAGCTATAATTAGATATAAAATGGACTCCCAACCGACATTTGCCACCCATTTCGCTCTATGCTATGAACCACCTTTGCAACATTGAAGGGAAGCTTCACATACAGCATCACTGAATTGTCGCCAGATGGAGTCCTGATCCATTGTGCACAATGTAAACTTGGCGTTCGCGCAAGTGCATCAATGTTTTGCGGAAAAGCATTCCTGGCCACGTGAAGTATTAAATGTGCAAGCTTACCTTCGCTTTGACCTTTGCTGCTTTCTGTGAGAGACAGCAAGTGTGATAGTTTGGTATACATAAATAGATGAATTTCTCCGTTTCCTAAAGATACATGACAATATTGCTGTCTGTTGGATACAATTATTACCACTTATGTAAAAACTCGCCAGTACTTTCGGACCTGTATCCACTATCGGCTACCTTCTCCATTGAGCTTCGTCTTTGACGTAGTGGGGCGCTTGGCACTCAGCCTATTGCTGACCCTTATTCCACTGCCTAGGACGAGTTCTATGTCTGATACAAAATCCTAATTCCGGGGCCTACAACTGGTCACTGTTTGTCCTTTTGTTGTAAATAAACAATCACGTATTTTCTCACATTCCAATTCTTATTACTCTTGAAGAATTATATTTTTTCTTAAAATTGAAATATCCATTCGCAAATATTGCAGCATATCTAAAGTAAGAAGCAAATGCTTAGAGATAACAAATAAATAATACAAACAATACGAGTGATTCGCGTTATAAAGTCCTTCATTGTGAGCAGTTGGATTTGTTCGACAAAAAAGAAGACGCTTGCATTGCTTCAGTTTTGTATTGCACCATTCGTGTTACATATGACTTTATGATTAATCATTTTTATGGAGATTACATTGATGCAGATATATTCCCGGCACATTTGAAGAAAATTCCGCCAGCGGGTCTAATTTAATCTTAATTTTATTTGCTGAAAAACTACCCCTTTACAGCGCGGCACCATCGGTCAGGGATTTCCCGTGATGTGTCAGACTGGGTTCCCAAGGAACTCATGCCTAAATTCCCACGCCTCTGTTAGAAAGTTTTTTTTAAATTTGGTCGAATTTGCCTGCAAAGCAGACCAAGTTCCGTGCTACTACACCTGCCCAGCGGAGTATACAAAGTACGCAGCTTGTGTCTGCTTTGAAGGCAATAGTCGAATAGGTTCCCTGCAAAATCGCTATGGCCACATGCACATACACCCAAAGACATGCATAGTTTTGTTATAACAGAGAAGCTGCAAAATTTGTGTCATACATCTGGCTCGTCATTAGCGACTAACTCGTTTTCCGATTTTCAAAAGTATTTTATACGGATGGCATTTAAAGTTGGACAAAAGAACATAAACTTATAGAAGTCGAAAATTGCATTAACACACAAAAATGTTTTAAAAAATTTGAAGCACCATTTATTGAATTTAATAATACCCAGACGTGCTTTTGACTAGGTTTTTGGGTTTTTTTCGTGTGTGTGTGTGTGTGTGTGTGTGTGTGTGTGCGTGTGTGTGTAAGTGACTTTTAAGATTTTAAAAATTAAAAAATTTCCTGAAGCATAACCGATCGACGAAATTCGCAGAGATCAGCCAAGGCTCTGTCCTGTGCAAGTTTGACAAGGATCCTGTTTATGGTCTTTGAGGGGAAATTAAAAATATGAATCATTGATAGACCACAAACAAAAAGCAATTGCAAAAGCAATTTGGGACCACGTCATCCAGTTATCGTAATAAATTACACATATGGATAGATCAATCCGTAATTGTAGATTTTTTGTTAAAAAACTTTTAATTTTAAGGAGGAAAATTGAAACAAGGATAACAAAATTATCACATAAGATCAACCAAGACAGAAAACTATATCAATTTGATTTACATAGTCCAAGCCGGAAGGCCAGAAAAATGCAGCTTAAATGTGAGATTTACGTCAATCCACAAGCGCATAGAGACATGCAGGCCCACCCCACTCGGCCCTGTGCAAGAATGGGAATTTGTGAATAGGTAGCCTACGTACTGTTTCCGTATCTTCGGATACAGCCTGCGTAAGATCCCGCTGGTTACGTTTTATATTCTTTATAAATGTAGCAAAACAAAGAGTTTTAATGTGTTATAATATATATATATATATATATATATATATATATATATATATATATATATATATATATATATATATATATATGTATATATATATATATTTGGGTGGTTTATGCGCAGAATTGTAATCCTCGGACCGCATAGTGAGAAGTTGTTCTGTTTATCAATGCCAAGATGCTGTTTATGTAGGCCTACTTATGTCAATATTCCATCCCATATGATCATTACATAATCGTATCTACCTTCTTCCGCTACCAAACTATCTATCTAGCTAGCTAGTTAGTTAGTTAGTTAGTTAGTTAGTTAGTTAGTTAGTTAGTTAGTTATTTAGTTAGTTAGTTAGTTAGTTAGTTTGTTTGTTTGTTTGTTTGTTTGTTTGTTTGTTAGCTAGTTAGTGATTGGTGGAGGAGGAGGTAGGTATACGATTATTTAATGACCATATGGGATGGAATAATGACATAAGTAGGCCTACATAAACAGCATCTTGGCATTGACATCTAGGGACAAAAACAAAGGTGGTTCCTCGTGGTTTATTGAATGATGTACAACTAATATGTTGAGATAAAGGAGGTAACCCGTTCTGCCGCGGAGACATGGCTGGGTGGAGTGAAATTTTCCAAGTTATGGATAGAACAATTTCTAAACATTCGTTTAAATTTTATAGAGATAATTGAGTTATCACGGAACAAACCGTTTGGTTTTACTCCAAATGACGGCGCGACATACGGTTGATCTTTCTTTACAATCAATTTTGTAAAGCGGATGACGACCAAATAATAATAATAACAATAACAATTACAATCAAATAACAATAGGCAACTGGTGCCAAAGGTTGCAGGTTCGAGTTCCGCTCGTTCCAGACATATAATAATAATAAAAATAATAATAATAATAATAATAATAATAATAATAATAATAATAATAATAATAATAATAATAATAATAATAATAACAATAATAATAACAATAATAATAATAATAATAACAATAATAATAATAACAATAATAATAATAACAATAATAACAATAATAACAATAATAATAATAATAACAATAATAATAATAATAATAATAATAATAATAATAATAATAATAATAATAATAATAATAATAATAATAATAACCGGGCTATTTGAGAGGGTGTTATATCCAAGTCTCTTGAATGAACTGGTTCACTCACAGGACAACTCCAAGCCTGCTTCTAAAATTCACTTGCAGGTCGACCTCAAAGGGTTGTTACAAATATTGTATTTTTTCCTTCATACGGCCATGGCCAATGCACGTGTCAATCTTGTCTCAATCCACCTCCCTGATACGGCCGTACAAAACAAACGTTAAACAAACACTTTGACCTTTAATTGTTGACTTTTTCATTGCGATTCCAAAGCTCTCGAACCCAAGAGAAGTAAGCCGATTTACTACAGCCAGTAAAATTTTGAGAAGGAACATTTTGGATGTGACACGCACATAAAAGACTCTGTCAAAGTGAAGCGGGCGTTCCAGGAGCAATCACGTCCGAACTTGGCGAGTCATATGCACACATAGTATACATAGACGATGCAGACATAATTCACAATGCTTCATTATATTTAACTATAGTGAGAGATCAGTTTTGACAAATTTGTACAGCTCATGTCAATATGACATATATTTGTTTATTTATTTATTTATTTATTTATTTATTTATTTATTTATTTATTTATTTATTTATTTATTTTACGGCTCCATATCTATTGTTACCTTGTGTGTGTGTGTGTGTGTGTGTGTGTGTGTGTGTGTGTGTGTGTGTGTGTGTGTGTGTGTGTGTGTGTGTGCTATGTTTTCATACGTATACTTAAGGAGGATACCCTCCGTGGTATGTTATATGTAATTGTAGTGTATTTGTACTCGTGTTTGTATTGTGTTTGTATTTGTACTTGTGTCTGTGTACAACATAATGTGATATGTGTTTAGTGACGCAGTTGACTGAAGTTCTCCTATTACAATATCACGTATAGAGCAGTTCTCAGTCAGTTGATAACAAATTCATTCTATAATTTGTTTCAAATGCTCGGAGAGATTCCCTTCCCGCATCACCATCTACATGTATGCCTGTGGAATAAAAATTATATCCTGGTGGTCGAAATTCCAATTCCTGACAACAGTTCCAGTCTGCACTATCCGTCCTACTTTTATCCACAGGTAAATAGCCTCAATATTGTTTGCGTGTAGTAGTCGCTTCACAAATATTTGTCAGACGCAGAAGCGTCTGGGTCATTCCCGGCTAAACTATTACATGCACAAAATAAACGGTATTCCCACACCTACCTGTACCTGTGGCGACACCCGCGCAAATACTGTACACTACTTTCGACTTGGCTTCGAAATCTCCTTCCACTCCACTTCGATCCTCGATCTGCCTCTCTTACAAAAAATCTTTGCACTTTGGCTAGTACACAAGCATCTCACTACTTGTACATGTGGCTGCTGATCTTGAGCTGTTTCCGTCGTTACGTGAGGTTAACACGGTTTTGAAATGAGTTGCAAGCAGTTTGCTGATGGAAACACAAACTAAACGCTGTCATTTTCATGAAAATATCATACATCAATTGCCATATTGACATGGAAGCTGTATTAATAGGCCGTCTTTTTTCAAATTGATAAACTAAAAACAATGGCTTATATATATATATATTGGAATCTCAAATTAAGACCACCTCCATGAAGATACCATTTCTACATTAAGACCACCAATTTACAGGCTCTTTTTGTTTATCCTTAATCAAATTATATCCGGCATTAAGACCACTCACTCCCTTATTAAGACCACATTTTTCAGTCCCTTACGCGGCCTTAGTCGGGAGTTTCTACAGTATATTATATACGGAGGAAGGAACTTACAACATTTTGTTTCTTTAGGGACTGTAAACCCACATGTACCCTCGAATCTTCCGAAGTTTATTGAGGGATCATCATGTCTGTGTTTCGTATTTCCAAGAATTCGTTTCTTCTCTCTGTCTTTTCTTGTTCTCTCTTTCTCTTACTCTGTCATTCTTTCTCATTTCTTTCTTTCCTTCCTTCTCTATGACAAAATTTTTGTCTCGAAATTTTCTTACACACCATAATACCAAGAGACTCCAAATTAGGCATGGTGGCAGCCATTCTATATGTACGTCATTCGAATTATATGTATGGGATCTGCATCTCTTCACATCGAATGAATATTGTGCAAAAGTTATTCCATTTTTTAAATAAGGTCAAATAAGATTTTTAATGTTTCCATATATAGATTGGGTATAGAAGTTATTCCGTTACGACAATAGCGTCCTGTCAGGCCTTTCTCTTTCTCCTTTTACATTGAAGTGCAAAAACAAAGAGAGGCAAGGCTGAACTTCTGTGTCTCATCATCTGCCTGGGTGCATGATTTCCATATGAAAGCCATGTTGCAAAAGAAGAATACGAACTAGAAAATGAGATTTGTTTCATAGCAATCTGTATACTTACAAAGGCAAAGTGCTTCAAATATGTACAACAGTAAATAAAAATGTCTGTGTGAAAGCATTCAAGATGGCAGCACGTTCTGGTGAGTATATACCTTGGTTACCGGATTACGAATATTAATGACATAGAGATGATGCAAAACATTTGACTGTGAGATTAAAAATGCAATTCGATTATGAACTAATAACCAGTAAGACACCTAGAGATTAAAAATCTAACTGGCTATTACTTCTAGAAGCGTGAACTTTATAACTTTATCAATATCAGAGGGTCAACATCATTGGCAGCTCTGGAGATTGCAGAGAAAAAGGCCGGAAACCTAAAGTGATGGAAAGAAAGAAAGGAAATTCAGCAAAATATGTGTGTTTGCATACAGACCTAAGGAGCGGCACATTAATGATTGTGACTCACGTCAAAGCCCTTATGATAGTTATTATTATGTGAACAAAAGGAAATGAAAATAAATTTCACTATTCCCGTGAAGTAGATTTCTGTTTTATTTCATTATGTTTGGTTTAAAATTGTACCATTTTCCTCATTTATGTTTGTATCTCGAACTTAGGTCGTACCTCTGTCATATGCAATGCATTACACCAAGTAAATCTTCTTCTTCTTCTTCTTCTTCTTCTTCTTCTTCTTCTTCTTCTTCTTCTTTTTCTTCTTCTTCTTCTTCTTCTTCTTCTTTTTCTTCTTCTTCTTCTTCTTCTTCTTCTTCTTCTTCATCATGTTTTTCATTTTAATTGGTCTTATTTTCGTTATTCAGTGTTTTACTGTTACCGACGCTAACAAGGCATTTAATTTTGTCTTTTCATTACATGCAATTCACGTACATCAATTTTTTGTGACGTTAATCGAGCTTAATCTCTACGTGGAGTCGCATGCCTATAACCGGCCAAGAAATATATCCTAGTTGTGCCTGAAAATGAAACACTGGACTCTTCGACATGATCTTCTCTGCACGGACAACAATTTCATTGGTCAGCAAAAGACCTGTTTGTTGCCCTACTGATTTAGGCCCTACTTCTATGTTGACATGTTGTTCTTAGGAGAGGCAACAGATATTTTACATAATTAATTTTAATTATGACCATCACATGTTGCCCTAAGTTATGACAATCTGTTGGGCGTGCTGTATGAACTTTTGTATATTTATCTAGGAATATTGTATTTTTTTTTAACTTTAGGCGGTACATATTTTCTCCATATGGAGATCTTGATATATAATAAAAATGCACGGAAAACGCAAAACCTCTTTTGTGACTTCAGTCCACTTTTTAAACTGTCACTGTGATTATATCAAGTAGAATGTGATTTCTTCTCATGAAACACCTAATTGTTACCAACACTGGCACATTCCATGTGCCAGTTTCATGGTGTGTGTAATTTTCCAGTTTAATAGGTTTCGCCATTTTAAAAGATATATCATTTAAAAATACATGTATATTTTTGATACTATGCATTTAAGGGGTGTAATGTCATCGATACCCAAGCGTAGAGACTGTTCCTATATCTCACAACTGATAGGCATTTCATGTGTTTATCGATTTTCTGGTGCTATGATTTTGGTGAGTATTACGTCATCGGTGACAAATAGGGGTATACACCACTGCGCTATTAAAATTGTTTCAACACAAACATAAGTGCTAACGTGAAAGGTGGAATTAATGCAGAACACTTGTGAAAAGTATTCTGAACGCGAACGAATCACTAAATATATGTAAGATAAAAGTCATGGAACTAGTAATAGTACTAGTAACACAATTATTTTGTTGCAGTAAAGCTGTCTTTCCACAAAGCTGTGAGAAAGTGTAACTTGTGTAAAACTGGTAAGCTTGTGGTTAAAAAAACAATTCATATTAAGCGCTGCCACTGTGTTGGCTTTAATACACAAATGACACAGACTACTGTACGCCAAAAAAATACATTTTTCTTGAGTTGAAAACAAACTCACGAACTTAAACGAGCGAACATTGGAGAAAGCACAGTACTCAAGAATCTTGAATTAATTTAGATGGATGACATATTTACCATTAAAAAAACTACCAACACCTCAGTTCTAGTCCACAGTTTGACATAACAGCTGCATTTAAGACATACAGGCAATATAATAAAAGCTTTGCCTGAAACAGTATTACCGTAAAAACATTGCACGGGGTTTTTTTTTTTTTTTTTTTTTGTTTTTGTTTTTGTTTGTTTGTTTGTTTTTTGTTTTGTTTTTCTTTTGTTTTTCTTTTTTTTTTTTTGGTCTGTTTGTTTTTAAATCAACATCCTGGTATTAACATCGCTCGCGTGGAGATGTTTCTGTTGCAACTTCGCAAAACTTTTGCAGGGGTAGTGTACAGGTCAGCATGTTCATTGGTTGGCTGGGCGCCCCCTGTGTGACGTCACGACTGCCACACATTCTACCAAATCTCAACATGGCGTGATGGCGAAAGTGAAGATGCGAAACTCGCTAAAAGTTTACTTTATCATTATATTTAGCACAAGCTGTTATGACAATGTATATAGTGGAAATGTTATATCAAGATGCAAGGACCGTTGTGAAGTCGTAAAGGTAAGGGCTTGATTGTCATTTTACAGATTGTCAAAAATGTAAACATCAGACGGAATGGAGCACGTGCTGACGGGGATCGCTGCTGCAGGTGCCCGGTTACGTCTTGCAAGGATTGCGGCACGGCTTGGATTTCTAACGGCTGAATTTGTTCTGATGCGTGTATACTGCGAATAGAAAATTTTGTTGTGAACGGTCATACTTGTTCAACGATCATGTCGTTAATCCAGGCATCATGGGAATCAAAATTCACTTTTCTTGTTCTTTTTTTTCTTCTTCTTCCCCAATGCCTTGTGGGGGCTTGGCCATGGGCTAGGTCGAAGTTTCTCAGGAGTGACCAGTAAGAATCCCAGAGTGGGATGGAGTATTGTGACTCAAAAAAGGTTCTGACTGATCTGTGAAAGCTGCTTCTTTCCGCCGCTGGTTGGATTTTCGTGATGATTGATAATTTTGTTCCACGATGTAATAACAAATGATGTTTCTCAACCCGTGACTTCATTGGGGTCATAATTTATAAATGATGAAAGTAAGACACAGTAAGCTCACGTTACAATTGACACGATTCACCCAAGTTCAGGCCACAAGTTAGAAATATTGTCATGAAGTCACCTCTAGTTCCATGTAAATAGGTCGGTAATATGTCTTCGTGATGTGGGCACACTGCCCGTGCACCGTGATGGCGTGAAAGTGAAACTAAAGTCGAGCGCCAACGGGAGCGACTCAGGACGAGCGCAGCGACCCGCTCGACTTCAACGCAGTTAGTTTGCATTATATCTTTAATTACTTGGTCCCTTCACTGGGGATAGATTGACAGTAGAGTGCCGTTGACGATCCATTATGATGTTGCGAAATTTGTTTTTCAAAACAACTGCAGTGGTCGTGGCCCATGGCCATGGACAGATCTAGCCTTCCAAAATTTGTAGCCAAATTGGGAAAGAAAACCGTAATCACTGCTGAATTGTCTTATAAAATTTCTGTTAAAAATGAACCATTTTCAAATTTCTTCAGCCAAATGAATGAAACATTAGCGTGTGGCTGATGGCACCATCAGTCCCTGAGTCGGGCCATGCTTTGACTCCGCACAAACTCAGTTCTGTGTTCAAGTTAATGCTACCTTTTTAGTCATATATCATTCCTCATTCACGTGATGCTCCTCTTAAGTCATGATCCTCATGAACTTAAAATGTTAGGAAAAATTACCCACCAAAAACAAGTCTTTTAAACCACCCTTTTCATACAAATGTGGAAGGAAAACATGCAAAAACCAAACAAAAATATGATTTAATGAAGTTTTGTAACGATTATTGCTGAAAAACAGTTTTTAAAAGTCAAATGTTTTTTAAACATTTGTAAGACTAGGGCTTGTTCTTTGGCATGAAGTGATGATATGTAAGTGTTCAATTAAAACAAAACTATGCAAAGTCTGAAAAAAAACCTTGGGGAAAACTGCAAATCGTTATAAATAAAAAAAAAAAGGCAGAACAATTGTCACTCCAACTGCTTTCAATTGAAATACTCTGTGGGTGGGGGAAGGTTCAGGGTGCTTCAGTGCTGCAAAAAGCAGCCTGTGTGCTGTTTCTGTGATGATATGTTGACCCGTCCTTTACTGACCAGAGGTAGAAATTTCTGACTGTAATTTGATCAATCAGCGTGCAGAGTTTCATCACACTTCACTGAATATGCCCAGGTTTATGAGGCTCTTTCTTCCCGGGTAAGTTTAAAAATGAAAGGCTGGGCAGTGTGGCCAGAGGACACGCTTAAAGAATGAATGGAATGCATCCATGTACATTTAAAAAACTGGGCCAGTGAAGGAAAATTTCCAATGTAAGCATGTGATGTATTTACCAGTTTAAATACATGTGCAAGGCATACTCAATGTCAGTTCCACTCTACCTTGCTGTAATAAACTTTTGTGAAAAGTCTTATTACATCAGTTTTCAGTAGTTCTGTCTTATTAGCTGTTCCTCCCATAAGAATGATTTATCAAAATGCCTGCAGGGCTGAAAATATTACAGCAAATATTCAGGGGCAGGAGATGGGGTTGTGCTATTGGTTACAACTTCCCTTTGTCATGGATAAGTTAACTATGGTGGAAGTGAGAAAAACAACTGCCAGTGCAAAAGAAATTTAGTTCCAGGGATTGCAGAAATCATTACCCACCATGTTCATTATGGGTACAGGGGATCTCCCAAGTCCACAAATACTGGTGCCCAGAGTGACAGCCCAATGTAGTTTTGTCCCTTCATAATGCTGGTTACTATGGCAACCTTTCTGAAGCATATAACATTTCTAGGAAAGCTGCATGCAGTGTTGATGTGATGGGACAGTGTAGCTGATACTGTAACCCGGCTGTCATGTGGGACACAAGGCACCAAGACGCCCATATACATATCCAATGCATACATACATGTACACTGGTTCTGGCCGCACAGCCGTGAGTCAATGCCTGAATACATGTGTGACCTTACAAGCCGGTTCTGAGTGAAGTATAATTGTTTTGTGGATGTGGATCACCAGTAGATAGATAAAATAATGCACAAATGTCACATCTCTAATGGAAGAGTAATATGATTGCTCTCTCCATTACAATTTTTCTTTTTCTTTTCTTTTTTCTTTCTTTTTTTTGGGGGGGGGGGTATTTCAATTTGGAAATTTATTTCTGGTAAATTTCACTGGTAAGTATTAAGTGTCAGGTGAAAGTCTAGTACAGTCTCAGTCGAAAACTAAAAACTTGTTTTGGCCATTCAAAATAAATTATTGAATTAGGATGAATTATATATATTCAGAGAAAAGGATGGCTGATTTTTCTGAAATAAAGTTTGATCCGTCGCTCTTTGAAAAAGGCTGACATACTGATTAAAGAATGCCTGTTTTTTTGTGGTATATGTGATGTCTTTGTAGACATGGATGTGGGGTGATGCTGTGGTACCTGCTGTATGCAACCACTGCTGTAAACAGCTGCATTGTTTTTTGTGGCCACTAGGCATGGGCAGTGAGTCAGTTTCTTTGTAAATTTACCTGTAGTGACAGGTCACATGAGTTGTATGCGGTCACTTTTTTGGCTGAAGGGGTGGCCGCATATAGCAGGTACCGCTGCACTCACGTAAGATCTGGAGTTTGAAAATCTTATGCCAAAAATTAGAAATAAAAGCAAAATTCATGTCAAGTTCTACCCTGACCTTTTTCACTTCATTTTAAAACAGTTTAGGCCTAGCCTTTTGCAAATTTCTTTAGCCAAATTGAAGAAACAGTAGCACTTGGCTAATGGTAGCAGCAGTCCCTGTGCAGAAGGGAGGCTGGGAGCAGGGCAGGCTGGTCACAAGTCATCTCTCTCCTTCAAACCTTGAGGCAATACCTAGGCTCTTGTCTGTCAACCTGATACAGTGAAACCTGTTTTGAGAGACCACTGTGAGGAAAGACCACCTCCCTGTTCAGACCAGGTTTACCATGTCTCTTTTGCTGTCTTTCCCATGTTATTGCACCTCTATTGAGAGACCACCTGCCTTAGGGGCGGTCTCTCAAAACAGGTTTTACTGTATACGGAAGCCTTATAATGGTACCCTCTGTTCCCGAACATGTATCAGATACCTGAATATGTTAGGTAAATGAGCCAATTGTCAAAGGAATATAACTTTAAGGCCCACAAAACTTGTGTCAGTAAGTGAATGTGTCTGATATCGGAATGTTGCTATAATGAGGTTTCAGTGTCATGTG
The DNA here is from genome assembly GCA_964020975.1 of Hermodice carunculata. Taxonomy (NCBI): domain Eukaryota; kingdom Metazoa; phylum Annelida; class Polychaeta; order Eunicida; family Amphinomidae; genus Hermodice; species Hermodice carunculata. The sequence goes on from OZ026614.1 coordinate 17,020,524, forward strand.
GTCAGTGGGCAGGAGTGCTAGAATAATAGGCTGACAGGTATCACAGTCAATCCACATCATTATGACTGCCTGAAGTTAAAAGTTGGTGCTGAAATTCATATGAAGCATTTCAGGTATGAAATTTTCATTTACCACAGATAGGTCAACTTCAGTTTTTTTTTTTCAAATAAGAGTTTTAATTTGTTCTTTTCAGAACCTTATATCAGTTGTTAAGCAACAGGAATTCATAACCTTGGCACAGACAGAAAGTAAATACCTTTACGTGAACGTCTTTACATGTGGCCAACTGATTTCACCTCGATACAGAGATGCCATGAAAACAGACTTTGGCATAATAAATGGGTGGTTGAAATTTGTTAGTCCAGCTGCTATCTGTCTCCAAGAGTGGAGGAAGCAGTCCACTGATAATGCTGTGACCTATCTATTGTTCACACCTACTCTAATTGGATAACTACAAGCACACTGAGCTTAACTCATTCCACCCTGATGACGCTTTTTCCCGCTAATATCTAAATGTCGCCTGCTAATTGTATTTTACTAATTTAGGGATTATTTTTTTTTAAATTGTGGATGAAACTTGCTTGGAAGATTATTCCAAATTATATGCCATTGGTCAACAGCTTTCCTTGGCACACTCTGGGGACATTGCATCCAGATCGCATCAAGGACAGCTGCTGACTCTGTCATCTATCAAAGTGGAATGAGCTTAATTGATTACATTATCAATTAATATTCACTGAGCCATGTCATTTCACATGTAGATGATAATGCAGCTTTTATATATTACACCCAGCACACATTATGGCCTGGTTTGTGGGTACTACACGTGGGTATCCTGTTACTTGTCTGCAGTAGAATATTGGAACTATAATTGTGGGTATATTTCATTTCCATTTGGCATGGAAACGTGTAGGCTAACTTTGGTGTACAAAACCAAATACACCAAACAGCCCAACTTGTTATGTGTATTTGTGTTTGTAATTATGGGATACAATTTCACAGTTGATCCTGTGCAGCCATAAAACAGTTGTGGGTGTTCTTGCCTGCTTAATCGTCTTTCCCCTGTTCATTATTTTCTTTCAAAATCTAAATGACTTACAGCTTGAGAGGTTCTTTCCCAAGGTTACAGCTTGAGAGGTTCTTTCCCAAGGTTACAGCTTGAGAGGTTCTTTCCCAAGGTTACCTTCTGCCAGACAAGACAGAGTGAGGAAAAGAACCTTTAATACAAACAAAAAGAATAAATTGAGAGCATAGTTGGCTGTACAGGGGCAAGGAGCTGATGTAGCCCTGTCATTATGACACTCAGGCAATGTACAGTGGTACTCTCTGTCATTATGACACTCAGGCAATGTACAGTGGTACTCTCTGTTTTGTAGTCTGAACACTCTTCCTTTGTACTGGAGTATCACCTCAATTACATTTATTGTACCCCTTGGAGATGTTTCCTAAACCAACATAATACGCACAGCTGGCTGTCAGAAATAACTTTTTGCACAAAAAAGTTTTAAAATGCCGGCAAACTTGCGTGCCTGCCAATGGTACACATGCTGGTAGGCTCTGTGCTCAGCATGCTGCTGTCTGATTCTGTTTTATATGAAACTTGGCCAAGCGGATAATTGGGTACAGCACTCCTATGGTTTATCTGTTCCTTGCCTCAGCCAGAGAGTTATTTCATAGACCATGCTGTCTTTGATACAGTAGTACTTACTTGACAGACCACCTCTCATGAGAGACCACATCCCCTTTTTCGAGACCAACCTTTTTTGACATTAGTGTCTTATTTCTCTCATAGTTTGACTTGTTTGTAAGACCACCTATGGTATAAGACTATGGGTGGCCTGAAATAACAGGAACTCCTGTAGAGTTTTTCTTCGTGATTGTCTGGAAAATAAGTCATAAATTACTCTAACTGTGTGGAAAAAGGTTTCTAAAGAGTAAGTAAGGGGCAGCTACTGAGTTCTTCTGGTCTCAGATATGATTTACTGTCCAAAAGAAGTGCAAAAGGAGTTAAAAGTAAATGCATATGTAACAACTTTCTGTCAGGGACTCTGTGAAGTGGACCTAGAAAGGAAAGAACGTGAAAACTGCAGTGAAAACAACACTGAAACAACACAAGATGAAACGTTGCTGACTAATGAAAATAGGCAGTGGGAAACTGACGGTATATTTTCGTGAAATATATACAACTTGTTAGCCATTTACAAACAAGGAAACTTTGGAGAAGATGTTGTGGAGAGAGAGAGAGAGAGAGAGAGAGAGAGAGAGAGAGAGAGAGAGAGAGAGAGAGAGAGAGAGAGAGAGAGAGAGAGAGAGAGAGAGAGAGAGAGAGAGAGAGAGAGAGAGAGAGAGAGAGAGAGAGAGAGAGAGAGAGAGAGAGAGAGAGAGAGAGAGAGAGAGAGAGAGAGAGAGAGAGAGAGATGACCTTGAAACGGGGTCAACGGTCATGTGCTTTTCAACTTTATCCAACATGGTGCATATAGCTGTGCATGCCTAGATGGTTGTTTATCAGTCATAATTATGATACACATGTGTATGACATGCAACTGGTGACATAACATATATTGAAATTTAGCTAAGGACCTGTGCCTTTATTATCTGGTCTTATCTCATTAATATTTTCATTTATTTGGGAAACTAGAAGCCCTAAATGAAAAACTTCTTCAAAAATAAGAATTTTTTCTTCAAAAATTGTATTTGCAGCCATTTTGAACATCAAATATATATGCTAATTAGCTTGCATAATGTTGAAAAATAATGAACTATATTATATATATAATAATGTTTGTAACCTGAGGATTGCAAAAATATATATTATATGTTTTAAGCCAATTCCAGTTGTCAGATCATAATTTACATATACATATGCCAACTGGATATATGTAACCATGGTAACCTCCCAGAATCTCAGGGTTCAAAAGCTCAAGGAGACTCACTTGTCTGTTGTCATCTCTCGTCATCTGTCATCCATCCATTATCCCTTCACAATTCAGGTTTAGGTTGTGCTGTGATTTTTTCTATTTTTTCCCAGATTTTTGTGTGTTCTTGTTCTTTTTTACTTCCCAAAACTGTCACCCAGATTGTTCTGAAACTTGGTGGAAATGTAGCTTGTTGGAGGGTCAATAAATTGTTCACTTGGTGGTGATACTCTGGATCCCTGATTTTTAACAAATTTTGGGTACCTGTTGATTAATGCATACATTCCTGTTGTTTACTATGTAAGTCAATGCTGATTCACATCATTGACTTTTTCTTCAAACCATTTTAAACCAGATCCACTTCAAAATTGGTAGGCGTGTACTTTAGGTGGGTCTCAAGTAATTTCTTCAAGTAGTCATGCTCCAGTGATTTTTTTATGATTTTTTTTCCCCAATCCTTGGATAAAATCTTAAACATCTCCCAAACCACCTGGCCAATTGAAATTATTGAAATTGGTTCTTCAGGTGGCAATGTGATTCTTTTTTGTTTATTTTACCCTTTCCCCCTTAAACCGGCCAAAACTGGCTTCTGGTCAAATGTCGTCTGCTTCCATGTTTTCAGCTGATTTCAACAGTAATGAAAAGCAATTTGATTGAGAATTGAAGATGAGACCTATCAAGATAACATGCCCCAGGTCAACATCTTTCCTCGGCATGGGTTGGTGCCAAGGAAAGCTGTTGACTCAGTCTTAATTCAAGGGGAAAGGGTTAAAAAAAAAGACCTGTGACCATAGTATGGAATGAGTTGACAAAATTAAGAAAAGCTATTAAGGCAATATGCACTGTTGAAAAGCTCCAGTCTTGTGATTTGTGTGTGTGTTAAGGTAGCATGCTCCAGTTGTAAATATGGAGACTGATTTAATGTCCGTGGAGTGGGGTCAAGAAAGCTGCATAAAACAGAATGAAGGGAAATCTTTTTTACATGTATTGACAAGGGTGTATGCACATCAGTAGCTTGCAGACGCAATAGGTGAGCTCCTGAAGTGCCTGTTACAGAATAATTCCATGTATGTGTGTTGACTAATGCAGTTTTACAAGAAAACAAGGTAGCAGCAACATAGCAAATGCTTCACAGACCAAGCTGCTGGGTTACCCACCTTGTTAACTCATTCCATACTATGGTCACAGGCATTGGTCAGTGGTTCTGGCACTGCCTGGCACTGCCTGGCAAATCATGCTGTCCCTGCCCTTGTGGCAGCTGCAGCATGACTTGCCAGGCAGTGCCAGAACCATTGACTTAAGACTATAGGCATGTTGGTGCTTGAATGGAAGCTCTTTTCATGAAGAATTTAAATATGGAATTGTCTTAAATCTGGGTAAATATATGGAAAGATCAGGGACTGGTATGGAATGGGTTAAATAGAACACAGAGTAAATAGAGCCTGGACTGTTTAGCAGGCAAGTACCAGCTGCTTCTGGAGCAGGACTTTTCACAAATCCCAAACAGTGAAACAGGATGTCACCTTGTTTACACACCAAACATCTTCATATACGTCAGATGGAGGTGCCCTTGGGGTGGGATCCAGAACAAGTGGAAACATCTTCCCAAACACACCTCAGCCAGACAGGGAGTGCCACCACTTAACTCTTGAGCCCAGACCTCCCCCCTCCCCCTGCACTTAAAGCACTGATCCATAATCATCATAATATTTGGTTTGATTAGCTGGGGAGGTGAGGAGTAAATGTTATAGCCATGGGTTACATAAGTTGTGTGGTGACGTAGTTGGTGGTCCAGCAGGAGATAGGCCTGTAATAAAGCTCACCTGTTTGCCTTGTCTTATCCATAGCATATAGCAGCTCTCACATACAGGCCACCCCCTGGCAGGGCCAGCTTCACGCAAGGCCTTACTTTGCTATGGGGCTTCCTATTGGCTAAAGCATTATGTAAACAACTTTTCAGGGTTGCTGGTAAAACTTGGTTTAGAGCCATTATATCAATCAAAACATTGTCAGCCAGTATGGAAGACATCCATATTACAGTAGCTGTGTTATGGCCTTGACTTCAAAGAATTCATGTGCACAAAAAGTGCACTAGCTGGTGCTAAGGAGGTACAGAGAATGCACAGTTGCAAGCAGCTCACACCTTCGCGTGTTTGGCTGGTGTCGGATTGGCTTCATTGCTGCACACTCCTGGGTTTGGTATTCATGTCAAGCAGGGAGTTCTGAGGATTTCCAGTCTCAGTTCTAACAGTTATATAAAATGAATTTTTTTTTGCCTCTGTAAAACATTTTTTATTGATCAATGGGAGACACAGATGTGACTGTACATGTATATCTGAGCTGGTTTGCGGAATTAAGACTGTAAAAAGTATATCAGATGCACCTTTTATCGATATGTTGTTACTATTGATAGGGCTGTATAAACAGGTATATTTTTGCTTGCTTTACCATTTTTGGTCTGCTATTAATTTTGTAGGTTAATGTAGTGTTATTTAAAGAAATAATAACCAAAATTTCTGTCTGAGCATCTGACTTCTGCAGTTAAATCCAAATCTGACAGTTTTTAGCTACAAAATATGCAGGTAATCTAAACAACGCTCAGTGTTTTTACTTTATGGATATGAAATTCCACAGGTTGCACAGTAAGTGGAAAGGGCGCTTCTTGTGAGCTATTCAGCATAATATTTTGACAGCCATTCAGGTATGCTTTCTCCTGTTTGATATTTGTCATGCCTTTATCGATAACAGGAGATACAGTCAATTGAAACCTGATGGGTGAGCCAGTTTATCAAGGTGCTCATTGGCAAATATATTGCTGTCTGTGTATATAGCCATTATTTCTGTTTATGTCCTTTCATTGAAAAAAAAAAAGTTCTTGTGTATTGGAAACCTTGGGCCTATGCCATATCATGCAGTGAAAAGGGTGTGAGTACTATCTCTGTGAAAAAAAAATGCATAAATGCACTTTGCTTGTACTGAATGCAAGGTTGGTACTTGGAAGGAAAATGTACATGCTTTGGAAAATGTGAAAAAAAAAACCTGGTGCTGTCGTTTCAGTGTACCCCAGTAACAGGCAAGGTCTGCCATGTCTGCATGAGCACGGTATCTGTATACACAGTCTGGGTTACAGCTCTGTACTGTGGCATTTGGGCATTTTGGGGGGCATAGCTATTGTTTATGCCTGCAGGCCTGGGCAGCATGCTCTGTGACCACCAGCCAACACTTTTACTGCAGTCTCCCTGGATGAGCGGGAAACCTAGAAGGTTGTAGCTGATGGGTGCTGTTTGAAGAGATCACTGGCAGGAGTAAACATATACATGACTTACAAACTTACTGGTGTTCTGTTGGCAGATGATCCCAAACAATGGTTGACATGCAACAACTTATAGAAATGCCTTCCAGTATGACTGCAGGCTTGAGGCCCTGGAGTGTTAAAGTGGTCATGGCCCAGACACAAGACAGCACTGGTCTGAATTCCAGGCAACTATCACCCTCACACAGAGCTGCTTCTCCCTCAGAGATCTCTGTCCGAGTGGCTGCAACATTTTAGTTGAAAGTCTTAATTTCAATTTGCCTCCAAACCAGACCAAGTTTGTGTTGTGTCGAGCTTGGGTCTGCTTTGGAGGCAACATTTTGATCTTATAAATACTTTTATTTTCAGAAAATATGAAATACCTCTAGGCCCAAGGTGATTGCTTTGTTGTTGTGGTGCAATGTTGTATTTTCAATGAATTGCTCTTGAGCAAGGTGAAGTCATATGTTAACATGTACCTTTGTTTAAGATAGCCTGAGATTGTATTATTGTTTTTCCTATGTCTGAAGCTTATCCTGAATGGGTTGTCCTACATGGGTATGAAGGATACAGTTTTAATTGTAATCTTTCATTTGATTTGTCACTCATTGATTTCAAGTCGTAGACAAACCAATGAGAGGCCATGGTACATTTAATAAAATAACGACTCTGCCCACTTTCAAAATGACATCATTTTCAAACTTATTTCTCCAATAGATTACTTCGATATGGTGCAAATTTGGCCTTTTTAGACATATGAGAAAGAAAATCCAGTTTGGGTGGCCCATTGGGGATAACATTGGGATCGCTTGTTGTTGGATTGTCATATTTTTACTCTAAGCCTCGCGAAAACATGAAAATCCAACACGTCGTGATGTCAGTATTATCCTCAATGGGCCACTCATGCTGGATTTTCTGTATCTTACACACTGAGTGATGTCCTGTACCAGGAATGCATATATACATGTATGTATGTCACAAATGATGTTTTTATTTTCTTTTGGAGATGAACCTCTCAACATGGCAGTGGCTTCATTATTGGACACTGCTGGAATGGTCAGGGTAATGAGCAATTTGCTATCAATTTGTTGACTCTGTGTGCAGTTATTTTGACAGCAATAATTAGGCCAGTAAGGTACGGAGGCAGCAGACCGGGCCAAGGCTAATGTGTCATGGGTTTATTTTTACTCTTGTGGCAGTGTACTTGTACCTAGTGACCGGCAGGTATGCTGGCTGGCAGACATCTGCACTGCTTTACATACCTGATGCTGTCTCAGCTACACCCAGCATATACGTGTACTGCCTGCTTGACATGCCTTCCCACAGTTGTTCTGGTCTACAGGGTACTTAAATTCCTCACTGCAGTCAGATCTATATCCAGTAGAAAGACCAATGCATATTTGCCTGTCTTGCAGGCATGCTTTTGAAGCTATGCTCAGCGTGTTTTCTATACAGGCCACACAAACAAAAAAAGACATAGAATACTGGCCCATCTCTCCTACGGAGCTACATCCTCTGTACAGGACTATCTGTTATCTGTGCTGTCTCATGGTCAGAACACTGGCCCATGTCTGCTACAGAGCTACGTCCTCTGTACAGGACTATCTGTTATCTGTGCTGTCTCATTTCCAGAATACTGGCCCATGTCTCTTACAGAGCTACGTCCTCTGTACAGGACTATCTGTTATCTGTGCTGTCTCATTTCCAGAATACTGGCCCATGTCTCTTACAGAGCTACATCCTCTGTACAGGACTATCTGTTATCTGTGCTGTCTCATTTCCAGAATACTGGCCCATGTCTCTTACAGAGCTACATCCTCTGTACAGGACTATCTGTTATCTGTGCTGTCTCATGGTCAGAATACTGGCCCATGTCTCTTACAGAGCTACGTCCTCTGTACAGGACTATCTGTTATCTGTGCTGTCTCATTTCCAGAATACTGGCCCATGTCTCTTACAGAGCTATGTCCTCTGTACAGGACTATCTGTTATCTGTGCTGTCTCATTTCCAGAATACAGGTCCATGTCTCTTACAGAGCTACATCCTCTGTACAGGACTATCTGTTATCTGTGCTGTCTCCTGTCCTTCTACACTCCCTTCTTCACATGCCTTGCTTCACAGCTTCATAATTTCTAGCGTATAGTGTCTTGAGTTTGTGCTTGTATTACAGAATAATAAGCTTTACTGTACATGAAGGGATACAAATCAGTATGGTACAAGCAAATACATATGAAGAGAACATACATGCATAATACATACAAACTACCATGAGCAACCCTCACACACACACACAGAGGAAAAAACATTTTCCAGAGACTGTTTTGTACATAAAAACACACAGATGACCACACCTGCTGGTAACAACCGGGACGATACATTTATTACTTTGAGTAACGTAGATCAAAGGCTTTATTACCATACTGGAAGACCTGTCTGAGTACACAATGATTGCCATTAGCATCAGTCATCAGGAAGGGGAATTTTTCATGTTATGACAAGGTCCTGGAAAGTAGGTCTAAAATTTTGGAGATGGGAGTTGTGACTGTACTTATCACAGTTTAGCATGAAATGTAGTTCATGTTCCATCAGTCTGTTATTGCACAGTAGATAAACTATAATTTGTGCTCTTTAGTATGGTGCCCCATCTCAATTTTCAAGTCGTGAGCTAGTTCCCAATTTTGTAAAGTTTTTATGTATATCCAGTTGTAGCCTCAAATTTAGATATTCTTCCTTGCAGAAGGTCGTCATTTTACAATAGGTTGTAGTTTGTTGGCACTTCTCTCGTCCCCTTTGATATACTTGAGCCAGCAGAATTTGTAATTACAATGGAATCTTTCTAATAAAATTTGGATGAAACTAGAAATAATTTGTTCCCCTGTGCTGGTCCAGAAGTTAGTCATATTGAAAGTGCAGAAGAGTTTTTTTTTATGTGTTGTATCCAACATGGACTGTTAAGTTGCAACATTGTATAGTTTTCTCTCAAAATGCTACAGATCAGACTATTTTTATCACTATATTATGGTTGTATAACTTGGCTAAATATTTGACACTCCGACACAGACCCTGCATCAAGATAGGAAAACTGAGTAACTCACCCTTAACAGCAGCCATTGATGGTTTACTGTGGACACACAGGATGTACAGACAAAATTTTACATGGTTCTCAAAGACTTCGTGCCAAGTAGGGCTTGACATTAAGGTGAGCCCCCCAGCCTGGGACAACTGAAATTTAAGGGAGGGCAACTAAAAGTTGGAACTAACAAACATGACTGGACATCAATTTTCTGAGTGGACAACCTGAAATGCCCAGGAAAAGTAAAATTTCAAAAGGGTGGAGTATTGATTAGGGGGTGAAGTATCAACCAGGGTCTTAGTTAATCAATGTGCAGGACAGAAATGACTCACAAATGATTAGGATGGTATTATTAACCCAATTTTATGGAGATGACAGAAAAAAAATTGAGATTGGTGACAACAGGAGTTGAAGATTGGGCAACCAACTTTGTGAAGGGCTACTAATTTAGATATTGAAGTTGCCTGCAACAACAAGGCAAAATTCTTAATATAGAACCCTGCCAAGTGTAAGCCTGGTTATACTGCCTGCTTTGTTTGCGTCTCTGTCAGAGCCTCTCCCAGAACAGACCGATGGGCCTGGTGTTTAGGCCTTGCTTGGCAGAACATGGCACCAAGCACGTCTGAGCAGACAGGGGAAGTCCTGGTTTTGAAGGCCCACATCCAGGAGAGACTATATTGAGGTCAGCTGAGGATATTTTACATGATGATTTTTATGTCATTGACACATCCTATAAAATGCCCTCTGTTACTAGAGACCACAATGTTGTGTTCAGGGAGGGGTCATGAGAAGACTATGTGCCCATACAAGGTCTGTTTTCATGTCCAGAGATTCTAACTCTTCCATTTGTGTGGGTCATTTCCCATTTTTTGCTGTTTTTTTTTCAGATCCTCTGATTGTTCCATTTATAGAATGTTTACTTTTGCCAAAGTAATCATTTCGTAAAAATAATGGCATAAACAGGAAAACTTAACCAGAAAGCACCATTTTAACCTCCTTTTTGCAAGATTTTCTTTAAGAATCACCATCAGCCACCCCTCCCCCCCTCCAAGTTGGGTGGCTTCGCTGCCTCAAAGTTTACACAATTATGCATGGGGAAGATTCTCTCTTTTAGACAGTGGAGGGGTGTGGAGTCTCTGAACATTTCGGAACAAAATATGCTCCCCCCCCCCCTTAAAGTGGACAAAGCTGGTTGCTCAACTTGCTGGTCAAACCTCCTCTGGTTGAGTGCTTTAATCTAATTTCAATAATATTGAAAAACAATTTGAATGAGATCAAATGTATTGAAGTAAGATGCTGTAGGTCAACACCTTTCCTTGGTGTGGTTGGGCACCATGCTAAGTGTCCAACCCATGCCAAGGAAGACTGTTGACCCAGTCTTAAGTTCAAGGGGTAAAGGGTTAAAAATGCCACCACCTTAAGGGGTAGCTGTTGGGCGCAGGTTTCAGTGTATTTTAGTCTACATTTGTATTTTCACACATTTTAGTGCCGGTCTTGTTGTATTGGCAGCGTTACAAATTGCCAGTGCAGGTGTGAGGGTAATTGTGTGTGACAGTAGTAAGCAGTGCCAGCAGCCCGGTATACATACACCATACTATTCTCTATTTTCCTCTAGCTGTATGTTAGATGGAAGGTCCAATACATGTGTATTTGAACGATCAAGTGTAACTGTTGGGATAAAATCATTACTGTGGAATTTTTTTTTATGATGCCTTTTTGTCCAGTGGTGGTAAGCTGGACTCCTATGAGTGTGGTGGGGGTGGGGGTGAGGGTGGGGGTGAGGGTATTCCCGTCATTGACCATGGTAGGTATGTATTGCTCTGAAGGCCACCTTTTCAGTAAAATTTTTCATAACAAAGGTCCGATGTCTTTGGACAAAATTTCCTAAAAAGGGTTATTTTCATTCCAATGGACCAGAATGTTGCCACATTCACTCACAAAATCATAATTTTTTGTGGGATCACTTTTGACACAAATATTGGTCATATTTTTTACTATTTATATTTAAAATTTCCTAATTTTGGTAGTGTTTTGGTGAAAGCGTACCTTAATCTGGTGCAATTTGTAAGGTGCCACACACTCCTTCTGAAAAGTTAGGGTAAGTACCCCCCCCTCCTTTTCAGGCAGGAAATGAGTGCAAGGGAGACATATGCAGAAAGTAGGTGCATGGAGCCCTTTTTGTTTGTTTGGGTCTGTGTGTGTGTGTGTGTGTGTGTGTGTGTGTGTGTGTGTGCACGTGTGCGTGTGCGTGTGTGTGTGTGTGTGTGTGTGTGTGTGTGTGTGTGTGTGTGTGTGTAAGAGAGTGAGAGAGTATCATCTCTCCTTTGTGTCCTATCTTATTACATGCCTCTGTTGAGAGACCATCTGGTCTTGTGTGAGCAATCACTTCAGGGTCTGTTGTTGGGATGATCTTTCCACAGAGTTGCCAGAAGGGTCAGTTGACTGAGGCACAGAGAGTACATTATGTACATCTCATGTTTCTCATAGGCAAGTTACATACAAATTAGGTACAAGTACAGTGCTCCCACATTATAATGCTGAAGGTGGCATCCATGGAGTTGACCATGTTATAGCAAAACTGCCTTAAGAGGAGTGGACTTTTAACACAGAATAGGAAACGTGCTATTTGTGTAGGTCAAGGGATGTGCCATGTTATATTAGAATTCACCATGTACTGAAGGGCCTTTGGAAGAGGGAGAATTGTAGCTTGATTGTGGGTTGCCTACTAAACAAGCAAAGTGTCCTGTAGAAAAAACAAAGAAATAAGTCTAATATGGAGGCACTAAACCTCAGTATTGCATGAAAAATCACCTCACAAAAATTTAAGATGTATATATATAAATTTATATATATATATATATATATATATATATATATATATATATATATATGTTCATAATATATGATTAAATAAATTTGATTGTAAACACTTTTTCCTGTATGGATCAGTAGTACAGGAAACATAGGAGTGGGTCCTGGGATTTGAAATGGGGGATAGAGGAATGGCCCAAAATTCTGACTGATGGGGGATGTCAGCAAATTTGGAAATTTTAGGTGTCAAGTAGCAGATTCTGAACTACACCAGTGATTCTGATAACGGTCAAAAACTTTTCTTCCTTTTGTTGGAAGGAAATGCCCCCCCCCCCCCCCCCGCATGATTCCTCAATCTGCCAGTGAAGATAGTATGATCTATCTTTGCTATGTAAATGTAAAAGGGTCCAAGCTTTGCCAAAGAAGCAGGTATGACTTGGTTTACACTTATATCACACTTTTTATCCTGCTATTTGAGTGAGGGGATGTGGGTATTATTTAACTGTGATAGTCACTTTGTTTATCAGTTTTTCTTCATAAGTTTCAGTTTTTCCTTAATATGTTGCTAACAAGGACAAAACCAGAAATAAAAAACACAGTTAAACAACCATTTTATCAATATATTAGTGGCAGTTGCAGTCAAAAGCGAAATTTCTTTTAAAGGTTAAAAATGCAAAAGCTTCCAAAAATTCATACCCTGAAGAATGATAAATTTACAGCCCTGCTTATAGTCCTTACGTGAGTGTCTGACCTTGAGGTCACCCGCTTGCATGGCCTACCCTTAGTTTCCACATAAAGGGCAAGAACATGACGACGAATAGTGACGCATTTAGTCAGCGTGGTGTTTATGCCAGACTATTAACTTGGCATTATATAACTGTTTTTTCATGAATCTTGGTTACCTAAATTGGTGTGAAAAAAAGCCCAGCCACTAAGGAGTGGGGAGAGATCCTTGTTTGGGTAACCATAATCAGGGATTCCACTGAATGCCCACAACAAATTACCTCGCTCCCAGCTTGACGTCAGCAACTGTGCTGTTTTGACTTCTGACTGCTGCACTGTGTGAATGGCAGAATGATAACTGAGCCGGTTGATTTTGTGTAGTTGTGGATGGCTAAGGCCCACATGGCTTACATTATCAACATTTACGTGTTGGGAACGTTGGGATGGGGGGAACTTCTGATTTGTCCTGATTCATGATAAATATGTATGCATATGTATACATGTGACAGATAAAATGCTGGTTTTGATGATTATATTGAGACCCAAGTCTCCTCATGAGGTCAGGCTCAACAGAAATATAAGCCTACACAAATGTAAACTTTTCATGTCTGAGTGTATGCGTGATGAGTGATACACATGATAATGCAGGTGTTAATACTGAAAATTAAAAATGAAAGTGCACAAGAAGATGAACAGGAAGCTTTGTGTTTTTAATTTTGCAAAGTTTCTGCTTTATTGTCATTACATTTTTCAATGTCTATTCTTTATGTACATTGTAAATGCGCCGGAATTGACAAACCTACATGTACATACAATGTCTCCATCCAAAATTGAGAAAAAAGAATGTAATGAGACCATTTTGACCAGCATGTACAATCCGATGTGCGTACACAATATGTATTTGACAAGCAGAAATTATCAGAGGCAGGACTGATATTTGGTTTAAACATATTTTACTGCAAACAATTGGGAAACAGGGCGGTGCCCTATATGAATGCCTCTTTTTATTTATATGTTTCAATGCATCCACAGGAATTATGGTACACATGTCACTGTGCTGGGGTATGAGTTCATTCCCTATGTCTGTGTGTAATGCTGATGAGTTTGTTCACACCCTATGTCCGTGTGTAATGCTGATGAGTTTGTCCACACCCTATGTCCGTGTGTAATGCTGATGAGTTTGTTCACTCCCTATGTCTGTGTGTAATGGTGATGAGTTTGTTCCCTCCCTATGTCTGTGTGTAATGCTGATGAGTTTGTTCACTCCCTATGTCTGTGTGTAATGGTGATGAGTTTGTTCCCTCCCTATGTCTGTGTGTAATGCTGATGAGTTTGTTCACTCCCTATGTCCGTGTGTAATGCTGATGAGTTTGTTCACTCCCTATGTCTGTGTGTAATGGTGATGAGTTTGTTCCCTCCCTATGTCTGTGTGTAATGCTGATGAGTTTGTTCACTCCCTATGTCCGTGTGTAATGCTGATGAGTTTGTTCCCTCCCTATGTCTGTGTGTAATGCTGATGAGTTTGTTCACTCCCTATATCCGTGTGTAATGGTGATGAGTTTGTTCACTCCCTATGTCTGTGTGTAATGGTGATGAGTTTGTTCACTCCCTATGTCTGTGTGTAATGGTGATGAGTTTGTTCACTCCCTATGTCCGTGTGTAATGCTGATGAGTTTGTTCCCTCCCTATGTCTGTGTGTAATGCTGATGAGTTTGTTCACTGCCTCTGTCAGCTTTGGTTGCGTTCTTTCTAGCTGAATGCAGAAACAGCTGTGAGGTGTACTTAGACCATAATAACAAACTCAAATTCTCCCTATGGCTGTGGAACCCTGTCAGCCAACTGTAGCTTACCTAGTTTCTTTTCGACATTCAAGCTTCCCATCATTCCATTTCAAAGCTCATCAGCTCAGTTGTGGGTACATTGGCATTATGATTATGGACATGTTTTCCACCAGTTAGCCAACATGTGCCACTGTCATTGACTGCAGTGAGCCAGCATAATTAAATATATCATACAACACTCTTAGCATATTGTTATAATTCGCACCATACAGCACTGTTACCATATTGTTATAATTCGCACCATACAGCACTGTTAGCATATTGTTATAATTCTCAGCATACATGATCACCATGCAGCACTTTAACTTAAAGTGTGTTAATACTGCAATCATGATAACAGTGTTATAAAATGGCTGAATGGTACTATGGATACGCTTCTATCATGATAGCAGTGTGCTTAAACTTTAAGCACTCTGCTATCATGATAGAATCGTATCCATAGTACCATTCAGCCATTTTACAACACTGTTATCATGATTGCAGTATTAACACACTTATATTCATCACTTTTAACATGCTTGTATGTTAGCAGTATAAATAAACAAGAAAGCACTATTATAATATTGTTATATAAAACTTCATGATGAAGCTCTGAATTAATAAACAAAGCTTCACTTATTTAGCTAATTCATCATTTGCCACATTCATATTTATTCATTATTATGTGGGTTGTCTTGGCTGAATCTTTAGCTTAGACAAGGAACTGGTACTCAGAGACATGTACAGGTACAGGCTCTGATACATGTTCTGAGTAGTTACCCGCTGAAGACCCTTTAACTTATTTGGGTTAATACATCCGATGTCAAAATTCTACAGAAGAACGTGCAGCATGAACAATAGTACTTCCATGTATGTAGGTTAGACAGTGACAGGTTAGCCTATGGAGAGTTTAGAGCTCGGACAGCGGAATAGGATAATGATGACCAGGAAGTGGTTCTGGACAAAAAGACACAAATACAATCATGATAGCAGCAGGCATATACTTGCCAGCAAGGACATTTAAGACCAGCTTTTATCATGATTGCAGCATAAAAAAAACACTACTAAAAAGCACTTTTACAAGACTAGCTTTTATCATGATTGCAGCATGAATACACTACCAAAAAGCACTTTTATAAGACCAGCTTTTATCATGATTGCAGCATGAATACACTACCAAAAAGCACTTTTATAAGACCAGCTTTTATCATGATTGCAGCATGAATACACTACCAAAAATCACTTTCATAAGACCAGCTTTTATCATGATTGCAGCGTGAACACACTACCAAAAAGCACTTTTATACATGTAAGACTAGCTTTTATCATGATTGCAGCATGAAGGCACTGCCATTCAATACTTTAGCAAACTGGATTTTTGATTACAGCATATTTGGCCTACTGTTGAATACTTTTAGCAGATTATCATAATGACTGCAGCATAAACATTCAGCCTACTCTCACCATTCACTAATAGTGGCTGCCAGCTTGATCTATCTTGTCCTCACAGAATAAGCACATCTAGCTTTTGATGTTGTTGAATCAATTACTTCCATCATGCCAGGCCTGCTGCTGACAGTGTTACTGCCAGTCTACTGGATAAACTTTATATGCATGAACTGCAACCACATGGCTTCATGTATGATTGCATGCATACCAGCATACTGCTGATTGCCAGCACACTACACATGGTTGTGTCAGCAAACCTGCCAAGTACTACTGACTGGGACTTGGCCACCTAAGACTGGCTAAAACTCTACTAGCCTTACACACTCAATGTTCCTCTTTCACTTACTTTCCATCCATTTCAGCTTGACATTGCTAAAGGTCATGGAAGCCTGTCTCTGGTAGGGTGGGCGTACAGTTGCCCACCAGGGGGCACTCAATGAGATCCACTTGTTCATACAATAGACCACTTTGAATTGGGGTCGTAGCGTGTGGCAGCATAGTATAACTATTCCAGACACACACACAGCTTGGAAAGATGGCTCAGAAAGAACCATCAGTGCTTCAAAGGCTGTGGTGCCTACAGTGTGCCCATTGGCATGCATGCCAATCACCCAGCGTAAACACCCCAGTCCACCTGCGCCCTATCTCCATGCCTCCACTACCTGCCCATTATGTGCCACAAACTTGTTTATTCCCTTGATGATTTGGACAGAACTGATATAGCAGAAGGCACAATTGGAGTCGGGTATCTGAGGCAGAACTGTATGTGGAGCAAGGTAAACACCACGATTCTTCAAGATTTTAGGGTTTGGCATCAGAAAATATTGTTGTCTATATTTAATCCAAAGGAAAATATTTTTCATACTCGTGTAGGCAGATAGAAGCAATTAGCTTCATCAGGGTCTCAGTAAATAATAAATATTGATAGAAAGATTCCTCATGAAACCTGCAGATCATCAGGTTCACACATTTTGCACTCTGTCCCTTTCTATCCTCTCTCTCTGTCTCTCTCCCCCTCCCTGCCTCTCTCCCCCTCCCTGTCTCTCTCCCCCTCCCTACCTCTCTCCCCCTCCCTGTCTCTCTCCCCCTCCCTACCTCTCTCCCCCTCCCTGCCTCTCTCCCCCTCCCTGTCTCTCTCCCCCTCCCTACCTCTCTCCCCCTCCCTACCTCTCTCCCCCTCCCTACCTCTCTCCCCCTCCCTGCCTCTCTCCTTCTCTTCCTCCTGTTCATGTACATGCTTTGTTTTAAATGCATATAATAGGCATATCTATTGACCAGACGTGATTCCTCTATTGTAAGCAGTCTATTTTTCTGATAGTGTCTCAATATGCAAAAAAACAAAACAAAAAAAAAATAAAATAAAATAAAACTGCAGTGTGCCAGGTTTTTATCCTGGGTGAAAAATCAGTGTCATCTGAGGCTTTGGTTTTTACTTATAAGAGACCGCCTCCCCCCCCCCCCCCCCCCCCCCCCCCCCCCAAAGAAAAAAAAAAGGCGTGAGACCAGAGAGGCTGCAGAGCATGCATTTTGGCTGTACATGTCAGTACAGAGAAGTCTGGATATTGTTGCAATTTTTGAGCCTTACAAAAGTGTGGTTGCTGTGGACAGGGGTCATAATATCCATGTAAGGGTTTAATTGTAGACAAATAACAAGAAACGGAACAGCTGGAGATTGTTGCAACACACAGGAAGTCACACTAAGCAGGTGATCACAAGAGCGTGTTCCACTGTATATATATCTGTGTGTGTGTGTGTGTGTGTGTGTGTGTATCTTATGTATTAACTCATTCTGCTTCTATTTAGTCAATGCTGCCTCATTTACATATGAAACAAGACAATTACACTGTACACTACTTTTTGTGAAATGATTGGCAACATTTTACATGTCGTCTGCCAAACGTCGATGTGACCACCTTGTTCTTATATGGGAAACAAAGACATTTAAATCACTT
Organism: Hermodice carunculata; assembly: GCA_964020975.1. NCBI lineage: Eukaryota > Metazoa > Annelida > Polychaeta > Eunicida > Amphinomidae > Hermodice > Hermodice carunculata. The sequence goes on from OZ026614.1 coordinate 17,038,560, forward strand.
TTCATTCAGTTTCTGGCAACAGTTCTGTCTGCCAAATGTAGTTTTGACTTTATTTTTGTTTGGTGTTTGTCTGAAATGTAAAATGGAAAAGTCGTTTGTGGCTGCCTCAGATGTGGTCCTCCTTCATGTGTGGTGGAAATGGCAGACAGCTGAGGTGTCAGTGGATAATGCACTTAGTAAACCTTGGCAGTCACCTGTGCACAGGCAGCAGAAAAACGCTGGAGATAAACTTTGCAAGGCAAGCCATCAGTCATGGGTAGCATATTTCAGACCTGGGGATTTTTCTTGCTTTTTGCAATTTCTGGTTCTGTGTTTATGAGAAATATGACCTTGAACTGAATCAAGCATAATGCTGATGACAGGAATTATTTTTAATCTTTTTTTTCCGTAGATGATGTGAGTCAACAAGTTTCTACATGTTACAGCTGGTATGCCCAGACCTAAGACAAAAATTAGCATGGGGAAGATTACAGTGCATGGTAGAAAAGTAGTAGCTCTAGAAATGTTAGTGCAGCCTTAATTTCCCACAAATTTGATTAAAAAAAAAAAATAAAAAAAGTTTCACACCTTTGAATTCTGCACATCAATGAGAAGCATGAAATTGAGCGAACTGTAACCTTTCTGTACTTCACTTGCCAGTGCAGCACAGATCTTGTTGCCTGCTTGCATATGGCTAAGGGAAATCTTTTGCAGATATTATAATCCAATATTCCCAGGCTACATATAGATGCACTTTAAGATTCTAAACTTCCTAAGGGTGATGTATATGCCTCAAATTCTTTTGCGTTTCTTGAGAAATTTTTGTGCATTTTAATTTAGTGCACTAAATGTGGTAGCACGAAAGGCATGAAATTAAGTCAAGTGCAAAAGTTTCTAGAGCTACAGCTATAGTCAGCGGTTGCTTCCTTCTTTTCCTTTGGAGTGGTTGATTAATTTAGTCTCGGCATTCTTGTATGCAATTCATGCATATTAACCTTTGAATGCTTACTGTGCTTTATGCAGATATTATCATTGTTATCAGGCTATGGTACATGCCCATTACTGTCCTTGTTGATTACCCCAGGGTGCCTGAATGTCAGGTGATCTGGTCTTTGATGTTTCAGTGGCTGGTTTACTCGAATTTTGCACAAGGAAAGGGTTGAGTGTAAATTAAATTGGCAGATAGCATACTACCTGGTCAAAGTGAATGCATTGCCTGTTACCTGGCCAAGGTTAACGTATTGCATCATACCTGGTCAAGGTGAACGCATTGCCTGTTACCTGGTCAAACAGAATAGATTGCCTTTTAACTGGTCAAACAGAATAGACTGCCTTTTAACTGGTCAGACAGAATAGACTGCCTTTTAACTGGTCAAACAGAATAGATTGCCTGTTACCTGGTCAAAAAAGATAGATTGCCTGTTACCCAGTTAAGGTAAACAGATTGCATGTTATGTGATCAGGTTCCTAAGTTGCATTTTGCAGACACAAATTGTAATAGCTGTTAATTTGCTGTTGGAATTAGACACCAAAGTGAATTACTATCAACAACTTTCCTGACCACCCAAGTAAAGAGAGACATCTTGGTAGAAGTTATTGCCAGACAGACAAGGTGTAGAAGCTGTCACTATGTGCATACATAGACCACCCAGAAAGCATTGTGTTGGCAATGCGTGTATATAATGCTGGCTGCCATGTTTGTGTTAGAGGTTCTGTTTCATTACCTTCCATTATATGAGGGGAGAAGCTTCAGTCACTGCTGTGTGTGTGTGAGGCTGACTGTAGTCAGGCAGCCTTGGCCTCACGCGACCTTCGTCTTTACCAGTTTCCATGAACTAAAATGTTGAGCTGGTCAATCCCTGCTGCAAGCTTGAGCCAAATATTATACTAGTACATGTACTCATCTTGTACTTCTTGTGTAATGGTCAGAATAGGATCTTAAGTTACCAGGTACTTGGGTGCATTAAAAAAATACCATCTAATACCCTGGATACATGTCAAAAATAAATTTGATTCCTCAGACATATGTCTGAAACGAATTAATACTATGAATGAATGTCTAAATCAAACTTTATATCATATATGTGAAGACCATAAAATATGCAGATATTTCAGACAGTGGGGATGCCTCAACCCTTGTGAAGGTCCAGAGGAACACCCCCCCCACCCCCCCCCCCAGAATGTGTCTAGAATTAAGAGGAATTTTACTTCAAAATGTAATTTCAGGAGTGAAGAGAGGCAAGTGCTGGGAGTGGCCTGTTTGAATGTGCCTGTGATTATTTTATCATTAAAGAATGTGGTTCAAGTCAGTTCCTGTAATGTACCAATTCAATGGGATGTACTTCCTGTGGTGAGGTATAATCAAACCAAAGTTCCTAATGTTTCCGTAAACATTTGTAAATCAGTATGGAAATAATCTGCAGATGAATGGCATTTGGGGTTTTGAAGGAATATATCACAGGCCCAAACAGTTCAGGGTTATGAATGGTCATACACAACACTGGCAGAAACATGGCAAGCCCAGTGTTTGCCCTGAAGAGACAAATACTGGCACAGGCAGGTCCAGGGTTTACGGTATACTAGCATTAGCACAGATAAGCCTGGGATCTTTAAGTGTCAAAATACTAGCACAGGTAGACATAGGGTTTATGGTAGAGTGTCACAGACACAGATAGGCCTGGGATATGTAGTGTCCAAATGGTACTGGCACGCCGGTAGGCTTTCTGGCGTACATGTAGTGTCACAGGCACAGATAGGCCTAGGGTTATAATGGGAAAATACTGACAGACAGACCTAGGGTTTATCATGTCACAGATAATGCTGGTGCAGACCAGATTAGGGTTTACAGTACGATAGACAAATAGTGATACAGATAGGCATAGGCTTCACAGTGTCACAGACAGTAGTGAACAGATAGGCATAGGCTTTACAGTGTCACAGACAAATAGTGATACAGATAGGCATAGGCTTTACAGTGTCACAGACGAATAGTGATACAGATAGGCATAGGCTTTACAGTGTCACAGACAAATAGTGATACAGATAGGTGTCAGGTTTAGTGTCACAGATAAATAGTGATACAGACAGGCATAGGCTTTACAGTGTCACAGACGAATAGTGATACAGATAGGCATAGGCTTTACAGTGTCACAGATAAATATTGATACAGATAGGTGTCGGGTTTACAGTGTCACAGATAAATAGTGATACAGACAGGCATAGGCTTTACAGTGTCACAGACAAATAGTGATACAGATAGGCATAGGCTTTACAGTGTCACAGACAAATAATGATACAGATAGGTGTCGGGTTTACAGTGTCACAGATGAATAGTGATACAGACAGGCATAGGCTTTACAGTGTCACAGATAAATAGTGATGCAGATAGGCATAGGCTTTACAGTGTCACAGACAAATGCTGGCATGGATTAAGTCTCGAGTTCACAGTGACACAGACCATCCTGGTACATGTAGGCATAGGATTGGAGGCCTTGCTGTGAGTGAGCTGCTCACAGCTCCCAAGTATCTGAGGTGAGCTATTGGGGAAGCTCCATATGTACATGTTAAAAAGTTGCTGTGAAATCTGTTTTGTGAGCAATCAACAGCTCACCAAAATATTTTGGGTGTATGTGGAGGGGAGTGTGACTGATCCCCCACCTTTCATTGCAAAGAGTAACGTTTGCAGTGTGCCAGGCTACTTGGGTTTACATTTTAAAAAACACAGTGACCTATTTAGGCTGAGGGTTTAGAGTATTACACACCACACTGGCAAATAGAGACCCAGGGGTTAACAGGGCCACAGACAACAATGGCACAGATAGACAAATAAACTGTCACACACAGTACTAGCACATGTGCAATTAAGCTAAGCCAAGCAGATCGAAGTCAGGCAGGCTAAGACTTTGCCCTGTCACATATAAGCTTAGGATTCACAGTGTCACAGACCAGACTGGCTTGTATGGGTTTACAGTTTACAGTGTCACAGACCAGACTGGTTTGTATGGGACCACAGTTTAACTCCTTCCATACCAGTCCCTGATATAAATGTATATTTACCAAGATTTAAGACGAAAATTGCATATGTAAATTCTTCATGAAAAGAGCTTTAGTTCAGGTACCAACATGCCTATCGTCTTAAGTTAGTGGTTCTGGCACCACCTGGCAAGTCATGCTGCAGCTGCCCTTGCAGCAGCTGCAGCATAACTTGCCAAGCGGTGCCAGAACCACTGACCAAGACCTGTGACCATAGTATGGAATGAGTTAAAGTGTCACAGGCCAGACTGGCATGTATGGGCCTGCAGTTCACAGAGTGGCAGGCATCACTGGCAGATACAGACTGACCCTGGCAGGTACAGACTGACCCTGGCAGGCCAAGGCTTTTAAGCTTCACAAACAACACTGGCAGGTATGCATGGGACCAAGCATGCAAATTCCCAGATCATCCTGTGCGCTGGTGTAATCCACACTACGGAAACAGCCAAAAAAGAAGGGGACTTCAGTGAAGATAATGTTACAGACTCTGATGAAGACTGGCACCCATACACTTGTCCTGCTGAGGCATTGTTGAGTCTGAGATTACCACTAACCCTATGGGCCCAAAGAGCCTATACACTGTTAAATGCAGTTCAATGAACGGCATGGGTTTGGGAAAGGGGGTGAAAATGACTGTTTTTGTTGCTGTTGTGTGTGATCTTCATTTTCCATTGCTTCGTGGCGAGTCGCTGCTCCTTTATATCAAATGGCCCAAAGAGCCTTCGATATTTAATGAAATGCAGGGGTTCAAGGGGTTAAAATCTTTGTTTTTGTTTTTATTTTTGCTGTGATATTCAAGTTGTACTGACTGTAACCCAGTCATAAAAAGGGTTCCCAGCAAAGAGGCATTGTAAAATACTTAAATAGCAATCAGAACATTCCATGATGGTCTAGCACTCAGAGATCTGGCCACTATGCATCCTATTGCCATGATTTTGGATACCAGCCAAGCTAAAGTCCATGCTTAAAAACCTTAGCAGAAAGCATCCCTATCTTTAAAAAAGTGTCAATTGCAGGTTGTCATGTCTGGGACAGGAGAAGGGCAGAGTTGACAGAGGGCATGAGGCCTGTGAACAGCAAGGCAAGACTACTGTGAGAATTGAAAATCTGGCCCATGAAAGAGACAAGGGACCCAGTCTCTTGTTTTGTTATGGGAAAAAAAACTGAAAGGTCAAAAAATAAAAAAATATATGGTAGAAACTGAGTTACAGGCCAATAAAAACAAGTGATTGTAGAAATTGTTTTGTGCTTAGGAAAGTGACATTTATAAAAAAGTGTGTCACAGAACTGGAGCATGTGGGTAAACATGTGTTGACATACATCTTGTGCTGCTTGCATCCTGGCAGTCCGTGTCACTTCAGTAGAGCGGCTCTCAGGATTCTCAAGTCTCCCAGCTGATTTGGTTGTGCTACATGGAACAAAAAATTGCAAATTGAATCCAGTTGGTACACAGTACAGTGAAACCTGCTATTTAAGACTGTAAAGGGAGCCTCCCTTTTTCAGACTGAAGGATAATTCATACCTGGCCAAAACTGGCTGATGGTCAAATGTTGTCTGCTTCAGTGTTTTTGACTAATTTCAACAGTAATGAAAAACATTTTGGATAAGAAATGGCATAAGACCTGTTGATTAAGATATTATCCTTCAGAATAATAGTTTTCAGTGTCAGGGTGTGGGCACTTAGAGCTCATCACATTTGCTTGATGCTATAAACAGGTCTCATACAAAGACAGGTGTGACTGTACCAGTATATTCTCATGCTTTATGCTGTAAACAGGTCTTATACAAAGACAGGTGTGACTGTGCCAGTATATTCTCATGCTTTATGCTGTAAACAGGTCTTCTACAAAGACAGGTGTGACTGTACCAGTATATTCTCATGCTTTATGCTGTAAACAGGTCTTATACAAAGACAGGTGTGACTGTACCAGTATATTCTCATGCTTTATGCTGTAAACAGGTCTTCTACAAAGACAGGTGTGACTGTACCAGTATATTCTCATGCTTTATGCTGTAAACAGGTCTCATACAAAGACAGGTGTGACTGTACCAGTATATTCCCATGCTTGATGCTGTACGCATGTGTGTAATATTAAAAATCCACAGTTAGAGGTGACATGGTTGGAGCTCAACATTAATTGCAGGGATTGAATGTCAAGTGTTACAGTCAGTTGCCAGCATGGTACTTACTGGGGTTATGTAACTTTTGCTGGCAGGTGTAGGTGTGTTTGTACACACAACCCCAGGGGTTGATCATTCCTCCCCCCCTCCCTTGTCTGAGATTATCAGATCCCAGGGCATCTGACAGGGACAGTTGTGCTGATTTACCTGCCTGCTAACTACTTGGCTTTGATAGGATTATCTCCTTGGAAAGATGAGCATTGGTTATGTAGAGGGCAGAAGTGCTGTTGAGCAGGCAATTCATAGAGGGTCTTGTAGTCAATCTTACAAACACTTATGGGATTGATAGGCAGATATATGAAAGCTTATTTTGTTCATATAACAAATTAATTTTAAATATATGTTGACATACTATGGATAAAAGAACAGAAGGCAAAGCAGAGTTCTCAAAATAGTTAGTTTCAAATGGGGAGGTATAAGACAAAAATATATTGAGACATATGTGTAATATTAAATATTTACGTGTAAAGAGGTTAAAACATCACACTAATTCTATGTATATATTACTGTCAGTTTGGCTTTTTTTAGTGCCAAAGCTCATGATTTGGTGTACGTACACATGGATAGGTCACCCAGAATTATTATGATTGTGATATCTTTCAAGTAGCTGGAATTGGCATGAATGTGGTTGTTTTTGTTTCATGTTCCAATGCCTGGTGCAGAGTCCCTGCCCCCTGGCTTTGGTAAAGGAGTTGTCTAGGGAGATGAAAGGGATGAGGACGTGGTGCACACACAAGTACGATGAACCTGATGCCACCATCAGCCAGGCACAAGGAGCATACAGAGGAGTGTCAAGTGGCATCTCCTTGACGAACAAGTGCCACCACTTGAGTCGTCCGGACTTGTTTGTGGCCTCCCAGATGCACTGTCTAAGAACAGCCAACAGACAAGGTGCACAGTGGCTTCTACACTAGGGGCTTACTGGCTTGCTATCTGTAGAACAAGGGTCATCCATGGGGCACAGAAAGACTGGCCACCCAGGCAAAATTTAGCACTAATCATATCTGGAGCAATTCTTGACTTCTAAAGGACAGTAACTTACAAATATAGTGGTCAGAGGAACAGCTTGCCAATTGGCTTGTCAGATTTATTTTGATGTTTACATGTTGTGGGCCCCTTTCGCTTTGATCGTGACATCATGGAAATGAGTCTAATATTTGTTTATGAGGTTTAACATGTCTAAAAATATTGTTGTTATGAAGGTAATTTTACATTCTGGGCAACTTAGAGGCATAGGTACTGTACATCCAGGGCTTTGTTATGTATACCAGATCCCTTGCCAGCAACTCTCTCGTCTTGTGTCCAAATAAAGACTTTACATGCCTGAACCATGAGAAATCTTTTGCACAATGCGAGAAAACTCATGCACATTGATCAGCTAAACTATGACGATACAGTTCTCTTTTATTTTGTGCAGAGTAAATGGTAAAGGGAACCAAGGTTGTGGACTGCAATTGAGGGTGTGGGGCATTTAATTTCATGATGCATACATGCACACCCTGATGTTGGACAGAGTGAGACCTGCGTCTTTGCTGTTTGGTGTGTGACTGAAGGCAAGGCTTCCTGCCCATGCAAACATGTGTTGTAGTGCACTGGGAGGGGCCAATGACCTGGTGTAGCTAGGACTGATGGTATAGCCTTGTCCTACCTGCCAGCCAGCAGATACATGTGTAGCACTGGTGGTGCTGTCAGTCATATCCAGGCAAGCTGGCCCAGCTCACGGTTGGCTTCTGCATATATACATTGTATATCATTTGTAGCTGTGTGTGTCTACATTGTATCTAATTATGTTTACATACAGCACAGTACCATGTAGCTGACAGTGGAACAGAGCACAGACTGCATTCTTTGCATATGTACTCTACCACACCTATTGTGGCTTCTTATGCAGGCTGTGTGATCATCTCCCCATATCTACATATAGTCACTGTTTAATATATGTATACATGTGTAGTGGTATGTGTCTGTGACTGTAGAGTTCTCTTACATCCTTTTTGCCTGCCACCAGCTGCGTCATTTCACCAATCTCTTTCATTTCCTCAGTCTGTGGCTTCCATTGTGACTTGGTAGTAGTGTGTTTTTGGATTGGTAAGAAAACCTATTCTTCCACCTCTTTGCTGTGCATCTGTTATGTTGAGTCCTTTCCTTTTCCCTCTCTCCATGACTCCTCTTCTTCTCTTTCTTCACTGTGGCTCTCATGGTGTGTATGTGTGTGTGTGTGTGTGTGTGTGTGTGTGTGTGTGTGTGTCCTCCCCCCTTCCACTCACTCTGTTTGCCCTTGTACTCATGAGCATATCATTTTTTTTTCTGTCAGTTTAGCTGCCATGATGCTTTCATTCATTAATTTTAGACTTGAAACAAAATCTTTCCCAGTGGAGTTGGCATCCTGGTCACCATGTCTTTCCTTTTTGTCCCTCCCAATTTCCTCCCCTTGTTCCTGTCTACTCATCCTCCCCACTCCTTCATGCTCTGTCATTTTTCCTCTTCCACAAGTTGTTGGTCCTACTTGTAATTGGTTTTCTTTGGCTACCCAGTGATTTGTGGGAAGGATTGCAGCAAGGGGCTCACAGCTTGCACTGTGCAGGATGGATGACTGGCTGGTTTGAAGACCCCTTTGCCTTGGTGGCAGAGTCAGGGATGACTGAGTTGTCACAATCTGTCTCCGCTGTACTGGGGTGGCACACGTGCCTGACAAAATAATTCAAGGCAGTCGGAGGTGAATGCCATGAGGCAGCCTGACATAATGTGGGTGTGGCTAGGCCAGGGTCAGTATGGCTGCCAGATGGACCCCCGGCTCTGCTTCAATTTCTGCTGACTTCTGCAAACAAGTTTAAGTCACTAGCCCGGCACTTTGATTCTGTTGTTAAATTATAAAGTTTAAAAATCTGCATTTTTCACTTCAGGGGGAAAAGTAATTGTCTTAGTGTCTAATTATTTTTTTCTCTGTTTTCAGCATCAGGTGACAGAGGCAGAGGAGTTGGTGTGTGGAGCCACCTGCAGAGTAGAGCAGGTATGTGTCACCATAACCAGGAATGTGTTGAAGGATAGTATAATTCCTAAATGTTGGCCTGTAGTTATGTATTCAGAGACTGTGTGTATTCAGAGACTTCTTACAAAAGAAGTTTGATCAGTAAGCTCTACAACTTGTTCTAGAACAAGTATGGGTTCTAGAACAAGTATTGGTAAGATACCAGGGTATCCAAGTACCCTGATATATATATATATATATATATATATATATATATATATATATATATATATATATATATATATATATATATATATATATATATATATATATATATATATATATAAACTGTATTTCCCAATTTTCTGTTAGGTGTCTCAATTTGGCACAAATTGTGTTGATTTGACAGCATTTTGAATAAAATGTTTTTGTAACTAACCCGTTCATGGTCTGAGTGGGGACTGAGTGAACAGCTTTCCTTGGTATGGGTTGGAAGCAATGTGCCCAGCCCACATCAAGGAAAGCTATTGACCTGGAGCATGATGCCCTTAAGTTGTTAGTTTCACCAGAGTTGCAGTTGTTCTATGATCATGGATATTATAAATGGGGTCAGGATTAATGAGATACAATCCCATTTCAGTGCTTACATGAAGTATCAGCCAGTGCAGTGTCAAAGCCTAGCACTAACATTGTTGAAGTATAATATGCACAAACTGACTTGGATGTGAAATTTCGGTTTGTAGTAAGAATTTAGATTTTTAATTAAGTTTGAAGTAGTATACTTCTTTGTTAGCATCATACAATTTTAGACTGTTGTGACTGTTTTTAAACTTGAATGTGAAGGTCTCACATCACTGCAGATTTATTAAAATTCTCTATGTTGTTCACAACTGAATGAATGTCACGCATGCGTATTGTACTTGAGCTTACAAAGGCCCTTGGTACAAATTACAAAGTTCAGTAACCCGTTGCATGGCAAGTAATTGTGATCTTGTAACCACTTTCATAAAATTGAATACTTATTCCTAGAATATTTAAACACAATCCCCCCCCCCCCTCAAATCCACAGACGGCATCTCGAGAAGACAAAAAAACAGCATAAAAACACACATACCCACACCCATTTATAAAAAAGGTTAAAAGTAGAAAAAATGTTGCAGCACTACCTGATGGCAAAAAGAAAACTGGATGACCCTCGATGACCCTTCCTGCAACATCAAAGTCATTGGCCAAGTAGTTATTGATAATAGGAGCAATTGATTTATGTCAAAAAGGTAAATTTAAAAATTCATAAAAATACAAAAGTAATCAGTGTGTGGTTCATAAACCTGGCATAGATCTACATCTACATCTAGTATCAAAGCAATCTATGTTCAAGTTTTTGAGAAGGCGGAAATGTAAAAAGTTTATAGATTTACAGACAAGCATCAATGGATACCAATGGATCATGTAAGTATTACTGACTGATAAATCAGCAAAGCTAAAAATTCATCACAACTCAATGCAGCATCATGTGTAGTTGCCATCAACCTTCCTAAGGCGGCAGTCTTGATACAGGGCCATCCGACATGTGTTCACTTGGAACTCAGGTGGGAGAGAGATAGATGTTCAGTCAACCATTGGCCTGCTATAGAGTCATGATAAAGTGCGGGAATAAAGTTGCCAGTAAATGGTGTTGTGGCAGTGGATATGTGCCATGTAAAGTGGTGTAGGGTTTGTATTGATGGCAGACAGTGTTAAAGCAAGACACACCTCCGTGCTTACCTGCTTGCTGCTTCACATATGTACGAGGGTGCACATGTTGTACAACAACCCAGGAACACATGCCAGCTTCCATACTAACAGAGGAACACCAAAGGCCGTGGTGGCCCGATGACCCGCCATGTGTTTCCCAGCAGGCCTAGCTAGGCAGGCCTCACAACAGCACAGGCAGCCAGGGGGAACGCCAGACTCTTGTAAACACAAACAAATGCAGAGCTGATCAAGACTTTGTAATAGGAGACTTGTGTCTCTTGTATCAATGTTGATGAATATTATAGCCTGTTATTGTCTCCACACAAGTTTCTTGACTATATTTTGTAAGGGCAGAGAAAAAGTGAGCCTGAATCGTTCCAGCCTGTGAAATAAAATCGATGCTGTTGCAGCTCTTCTTCAGTTCAGTGGTTCTTGATGACTTTTACATGAAAACAATATAAAAAAGTACTTCATGGATGGTAAGATTTCACAAGTTTTGTGTATCACTGTATTCCTGGACATTTAACTGTGTAAATTTGTTAACACTGTGTACATGCTGCAGTCAGAGTACATTGTACATGTACTCGCTGAGCCAGGACTGGCGCGAACTTTCGTTGCAGTTGGAGTCGTTGCTCAGCAACTCACCTTTCTGTGACAGTAACAGCAACAAACTGAGCAAATTATCTAGTTTCGAGATAAAGATCTTGAAAAACATTAACTGATCCATCAATGCACTAGAGATGTAACCCAAGAGTACTATGCCCTATCAGTATATAGATATGTGGTTTAGATGTAACCCAAGAGTACTATGCCCTATCAGTATATAGATATATGGTTTAGATGTAACCCAAGAGTACTATGCCCTATCAGTATATAGATATATGGTTTAGATGTAACCCAAGAGTACTATGCCCTATCAGTATATAGATATATGGTTTAGATGAAACCGAAGAGCACTGTGCCCTATCAGCATATAGATATATGGTTTAGATGTAACCCAAGAGTACTATGCCCTATCAGTATATAGATATATGGTTTAGATGTAACCCAAGAGTACTATGCCCTATCAGTATATAGATATATGGTAAAGATGAAACTGAAGAGTACTGTGCCCTATCAGCATATAGATATATAGTTTTCATAAGGGTATAGTATGGATAGAAATGAATCAAGGTGGAGCATTCTGAATTTGGCCAGAAATCACCAAACACAGAGTACATAAGCCCTGTATATCACCAGACACAGAGTACATAAGCCCTGTAAATCACCAGACACAGAGTACATAAGCCCTGTAAATCACCAGACACAGAGTACATAAGCCCTGTAAATCACCAGACACAGAGTACATAAGCCCTGTAAATCACCAGACACAGAGTACATAAGCCCCATAAATCACCAGACACAGAGTGCATAGGCCCTGTAAATCACCAGACACAGAGTATATATATATATATATAGTACATAATCCCTGTAAATCACCAGACACAGAGTACATAGGCCCTGTAAATCACCAGACACAGAGTATATATATATATATATATATATATATATATATATATATATATATATATATATATATATATATAAGCCCTGTAAACCATCACACTCAGAGTACATAAGCCCTATAAATCACCAAACACAGAGTACATATAAGCTCTGTAAATCACCAGACACAGAGTACATATAAGCTTTGTAAATCACCAGACACAGAGTACATATAAGCTTTGTAAATCACCAGACACAGAGTACATACAAGCTTTGTAAATCACCAGACACAGAGTACATATATGTAAGTCCTGTAAATTGCCCTGACTTGGAAGTGTTCTGCATAACCAGACACTTTAAAATGGACTTCACTTTATGCAGCTGATATTTTCACATTTTGATGCACTTCCTTCAAAGTGAAAATAACAAAAGTACAGTTTTATGCTATTGGGTCCAGTGAAAAATATATGCAGAACTATTGGTGGACATTTAGTGACTGTTATTTCAGGAGTTATTTTTGGTGAGAGAGAAGTTCTGGGTGTATTTATCAATCTTGGGTGCATTAAAGATGGCACATCTGACAAAAGCCAATCACAGGTACCCAACCCAACATAAAATGTGCCTATCACTGTCCGAAGTGTCAGTATCACTTTGCAGAAGGATTCAGGCATAAAGAGAGGTTAATAGCCACCAACTTGAGATACTATGAAAATGTGAGTTGTGTGAGCTTATATTAAATTAATGCAGCTCATAGATATAGATGGACCAGTGGGAAGCTGGAATAGAAGTCCAATGGCAGATTGAGACTTTAACCCTTTGCTGCTCAAATTGTCATCATTTTGAGTGTTAATCATCGTCATGTGACCTGGAAAGGGATTTATATAAGTGTTTGGCACTTGCTGCCCAATCCATACTTCTTGATGAAATAAAATATGCTTCCACTGCATAGCAAATCGTGAAAATGTGCCCAGATATAAATAGTCTGCTGTAATGTTTTTACAAAAGTTTCTTCAGAAGATTTTTTAATCCCGTCAGAATTGAAGATAGAATTGTTATGACACAGAGCAGCAGCCTTCCTTATATGGAGTGTGCATTGTACCCAGCATGCACCACAGAAAGTTGTTGATTCAGTCATATGCTGGCCAGAAAGGGTTTTCACCAAAATCAATGCACGTAGAATAAATTGTTAAAAAATACCACTAGCCAAAAGCAGTAAATGGCACTGACGACACGAGTAGTGTTAGGTTACATCAATTCTTTGATTGCACACATACACAGAATATATTTTTATACTTGATACTTTGAACTGTTTTTGTAATGTTCTTTTGCAGGAGAATTAATATAATTTGTAAATGAGTATCTGCCTATACACGTAACAGGATTTTTTTTCCTTGTGTGCAGGAGATTCAAAATGAATAAAAAACAAAGCTGACTAAGGTATTAATACAGCAACAAACATAGCTGCCACCTAATCACAATGTATTGGTATGCAATTTTTTCCCAATAAAAATTAGTAGTGCAGCATCGATACCCTAAATGTCAGTGGCTGTTTTTCTGTGACACTGGTATAGGTAATTAGTTGACAGTTTTCCTTGGTGGACTCTGTGAACAATGCACCCGGGGGGGGACGACACAGAAAGATATTGGTTCAGCTGCCACAAAGTTCAGTTGTTGTTTGTTTGTTTGTTTGTTTTTTTTTCAAAATTTGGTGATTTAAAACCATCAAGATTGAACAAAAGTGACAACCAGGTGAGCAGACCAGATATGTGGCTTCTTCACTGTGTGAGGAAAAAAAATTCTCATCTAGGAGTTCTTTATGTTTCTTGTTTAAATTGTTCGTCAGTTTCACTTTTAAAATCAATGAAGTTGATTTTTTTTCTTGAATAAAATGGCTGAAATGAATGCAACTGACATGACAATGTAAGGGAAGTGAGGACATTGATAGCAGATGAGGATTGAGGCCCCCTCATGTAGATCTGGAGGAGAAATGGTCCATATAATGCATATTGGATACTTGTGTGTGCATCTGTGGATGTGGATTTAATTGGTGTGTATGTTTGTAAGGTCAGCCAGGTAGTAGTGTCTGTGTGTCCACAGGTATTGCCTCACCTGTTGGACCATAAAGCTGTGTACCTGGGGTAGGGATGAGGCAGGCAGTGTGTCAGCAGCCTTACAAGGCGGGATGGCTGTGCAGCTACTCCAGGAATGCCTGGGGACTGACCAGCGTGGCCAAGCTCTTACACTTTTCAAGATTTGCTCCAGTGAAGGATGCACAGTCTAAATAGCTCAGGGTGGGTTGGTTTTCAAGTAATCAGCAAATCTTTCACCTGGAGATGGTCTGAAGATTAGATGACCCTCGGAATGTCAAACTGGCCTAAATATGAAAGGTCAGTGTAAAAATAGTTAGGTCAGTCTGGGCACCCCATACCTGGTGAGCAGCATTCCCTGCCATATCTGCTTGCCCAGTTTGGCTTCACAAGTCTCTCAGGTGCAGATTGGTGAGCCAGTTACTTCACTGTGAAGAGTGATGATGGAAAGAAAAACTCCCCCAGCCGGCCTCCTAGTGGAGCATGGTCACAGACAGAGCCATAAGCTAGAGTAGATGATGCAAATGTTGTCAAACGCGCCTGACAAATTGCTCTGCTGGTCAGAGCAGTAGTAGTCTAGCATTAGTGGAATACTCACTTTTGTTAATATATCGATGCGTCTGTTCCAATGCCTGGTTGGCATGTTTCTGTCAGTATGGTCTACACACAGTCGCGGTCTGATAGATGTACAGGCTTCACTGCTGCCTGCTTTAGAGAATGTGGAGGCTTCAGCGATGTTCTTGTCTGTAGTATGCACAACTCTGTCCAAACTCTCACTTCTCCTGACAGTATACCCCCCAAATAGTACAAACAAGGGGCTAGGCTTTTTATGCAAAAAGATGCATTCTGAAATGCCAGGTGTCATTGACAAATCCCATAGAAAAACTTCTAGGTCTGGTCTTTCTAATATATTTTTGCATGCAAGAAATTGCTGAAAGTTATGGCATGCATTTTTAAGGTGACAGTGGCTTGTGTATTCTATGACAGGCCAATACCAGTTTATAAATATTAATGTTTAGCCCTTTCCCCCTCAAACCGGCCAAAACCGGCTGGTAGTCAAATGTCATCTGCTTCAGTGTTTTCAACTAATTCCAACAGTTATGAAAAACAATTTGACTGAGAAATGTACATGACACTTATCAAGATCACGTGCCCCAGGTCAACAGCTTTCCTTGGCATGGGTTGGGCACTTAGTGCCCAACCCATGCCAAGGAAAGCTGTTGACTCAGTCTTAATTCAAGGGGGAAAGGGTTAAATCCAAAGGTCAGTCTGGAAAGTTATTGCAAGGTAATCGTATGGTCTCTGTAACTTTTATTCCCTCAAAGTCAGAACATGCCTTTGCTGAAGACACTTTTCCATCCATTGTGGCCAGTACAGTCCTCAGCACCCAGGCTGTGTACAGTTGTAGCCTTGACCCTCGTCCTGTGAACGCCATGCAAAATGCTCTTTTTGTGCTCAATTTATCATTCATAAATATAATTTCAATGAGTCATCTGCAAGTGATTGCGCAGAACTTTCATAAGATGTACTAGATTTACCTAACTTGCAGTGACTTGCATTAAAAAGAGAACAGTGGGAAAGTTTTGCTGTAGAAAGTTGGCATAGTTAGGTTGACGCAAACCAAATTTAAAACATTTTTTGCAGGGCCCCTCCCTCCCCCTTCCTTGAAAAAAAGAAAAAAGTTGATTTGAGGAATAAGAGTTAACAGTTTGTCAGTGTGCAGCTGGTGGGCAGAATGAGTGATGAAGCAGGCGTCGGGGCTCATAGCTGCAGCCTATTGCTTGTGTGGCAAGGCATCCCAGAAAGGTGAACACAACCAGTACAAATCAGACCCATGTTACAGGCACATGAACTGTGAGCGCTCACTTTGTGAGTGGTATGTGTGGACACATGATGGCTGGCTGCATGTGTTAACATAACCAGTTCCAGCTGATACCACATGTAGGTAATGTGTGCAAGTGTTCTCAATTACCATTTGAAAACAATGTGAATAAATAATGTAAATTACCATTCAAAAACAATGTAACTGAATAATGTAAATCACCATTTGAAAACAATGTAACTAAATAATGTAAATCACCATTTGAAAACAACTTCACCAAATACTGTAAATTACCATTTTAAAACAATGTAACCAAACACTGTAAATTACCATTTGAAAACAATTTACCTAAAGACTGTAAATTACCATTTGAAAACAATGTAACTAAATGCTATAAATTACAACAATGTAACTCAGTGGCTGTTTGTGCTGTTAGGGAAATTCTTGAATCATGTTGTTGTGTGAACAGAGGCATATTCTTTCTTTCTTTCTTTCTTTCTTTCTTTCTTTCTTTCTTTCTTTCTTTCTTTCTTTCTTTCTTTCTTTCTTTCTTTCTTTCTTTCTTTCTTTCTTTCTTTCTTTCTTTCTTTCTTTCTTTCTTTCTTTCTTTCTTTCTTTCTTTCTTTCTTTCTTTCTTTCTTTCTTTCTTTCTTTCTTTCTTTCTTTCTTTCTTTCTTTCTTTCTCATCTTTTAATGAAATTTTGTGCCATATTAAAATGATACCTTGGGAACCAGAAATTTCAAATTTTGCATGCTATAGTTAGCTACAGTGAAGTTGTGCATATCATTAGAAATAATCTAGATACAGAAACTTTTGCAAATTAGGGCCATTACAATGTTCAAATACATTTGGCTTGTGAACTATTCCACATACAGACACAGATGATTGTGCAGTGGGTATGTTTGTTGGGGCTATGTATGTAATGGACACTTTATACCACTTGTAAAATTACATTTATGTTGATTAGGGACACTTAAAGATTGTAAGGTTGAATCCCTTGAAAATTACAGAAAACAGAGGTGCCATTCCATTTTCAGTTTTTATGTTCGTGCTGTAGGCATATGTGATGAGCAGGAAAGATTGAAATGACTGAAAATTGTGGCATTTTAATTTTGCTAATTTGGCAAATACATAAAATTGAAATGTCCAATAGCTTCAAAACTATTACTAATAGAGTGGCTCTTCCAACTTCAATTTGTATTTGTCTGTTGTTATTTAAATTTATGATAATTAGTCTAAGACACAAAATTGCAATTTTGGACTACCTGCAAAACTAGATTGTTGGTAAAAGTGTTTTTACAAGTCAAGTTTGTTTGTGTACTAGGTCCAGCCAGTGAACAGTGTACAAAGGTGACATTTAAATTTATGCTAATCACACCAGTACACAAGATTTTAATGTGGAATAATTGCAAAACTGTTATAGATAAAGCGTCTATTCCAATTTGAACCAGTGTGTATGTACAAAACAGCACATGCATTATTCCTATCAAAATGTGCTGAATGTTCACAGACACACAGACACAGACACACACAGAGATTTGGTTTAAAGCAAATTTGATGACCAGTTTAAATGCAGTGCAGTGTCTATACTTTAAACTAACATGGCATCTACAGTAGCAGTATGGACAAGGAGAGGTGGGGAGGGGAGGGAGAAACTGTTGATGATCTACAAAAAGGTTGGAGGTTGATTTCATATGTGAAGAGCAAATACATGA
Source organism: Hermodice carunculata (assembly GCA_964020975.1). Classification (NCBI taxonomy): domain Eukaryota; kingdom Metazoa; phylum Annelida; class Polychaeta; order Eunicida; family Amphinomidae; genus Hermodice; species Hermodice carunculata. The sequence goes on from OZ026614.1 coordinate 17,056,564, forward strand.
AACAGTGAAGATGATAAAATTGTTGTCATTTAACTCCCATGTGGAAAGTTTGGGAGTACAGTGGTCCCCTTCTAATAAGGCCCCCTCAAGAGAGGCCACCCTCTCTGCAAGGGCCACTTCCATACTACAAGTGTTGCTTCCATTGCATTGTCTCCCTCAAGAGAGGCCACCCCTCTAATGTGGCCACTCTTGGTTGTATTTGGGGTGCCCTTATCAGCGGGGGACCACTGCACTGTTTCACGTTGTCTGACTGGCCTTCTGTGGCAGAATCCCTATGAGCAAAATATCTCATGATTCACAGGCCATATCAAACTCAAATTTATGTCAGTGATACCTTGGTACTGTTTCTTGACTGGATAACATTTTGGTGACCTTGACCTCATTTTCAAGGTCACAGGGCTCATATGTGCATAAAATAGGGGGTATCAAATCTTGGGGATGTGACTGCTCTTGCTTAAGACAAAAGAAAAAGCAAAACAACAAACTTAAACAAGCAAACAAAGAGAAACCGGATCTCCAAAACCTGCATGCTGAAAACCTGTGAAAATGTGAAACTTGGACCTAAATATAACTCTAAGTATACTGCAATAAAACAGCAGAGCAAAAATACAAAGAAGATTATTTTGGTTCAGTACTGCAGGAACATGTGTGGTATAACCTGATGTTGTCCATCAGACAGGCCTCTGTGTTACCACTGTTACCTGATAACTTTTGACCATTGATTTGGGTGATTTTTTCTTGTCTGTACTTTGAAAAGACTAGAGGGATGGCTTAAAGTCAGCTTGCAATGAAGAACCTGTAGACTTGAGGGCAGAGGTTGAAAGTTTGAAGAAGATGGATGTTTGTTCCATAGTATATTAGTTCCACTTGATGAACTTGTCAGAAAACTCAGTTTCCCTTGGCTAAGGAAGATTGTTTATATATTTCCAATGTTACAGAATTGGTACATAATGATGTCAGTGCATGTACATAAGTTAGATGGACATCATTATAATGAAATTTTGATTGCATTTCACTGATCAAAGGTTATTGGTGTAAAGGTCAAAGTTCAAGGTTACTATCATCTGCTTTAACCCTTGGCCTCTTGAATCCACCAAAAGTGGCCAAAGCCATGTGCAGGTAATATATCTGCTTTATTGGCATTTTCATCAACTGTAGTGTTAGTGGAAAAAAATTTCAATGGGAATTGTAGAGGGGCACTGTCTGAAGAGCATGCCTAAGGTTAACATTATTTCTGAGGGTAGGGTGAGTGTTTAGCATCCAACCCACCCCAAGGAATTTTTTGACTCATTCAATATTCAAGTAGGAAAGAGTTAAAGAAAGTAATTTGTACAGAAAGCTTAAGGGTAATGTTCAGACCTTCACCAAACTAGTGAGGGGGCTTCCCCCATGAAGTTGGAAAGTTGTCTGTTGACTTTAGGGTCAAAGGTCAAGGTGGCTTTATATTGAATTCATGAGATAACATCGGTGTTTTTTATTAGTTGATACCTGTCTGTGTCCAGAGTCTGCAATAAATATCTGCCCGGAGCTTGCATGTGAAGAGTGAACATTTGCTGCACCATTGAATGTGTATAGATTTATTTGATTGCTGGTGTCAGCTGCCCTCCTGGTTGAACCCCTTGAGATGCTTGCAAAGGTAAATTCTTGAAGCAGCTCCTTGAGCGTAAACAAGCTGTGGCAGAAAAAGACTGCCTTTGTCGTGTTTTTCTTCTATTTGGAATTGTAATGGCAGCCCGCTGAGGCCTGGGAGACTGCACACGTACATGTAGTGTAGAACAAGTAGTGTGCTGAGGCCTGGGAGACCGCACACGTACATGTAGTGTAGAACAAATAGTGCGCTGAGGCCTGGGAGACTGCACACGTACATGTAGCGTGGAACAAGTAGTGCGCTGAGGCCTGGGAGACTGTGCACACCTACATGTAGTGTGGAACAAGTAGTGCGCTGAGGCCTGGGAGACTGTGCACATGTACATGTAGTGTAGAACAAGTAGTGTGCTGAGGCCTGGGAGACTGCACAGGGACATGTAGTGTGGAACAAGTAGTGCGCTGAGGCCTGGGAGACTGTGCACACGTACATGTAGTGTAGAACAAGTAGTGCGCCGAGGCCTGGGAGACTGTGCACACTTACATGTAGTGTGGAACAAGTAGTGCGCTGAGGCCTGGGAGACTGTGCACACGTACATGTAGTGTAGAACAAGTAGTGCGCCGAGGCCTGGGAGACTGTGCACACTTACATGTAGTGTGGAACAAGTAGTGTGCTGAGGCCTGGGAGACTGCACAGGGACATGTAGTGTGGAACAAGTAGTGCGCTGAGGCCTGGGAGACTGTGTACACGCACATGTAGTGTGGAACAAGTGGTGCCAGGACAGGTCAGTAGAGTGTGTGGTATGGCAGCCACTCATACGTGTATGTATATCTGACATATATAATGGGCCTTGCATGCCTGGGTCTTCCACCCACCCCACTCTGCCCATCTGTCTTCTCTCAGTGCCTGTGCCCAGCCAGTACCAAGGTGGTGCTGGCTTGACATGACCTACCTTCACCTTTTTCTTACCTGGATGGTGACCCGGGGTCAGGCCTCACCTGCTGGGGGCTTTCCAGATGATCACACCTCAGACCCTGGTGTAGTTTTCAAGCCTGCAGCTGCTGGACAGCTGAAGATAGCACACATACAGAGACCAATGTAGTCAGCGGTAGTGGTGGGCAGAGGGGTGAACAGAGGGCATGTGGGGTCCTGGGATGTGCTAAAAGGAGAAGCCCCGGGAACAGGGATGGCATAGCAGGCAGACAGAAAAACAAGTGAAGAGGAGGACACATCTTAGACCATCTTACCATTTTGTTTGCCACAGAGATAAATTGAGGGACAATTGACGGAGAGATTGATGGACCACCTTGGGAAATAGAAGGGGAAATAAATCTGTTTTAGGCTTGCACAAGAAGTTGAAGGGGAGTCCTCTGTGATGGATAGCCTGAGGGTGACATGATGGATAGCCTAAGGGCTGTCACCCGGCCTGAATACCTCTGCAGTATGCAGTCGTGTAAAGAAAAGGGTGGGGGAGAAGTCCTTGCATCCAATATAAATCACATGCTTATAGTAGCATCATCCCAAGCAATTCAGCCAGAAGATTTTTAAATGCCCATTTAGTCATATGAGGGTCACTTGTATATCATTGCCTGTTTTTTGCAAGGGGAGGGGGAGGGGGAAGGGAAGGTTGTCTTTGTTATTTGTGTAAAAAAGAACAAAACTGAGAGATGGAATTTTGGTTTTTGTTTAGTGTATTTGCTCCAGTTCTCTTTCATGTTCTTTGCTTTTACCCCTTTGGCTCTGCAAACAGATGTACTGTTTCATGATATACCTGCATTTGCACCTTGTAAATGTAAATGCAATAGTCGCTCCCCAAATTGAGATACGACCATCAAGCGTATATGCCTCAAGCAATATATGAAGACCTTAGATATATATGTTGGCTCCCTGGTGACCTTGACCCTCTTTAAAGGTCACTGGTCAGGGGTCAACAAAAGAGTCATAAATGGTCTGTTTCAAGAACTATATGAAGATGAATCCTTAAAACTTTGACAGCTCTTATGAAGAACTTGGATGAATTTCCTCCCTAATGACATTGTCCTATTTTGCAAGGTTACGTGGGTTAACATGTCAAAACCATGGTAAATGCTCTACATGGAGAACAAGTGAAGGCTGCATATTTCAGACTCTTAAAGCTGAAGCATCATATGAAGGCCTTGGTTGAGTTTCTTGCCTCGTGACTGTGATGGTCTGCTTGCTGTGGCATACAATAGACATCACAAATTTGTCCCAAGTTTTGATGAGAACAAAAATAGTTAACATTTTTAAATATTTTACATGAAGAAGAATATTTTCTATGGTTTTACAGTATTCACTTTGTGGTTGTGAGTTGAATAGGGTCTTTTCAGTAAAACAAAAATGGAAGTTGTGCTCTATATTTACCAAAGGAAAATGAACAGCCGTGAGTTCTTTCCCAATTGAAGGCAAAGCATACTTTTTATATCAGAGAGACTGCTCAGATGTAAACGCCTTTAAGGCTGTATCTTTCTCATGATCCTGTCAGTATCTATTGAGTCTGCAGATAAATAGGCCTAACACAAATCACAATTAATGAGGGGCTACTGTAAGCAATTACCTGGCTGCTGGAACTCTGCTCCCAGTTAATCTAGGGTTAAGAGAAGGGTGTTGGAGTATTTTGGGTTGCAATGAAGCCAGGCCTAAGTGGTATACTAGTGGTATAGGTGGCTCAGATGAAGGGCTGTCTTTGTCCTCCCAGGACATCACCTGCAGGTCATCAACCTGCTACCAGGCAAGCTGGGGCTCATTTGGGGCCTAATTAGTGGGGCCCTAAATCTGGGGCTCATTTGGGTGATAATGAGAAACCTGCATGGTGGCAGGACAGGATCACATGTGAGGAAGCTGGGGTAGGAAGAGTAGTACCAGGGCTGGTATGTGCTGACCAGGCGTATGCTGGACCCCATAGAGTACAAGATGGTCTTCTTTGGCAGTGTAAGCTTGAACAGACAACAGTGTTTATACAGAGGCAGTTGTTTAGTCTTGCCTCCATGGCAGTGCATGTGACCCTCCACCTGAAATTTCAGCAATGTGTCAAAGTTTTGCTGAGATTTTGACCAGCAGTGTATTTTATTGGTCCATGACACTGTGTAGAAGTGCTGGGAAGCATTTAACCCTTATCACTACTTTTGCTGAAAGCCTTGGTCCGATTTTTATGTTTAGTCTCTTTGGTAAATAGGCTCACAATAATTGGGGAAAAACGTTGCACAGATTAAGAATGAATTAAAAAGGTCCACTCTAGCATTTTATAAAATATAAGCTGCTCAGCTGACCAGGTTTTTTTTAGTAGATTCATTGCATGAGAGCATAGTGATCACAGACAGCACTTCAGTGTTTATCCTGGGGTGTCAGTCGGGGGGGGGGGGGGGGGAGGGGGGCAGTTATCCCCAATGCTGCCAGGCCGTGTTTGTATGGTCCAAAATGCAAGTTGAAAAAAACAATTCAGCAAAGACTAGGGTTAAGGACGGGTGCCGACACTATACAGAATTAAAGAGTGTGGAGATTATAGCTGACTCTGTTGACATACACGCATCTGACAGTTTTGTCACATTCAGTTTGTGTCTGGCTGTCAGCACTCGTTTGTTTTATCTGAAATAGTATAGTCTGGATCCACCAGTTTTCATGATTTTTTTCTACCTGCATATGAGTGGCTGCATGCACACACACACACACACACACACACACACACGCACCCACCAGGACATGTGTGCAGCTATGCACACACATGCCCTGGCTAGCACTGTTCTATATTGGTATCCAAGCCAGCTCAGTTCTGTACTGGTATCCTTGCTTGTATTGGTTCTATAACGGTAGTGCATATCCAGGCCAGTGCATTTCTGCTCTGGTATCCAAGCCAGCACTGTTCTATGTTGATTTCCAGGCTAGCACAATTCTAGAATGGTATGCTGGCCAGCTCTGTTGCATACTGATATCAAGGCCAGTGTAGCTCCATACTGATATCCTGGGCAGTAGAGTTACATAATGGTATTCAGGCCCATACAGTTCTATTTTTGGATATCCAGGCTAGTGCTGCTCTATACTGGACTGGTATCCAGGCCAGTACAACATCATGCTGGATTCCTGGCTAGTACAATGTCATGCTGGAATCATGGCCAGTACAATTTCACACTGGTGTCCAGGCCATTATAATTTCACACTGGTATCCTGGCCAGTACAGTTCTATACTGGTATCCCTGTAGGCTAGCACTGTTCAGTTCTAAACTAGAATGCAGTCAGCATAGTCATATCCTGGTATCCAGGCCAGCATTGTTCAGGTCTATACTAGTATCCAACAGTGCATCGGTGCACATTGACATAAGCGCTACAACAGAGCACATGTATTCAGACCAGTAAACCTGTGGGGACAACTGGAACACTACTGGCTATATGATCTACAAAATTGTCCACATGTTGACAAGGGCAACATTTTCAGAGGGAGCTGTTTTATAGGTCATGAAAATAAACCAGGTTGTTAAGATTCTTGGCTTACAGGTTCAGCTTGTGAAAAATTTTGCGTGTATTTTTGAGCATAAAAGTAACAAAAAGTGTATCCAAGGACTTCTTGATATATCAAAGTACAGATACAAATAAATAAATGAAACTGTAGTGGGAATGTATGGAATTGTTCACAGGAAGTGTGTAATTGAGGCTTGCATGCTTACCAGGCAATGCCAGTTTCTAGGAATGACGAAGACAGGACTGGTGAACTATTAAGTGGATTTTATAGCCCAGGCTCTGGGCTGTGCGGCAGTCATACACCATGAGAAGCTGAGATCAGTGACCTTGCCCAGGTCAAGGATTATCACAGGTCAGTGTCACATTTCATCTGTATGTTAGATTCCTTCAATCAGTGAAGGGGGGACTTGTTGTATTACATGTTGATAAGATCAGGACTGCAACCAAATATCTAATGTGATTGGGGCAAAGTCATATATATATATAGACATACCATGAGGGATGTTTTTTCTAAGTGAGAAGAAAGGACATGGAACGCTGTGGTTGATGGGAAGACCTGAGACAGTGGCATACTTTGTTGACCCTTTCAAGTCTGTTGTGCCAACTGAACAAGGAAAAAGTTGTTAGGCTGTTGGATGCACATGTAATGCAGGTGAACTACACTTATACCTCAGTGTTTGTCATCTCATGAAAGCCCTGAATCCTTATGCTTATGAGAATGTCAAGAAGTATGCTCAGAAAAAAAGTTTACATTTCATTGCACATGTTGCATGATATATATTTTGGTACAGTACAAAATACAATCATCTTGCTCACATCCACAACAAAGTAATCATTTAAATTTCCTTCAAAAACTCGAAGGTGTTCAATAGTTTGTTGTTGCAAATTATCCTGCCCATTATTTTACTTTATTTGTCATTACTTGAATATTAATGTGTTTTTGGTATAGCATTCATAAACAGTTATCAACTGGAGGGAAATTTGATTTGATTTTATCCCAGAAGGCATTATATATATAACTGATGGGAACTTTGACTTAATTTTATCCCAGATGGCATGATATAAAAAAAAGAGGCCCTAAACTGTCACCTTGCATCATGCCATGGTATATGCCATAAGAGAGAGGAAATGCTGACAATAAATGTGAATAATTACATATGGATGACAGAGCCACAGCTCATATCTTTATCACCCTTGTGGTATTTCAGCACCCAGACAAGAGAACAGCCTGTCTGTGTATGCGCATGTAGGTCTGGCTTATGACAAAACCTGGGACCAGTCAAATGTATTTCATCACTGCTTTTTTTATAACCCATTGTCAAAGTTGTTTGTTCAGAACGGAACAAAAGTTCACATGGGAAAACTCAAAGGTGGCTGATAGTTTTTGTTGAACAGCTTTAATTGTATAGCCAGTTTATTTTGCAGATGTCTATTGATAAACATAAATTTCAGTTACATGTATTTAACTTAAGGAATTTATAGAATAGAGTAGTCAGACTTAATTTTGCATGGTACTTATTTCTGTTGCTCTTTTGCACTTGTAATATTCAGAGTTATCCTACAAAAAGGAAAGTATTTTGATCTGCATAAATAACACTTGCAAACATAGGTCTCTCTGACATCTCAGGCTGACGCAGGTGCAGTTTGGACTGTTTTAGTTACAAGGTCTTCTTTGTTTTTGCTGCCTGGTATCAGGTGGTGAAAACAGTGAGCAGAAAGGTGTTGTCCAGGGCAAATGTACATCCACCACAGGCCTGAAGCTTTTTTTAAGGGGCTGCCCCATATGGAGGACCCTTTCTGTTTTTGGGTTGCCTGTCTGTAAGAACAAAGTAATATCTTACATGAAGGAAGAGTGTGCTCAAATGATAGAATACATTATCAACAGTGCATACTTTTGCTTTGGAACAAGAGTCTATCAACAAATAGTAGGCATACCAATGGGAACAGATCCAGCCCCATATATTGCCAACCTTTATTTACATTATTATGAATCAAAATGGATGGAGGAATTGGCAAAAACAAACTTTACAGCTGCAAGAAGATCATATTCTCACACAAGAAGATTTATTGATGACCTATGTGCTTTAAACAATGGAGACGAAGTAAAGGGAATTTGGAAAAACATATGTATATCCCAAAGAATTAACTATTAAATCTGGAAAATGAAAGTGATACAAAAGCTACTTTCCTTGATCTGGATATAGAAATAAAGAACAACCAGTATGTAACAAAAATATTTGACAAGAGAGACTAGTTCAGATTTGATATTATCTCCTACCCTAATCTGACAGGAAACATTTCAGAGAAACAAGCATATGGAGTTTGTATTGGACAAGTGCTAGAAACTCATTGCTAGAAACACTACACTTTTTAGTGATTTTGTCAATAGAGTCAGAACTTTGTTGCAAAAACTACAACACAAAGGTTATAGAAAACAACAACTACACAATACTCTGTGGAAATGTTTCCAGAGATATGACCAAATACCTAATAAATACAACACAAACTCAAGAACATTAGTCAAATTGTGTCAAGATGGAGCTTGAAATGACAAAGTATAGTTCTCAAAGTGTTTAGAGTGGTAAGCGGGGAAAATGCCTGGGGTAAAGTATACTTAACCCACCTAGAGAATTTTCTCCAATCCGTCTTTAGTTGGAAAACCATGATCATACTCACTTTTTGCAGGATTTCTTTCTTTTCAATCTTCATCCAGTATAGTGGAAGAGGTGGCTTCCAGCTAATACCTTAGTACATTTTACCTCATGACATCTCTAGTCAACTTTATGGTGCTAAAAAAATGTATTACTATTTACCTGTTTATACCAGTGTCGGTTATGGTGGAATAGTGTATGAAGCTTCTAAGTTTCAAAGGAGACATCCGTCCGGATGTGCACATTCTCATTATCACAATATCTACAGAATGCCTTCATGTATTTTGCTCAAACTTCGCAATATACTTATCTTACCTGGCAAGATGATTTTGGTGTCACCATGACTTAATCTGAGCAAATGGCGGACCCTTCAGTCAACGCTTTGCATTGAAGGCATGTCCAGTTCTTTTACCAGAGGTATGAAAATAAATGTTATTATAATTTACAGATTAAGTAAATGTTATGAAAATGAAAACAAAAGTGAAAGTGTGATGTGTCAGGCCATACAATTTCTACCTGTCTTGTTATTTGAAAAGTGAGAGAGGACACCCTTGTGAATTGAGGTTTTCTACTTTCTAACACATATAAACTCCAGTCAAACATATGCTGTTGTAGATGTCTGCAAGTGAAAAGTGCACAAATTTTTGGCTGTTCGGCGATGTTTTAACCCTCCCCCGCTTGAATTTAGACAGAGTCAACAGCTTTCCTTGGCATGGGTTGGGTACTAAGTGCCCAACCCATGCCAAGGAAAGCTGTTGACTGGGGGCATGTGATCTTGATAAGTCTCGTGTACATTTCTCAGTCAAATTGTTTTTCATAACTGTTGAAATTAGTTGAAAACACTGAAGCGTACGACATTTGACCACCAGCCGGTTTTGGCGGGTTTGAGGGGGAAAGGGTTAAGGCTGTTCATCTTGCAAAATGATGTACATAAACTGCTGGGAACCCATACAAGGTACACACAGTCCTGTCATCTTCTTGTAAAGGGCACACTTTAAAGTTGGTGAAATGTGAACCTCTGGTTGACAACCAGAATTAAAAATTGCAGATGGTGTGGACAGATACATTGTTGGAACAACCAAATTATTCTTGCAACACATGTCACAATATATCATGATACATACAGTGTCATCATTCACAACGCTGTGTGGGAAAAATACCAGGATACAGATTTTGGTCATGATGCCCAACCCTATTGATTATGTACATTTATGAGGCAAGTGATCAGCAGAGCTAATTAACATGCCTGTTTAGATGTATGGACATGCTGGTATTGCTCTTTAAACCTTGTACACACTAACTTGATGTCATACACGAAATGTTTAATTGTAAGGCTTATGATTTTGTCTGCATTCCAGGGCCAGAATTTCGGCGAGAATCCATTCTCGTAAAGATTCTCCTAAACTTGTCTTTCTTTAAAACGAAAACTAATTGACAAAAATCCAAATAGATTCTTGCAAAATTTTGCGAAATTCTGGCTCTGTGCTCTCATTTCTGCTTTCTTATGTTTTGAGGCAAATGTTTTCTGAAAAGACCAAAAATATGTACCTGGCCCTTTCTCTCAGTGCTCTTTGGGGCGGCAAATAAGGACCAGCCATTAAAACCCAGGTAACTGGGTGAACAGACCAGGGAATGGATGGGTAGGGCCGAATTAAATGATACAGTGGTCTTTGTAGTATTTGAAGAGGGCAGGGTGACTCAAATAAAAAAGGGTGCTTTTAATGTTAGATAGGTACATAAAGGGCTCATGTGGAAATGAAAGTCCAAAGCTATAGCATTTCAATGTGAACAAAATGGAAATCTGTGACAGGCTCAAAGTGAATCTGCTTTTGTATGATACAATACGTTGTTGACATAAATATCATAATAATCTGCAGTGGTTGCAAAAACATTAGAAAAAGGACATGGAACAAAACAAAAATGCAGGGTAAATCTTCCCTCAATTTTAAGCTGCAGAGGTCACTACTACGCCTGCAGAATCAATCTCCTAACAACTACAAATAGAAATGGAAATAAAAATTTTAAAAAGTAAGAAGAAATGACATTATGTCTCTTAGTGGAACCAGGAAGACATGTTATTTTGGTGTCCATTTCTTCCACATCTTCTGCTTGTTGTTCTTCTTCAACACTTGATTTCTGTGTGATAAGTCTTGAAGAACTCAACAGAATTTCATAAAAAATATGTATTTAGGGGTATTTTGGTGACCATGTAATTCTGAAGGCCAGTGCCACTTGCGTGAAGTCGGTTTCTGTGCAGTAACTACTGAGGAACTTAATAAAAGTTTGTGAAACTTCGTAGTATTATGTGATCTGGCCTTGGTTGGGTGTGTATCTGAGTGACCTTGACCTAATTCTGAGATCATTGGATCCTTTATGTGAATTTGGTTTTCCTGTGATGGTCTGCTGAAGAACCAAACAGAGCGGGACAAAACTTAGTAGTGTCTGGATGTGACTCAGGTGCCGGTTGTATCTGGTTGACCTTGATCTGTTTCTTAGGGTCACAGGTTCATTTATCTGAAACCAGTTTCCATGCAAAAATTACTGATAAACAACAAAACTTGATGAAAGTTGATAGGATTATGTATCTGGGTGAGACCTAGGTTGAGATCGTATCTGGGTGACCTTGACCTAATTCTCAGTCATAGGGTCGATTATGAGAATTCGGGTCTGTGCAGTGATGTTATCAGTTATCTCTATTCCAGGCAAAATATGCCACAAGGAGACCTTTCATCTTGGCTTGCAAAATCAGTAACTTATAATTTTGTATCTTTTAGTTTGTGGCTATATTTTGAATCTTTTAGGCTGTGTCTGTATTTTGTAGGATTTAGACTACATGTATGTATTTTCCATCTTATAGACATTATCTGTATTTTCAATTTTTTAGGGTGTGTCTGTATTTTGTATTTTTCAGATTGTATCTATATTTTGTATCTTTCACAAGGCTCAAAATATGTGGTAAACTATTGTTCAGGTTGCCGGGAGGTTAACACATTTCATTTTCTGGAGAACTGTGTTGAGTTCACTGTAAATACTTTTCTTTTAAGGAAAAAAATTATAACAGGTTACCAATAGGTTACAGCTGTGAAATTTTAGAAGACCTGAACTCAGGTGTTAAGTTCTGTTCTGTATTTTGAGGCATGTTTGAAACTGTGTCTATCTTGTATCTTCTGGCTGTGTCTGTATTTTGTGTTTTAGGTTTGTCCATATTTTGTATGTTTTATGTTGTGCCTATATTTTGTTTCTTTTAGACTGTTTCTGTATTTTGTATCTTTTAGGCTGTATCTGGATTTTGTATGCAACATGAGAAATTGCTGTTTTACTGTGGTTACAAAATCAGTCATCTGGCAACAAGCAAGTTTTTGAATACAAGTTAATAGGCAGCACTACCATTAGCTGTGTCAAAAGATATTCATTATTCACTTTTTGTCTGACAGGGGTAGCAGTCCTTGTGGTATTTCAAAGTTTGTGTCGTGAGTTCTGTTATCCAGGAATTTGATTTACCCAGAACTTAAAAAAAAAAAAACCTCCAGCCAGACAGCAGGATAATGTGGTTTGAGTAATTCACCACAAATGTGGTTTCCTAGTCTTCCAAGCCTCTCTGATAAACCTATTAAGGCCAATTTTTTCGCCGTAAAATATTTTGGAAACTTTGTGCTTTTGTTGATCATTTTTGTCAATTGTGGTGGTGAAAAGTTCAACTCCAGTGACAGATTAAATCTGTCTACACCTGTAGACAATCAGGTTCAGAAAGTTGGCCTCCTATTATTTCAACTGAATTAATCTAGCTGTCATACCCCCCCCCCCCAAAAAAAAAAAAAGGAAAAAGAAAAATTCAACTGTATGCCATTGTGTATCAGTGACAAAAATGATTCTGTTTCTGCAGCTGGAGTATGACTTGTAGTACAAATACCACAGACTTTACAACACGGTTGGCAACTGACATGAAAACACTTTGTATGGACACTTTGAACACACAATTATCATTGTAAGATGCTGGTTCTATAAATACTTATAAAATGTCCATTTCAAAATGCCAGCCATCTAAATAGATTTGAACTATTATTTCAAAATTCCAGCCTTCTAAATACCAATAGAATTATTTCAAAATACCAGCCCTCTTAATGTGGAGAAAATTGTCATTTTAAAATGCCAGCCATCTAAATGCATGTGTAATTCTCCTTTTAAAATGCCAGCTACAGAAATTGTACACAAGAAAATGTGTCTCCTGCACTGAATGATTAAAACACTGCATAGAAGTAGCTTTGAGCCAGGCATCATATGAACAAATTACAACAAATAAGCAAGGAAGTAATTAAGGTGTGCCCCACATACATGTACAATCAAATGTCTGTAGTTCCACCTACATGAAGGAGATAAGATACAACCAGTGAGCAGGGAGGTGATTAAGGTGTGTCCCAAATGACTACAATCAATATCTGTAGTTCCACCTACATGCAGCAAGACTGTTGCGCAGTTAAATAACTCTGGCATCAGGCGCAACCCCCCCCCCCCCAAAAAAAAAAGCAAACCTAAAAAACACTCTTACGCATGTGTGTTGACACAATATTTCTTGGAAATAGATAGAGAAACACTGACTGTACATGTATAAACATGATAGGGGAGTGCAGGGGTGAAGGAGTAATTCACCAATGATAATACGTATTGGTTGAAGTGACACAAATTTCCCTATTTTGATGGTGTATACATGTATGTATGTTTCGAATTTGCAGCAATAAGGACTGTAATAGATCAAGTTTATTGCTAAAACAAAAGCCCTCTAATTCTTTCTCATCCACAATCAAAGAAAGACAAACATGAATATTTGGTAGTCAGAGGCCAGATTAATGCTATGATTTAAAAATTAGCAGCCAAGTTATTTGTTCTTTTGAGTATGTCTCAGCTGGCTTGAATTTGAGGAAACTTCAACACTAAAGCAAAAGGTTTTGCTGAATTTTTGTGCAGTCATTCAGGCCATACTGAACCTCTAGCAGCAGTTGCTTATTTAAACTACAAGTGTTGCTGGCATCATATGAAACAGAAGACCTTTGAAAGAAATGTCAGGGGTATTGACTTTTCTTTTTAATCCAGTGGCTATATTCCCAAAGAATTTTAATCTGATAAGAAAGTTAGGATCAAAATTAAAATCAATTTGTTTTAATCCCGCTTCCTTTAATCCTGGGCCATATGAACAATTTTAGTGTGAACCAGGTTCTTTTATGGCTATTGTACAAAACAGATGATTAACGTTTCAGGATGATGGCTTTATCTTAATTTGATCCATATTTTAGGATAAAGTACTGTATTAAACTAAGATCAATTTAGTAAAATCAAAATGTTGAAAACAGAGTTAGTATTGTAGCCCAGAACACAGATTGTTTTTTCCTGGAAATGTTGATTCATATATTAAGCCAAGTATTGAGTAGTTCAGGGTCAAAAGTGCACCAATTTAATTTTAGGATCAAAAGTCACGATCAGATCAAATTTCTTGTGAATACGGCAGCTGGTCTTGTTGTTTTGACTGTGACATATTTTGTTTGCAAATAAAAGTTGTAAGAGCATAGGTGTCCACCCCCACAGACATGTGACTGGGAGGGTCAGTTGAAAGCATAGGTGTCAACCCCCAAATATGTGTGACTTGGAGGGTCAGCTGTAAGAGCATAGGTGTCAACCCCCAAAGATGTGACTGGGATGGTCTTCTAAAAAGTGCACAAAATCAAAGAAAATAGCCAATTTTGCATAAAAACCCTGTCATGTTAAGAACTTTTTGAGTCTCCAAAACGGGAGATTCCTGGTGAAAATGGAAGATTTGACAGCTGTGTAAAAATCAGGCAGATACATGTACCGTGGCAATGTCAGCTTCTTGATCTACTGCTGCTGTTGTTTTTGAATATAGAAATAAAACTTCATGAATGTGGGTGGCCAATTATGCACTTATGATTTACACTTTCATGAGTGTATATACATGTATTAACATTTTTTTGTAATTTAGGTAAATTATCTCACTCAGTTTTATTTAACTCCATTGTGAAACATTTGTATTGCACGCAGTGTGTTACATGTATACAGTGTTGTATTTTTGAACATTTCCTGCTTATAGATTTTTTTAAAGGAAATGAGGGGGAAACATACAAAAATGTTGAAGTCTCAGTACATGAATTTGACATATGCCTGTCCATATACATGCCACGACAACAACACATACATAAAAGGTTGCATGACAGCCCACACATTTATGTCAAGACTTTTAAGCCTTCTAATAGTTTTTGACGTCACTATTCAGATAAACATGAAAATTCTGCTCTCAGCTTCTGAGGACCTTTTTGAGATCACAAACATAAGAGTGGTGTTCAGTTTCATGCACTTTTTTAGAGTAGAAATATCAGGTTTATGCCGGATACTTCCTATTGTTCTGTGGATGATTATGAATGACCAGGTAATGGATAAAAACATATATTTTGAGGAAAAAAAGTTGCTAAAGCCCCTCTTGTAATTGAGTGGAAAAATACCAGCTGGATTATGAGTAACCCAGTTAGCCCACCCGGATCTGTCAAAATCAGGCCTATGAGAGGAAATCATCTGGTGCCAACAACTCCTGGTGTCACGCAGGTCATAGCGATAGCTACAAGCTATTGTTTTACCAGTAACCGCCACCACCAATCAACAAAACCATAAAGATGATGCAAAAAGGCAACAAGCGTTGGATCAAAGTGGGGAAGAGTTTGTAATTTGTAGGGGGAGGGATTTGTAAATGGGGTAGTGTGTGCATTAGGGAGCATTGATTGGGGTATTGCCAGCATTGATTAAGCAGGAATGCTGAGCCTGGTCTACACAGGATGTGGTTCATATCCCAGACCTGTACTGACTGGACATACATCACATACTCAATTAACCCTCTGCTCCCAAATAGGATACACCAATTCTCTGCTTGTGTTTATTTTCTCAATGAAATGATACATTATATTGACTTTGATACAAAATAGCTGAAAAGTTGCCACATTGTATACAAGTCATTAGTTTTCCCTGTGGTTGTGTGAGGTGGTAAGGTCTGTTAGAGAGAACTGTTGACTGGGAGGCAGTAAGTGGATGACATACCAGAGGAGAGTGGTGGATGCCTGACATAGCACAACAAGTGGCAGCATATAGAGTATACTGGTACAGGGGGGCAGGGGGGGATTTTAAGGAAATGTAGGTTGATGCAGGGAGTCCAGGGGCCTTTCCTGTTGCACTTCCATGTGTACCACAAGGAGGTATCCTCAAGCTGCAGGCTAGACACAGACATAGGAAGTACAATATTCTACAAACATGGTTGAAGGACAGTGAAATATTATGGGTGCTTAATCTTGTCACGTATTGCAATAAAGATCATGGAGTTCAAATGATTTTACTTGGGTCTCTCTAAGTTCATCCATAAAGAGTTTGAAATTAAGAAGCTACCATGTAGATACTGATTGATTCAGTGAGTGCCACTGATGACTCACTATAATACATGTCCTTGCAGGCAGCCTGCCTCAGACTTCTTACCTGGCTATATGTACATGGATGCCTGCAAGAGTACAAAAAGTCCACTTTACCAGGGCGGGCAGAATTCTTGTCAACTTTTTGTTGCCTCCCTGTCCACATGTCATTTACCTGTAAATTCAAACTGTTCTTGTGAAAAGTTGAATTTGAGATTGTCCACACTACAGGTTCATATATACATCATGTTTGTCCTGCTTGGAATCTACCAGGTCATTGGGATGTGATAATTAGCATGTTCCACTAAATTGCTACATGTAAAGCCGACCTTGTAAGGTCACTTAAATGTGGTGTGTTCACGCATTGTACTGGTCACTTAAATGTGGTGTATTCAGGCATTGTACTGACATGTGCCTCGTGGGTAAGTAATGTATGATACGTTAGGCCCACCTGAACAAGGAACAGATCTTTGCTCCCATCCTATAAAGGGCCATCAGTCTGGAGGCCTAAGGCTGTGTGGTCCTAGCGCCTCCCTTTTAATTTGAATTTCTATAACATGTTGATATTAAAGCCACTACAGCTACAAGTGGGAACATGTTTCGCAAAATTAGTAATTAATGAAAAAGTGCTGTGTGGTAATGTGGCATATTGTTTCATTTAAAATGTGAGAAATAAATCATTTGCAAATGGAGAAATAAATCATTTGCAAATTAAAAACAATCACTGACATTGACTTCCTAATAGATCAAATTTTCATTAGCATAAATACTTGAATCTCATGTTTGCCTTGTGTTGTGGGCTAACAGAAGAGTGCATGCACACAGACACAAACAAAAACCCCACCAGAGTCTGCCTTGTATTTATAAACAGCAATACTCTGCTACAGGACGCTTGCCCCCGTCCTCCCTTTACACCCTCTCTTGCTCCACACACAGACCTGTGCACCTGTGCCAGCCAGGCTGGCCTGCCCACCCCAGCTCCTGCAATCCTACTCTAATATTGCTGACTGGGTCAGGAAACATTGAGAATACACAGAGGTAGGGTGCTAAGTACTGCAGCATTCCTGATGCACTCTCTGTCTACCACAGTCCACAGCAAAGTACTAACAATTTTGTATGTAAAAACAGCCAGGGAAATCAAGGTTTTCAACTTGGGAATCCTCGTACCTCAGTGTTCACCCTTTCCGGGCTTGAATAAAACTGAGTTAACAGTTTGTCATCCTTGCCAAGGAATGCTGTTGACCTGTGTCATTTTAGCCATGTATGTCCCATGCCCATAACACAATATTTTCTGTTAATGAGAAATATTTGTAAAAACTCCAACAGACAACACTTGCCAGTGGGCTACTTCTGGGTGGTTTGATTGAAAAAAAAGGTTATTTAAGGGTAGTACTTAAGTTATGATGAAACTGTACAGACTCCCTGGGCATTTGTGTCAGTTCCCTTTCCAAATGTAAACTACAGCCTGGGGATTCTGTGACTTCTACCAAGTTTACACACTGAAAAACCATAGAGTGAAAGCTTTTAAACCTGTAGTCCCTTAAACTGGCCAAAACTGGCTGGTGGGTCAAATATTGTCTGCTTTGGTTTTATTAACTAATTTCAATGGTCAAGAAAAACAGTTTGAAATAGGATGGCAGTGCATAGAGTTTATTCAGTGGGAAAAAGGTTAAACTGTCCGTCTTGATCAGCTGACAGCTATTGTCATTTCTGTCTGTATGCATTTGTCTGTCACCACTGTGAATGCAATAACTTTTGAACAAAATGTAGTTAATACCATGAAACTTGTGCTGTGGAAGCTTCTCATTGGAAGCTTGGCTAAGTTGGACATTCTGTAAGCTTGAAGCATTTTCAAGGCCACCAGGGGTCAGCATATTTTTACTGTTGTGGATACAGTATCTTTACCTTTTGAATAAATTGAGCTGTGATATTGAAAGTTGTGCTGTAGAAGCATCTCATTGGAAGCTAGGCTGAGCTGAGTAGCCTTGAACTTTTTCCAGGCTACCAGGTTCCCTCATGTTTTTGCTGTGGAACTTTTTGTGTCATTTTTGTTGTCTTTCCTCAGGGAGCTAACTTCACTTAGCATCCTAGGTGCTTTGAGTTCCCTTCCAGGAAATAGATATCTGTAAATTTCATTTACACTGAATAACTTATTACAGAAATGTGATTGGTAGGAAAAGAGGCAATAATTTCAGCAATCATTTTTGTACCCCTTTACAGCTGCTAACAGTTAATTTGTAGACATATGTTGCTATCTTAAACTCTTTCCCTCTTAAACTGGCCAAAACTGGCTGGGGGTCAAATATCGTGTGCTTCAGTTTTTTCGACAGCAATTAAAAAACAATTTGACTGAGAATTGCAGATGAGACCTCATGCCCAGGAAAGCTGTTGACTCAGTCTGTATTCAAAGGAAAAGGGTTAAAATAGGTGTGTTGTTCTAACATGTGCAAGGCTTTGATTTTTACATGAATGCAGAAAAGTGGTCATGTTTCCTGAGGAAAAAGTATAAATATGGAACCTGAGTAGCAAACAGTGGGGACAGAAAAAACTAAATTCAGGGAAGCTGCCTGTAGTCTAATAGACACAACTCTGTGCATGTACCACATAAATAAGTTGCCCCTAATACAGTAGTGATGCTAGGGTCTTAAATTTGTGCAAAGAACATAATTGTCATTTGAAAGACCACCTCTTGCCCTTGGCAGGTCCAAATAAACTGTTAAACCAAGCCTTTTAAAGTATTCAAAGGTAATTCTTTCAAAATACGACCTTTAACCAACTGCACTTTCAAAATCACTGTACATGCTTTAAGGTAATGTCCAGCCTGGAAAAGTGACCTACGTTTAGGCCAAATATCTAAAAAAAAACAGATCCCTGACATACTAAACCTATATACTCAATTAACAGCAAGTTTGGAGAATCTGCACTAAAGATGGAACTTAGAATTCGGAGTTGTATAAAAACAAGCATTTTGGGTAAGACAGTGGGGTTTGTAAAATTCTTTGATATTTCTTGAAAGATATTCAAGATAAAGTGGCCAAATGTATGCTATTTTTATTTCAACTGCAAAATTTTATCAGGGATTTTTCATGACTGTATCTGTTTGTTTACAATGGTGATACAAAGAGCAGAAAATGGTTGAACTTGTGAAGTTGATCAAGTTTGGGGCATTTTTCATTTGGTTGCACAATTTCTGAACAACAGTTTAGGGCCAGGGATTGGCTGCAAGATTTAAACTTTAGTGGTGTACTATCAGGTAGGACATTTGATGTGTGATTGATGGGTAAAGCATCTATAGCTCAGTTTTTTCATAACAGTATCCCGGGTAAGGTCTGCCTCTCATTTTTACAGGCAGTTCAAGCAGGTGCATTGACAGCATGAACTGAACTTTTGACTGAACTGTTGATTGCTCGTGGGTTTGCAAAAAAAATAAAGGAAGCAGAGGCCCATGCTTTGCCAATCTACATGTCATGGAGATCAGCAAGTGGTGCCAAATTTGTGGGGCCATGCTACCACACAGGATTCATCATTCTCCAATTTAAAAAAAAAAAAACCAACAAAAACTGTTGTTGAAATATGAACAAAAAAAGAAGTTAACTTGTGTGTTGAAAGTTAGAGTGACACCTGTCCATTGTATTGTACTGGGTAAACATGCACAAATGCTTGGTGTTTTCTCTGTATTGATCAGGGGTTGTGGTATACATGATATGATATGATCATATAAGAAAGAACCACAAGATTAACATATGCATGTTTTACGGAATCTTAGTCTATTTGTGGAGAACATTGGGCAAAGTTAACATTTTGAGAGTATTGTTTCTGGTGAAAGAGAGGGTTCATGCAAAGAACAGACTAGAATAGACTAATATACTGTGCACTGATTTCAAAATCTTGACAATTTTGAATGGCCCACAAGAAGCCATCAGGTGGCTTTCTGAAAGTCAAGCATTTACCATGTTAAGAATTAGTAGGCCAAGTACCTGAACCTTCAGTGTATTGTCATTCTGGGTGTAGCATCAGACAGTAGGCTGCATGGCAACCCAGGCGTGATTCAACCATGATTCTATCATGGTAACCCAGGCATGATTCAACCATGACCCTACCCCTAGCAGCATCATGGCAACCCCGACATGATTCAACCATGACCCTGCCTCTGGTTGTATCGTGGTAATCCAGGCATGATTCAGCCATGACCCTACCCTGGCAGTATCATGGTAACTCATGCATGATTCAACCATGACCCCACCCCTGGCAGTGTCATGGTAACCCATGCATGATTCAACCATGACCCTACCTCTGGCAGTATCATGGTAACCCTAGCATGATTCAACCATGATCCAAACCCTGGCAGTATCATGGTAACCAGGCATGATTCAACAATGATCCTATCCCTGGCAGTATCATGGTGACCCAGGCGTGCTTCAACCATGACCCTACCCTTGGCAGTATCATGGTGACCCAGGCATGATTCAACCATGACCCTACCCCTGGCAGTATCCATCTCTGTTCACAGAATTAGGTAAAAAGCAACAGTCAGCTACATAAAAATCAGTCTATTTGTACAAGTCCATTCAGCGTCAAGCCTTACGTCTGTTTATTCTGGATGCAATAAGGAGTTATGTGTTTGTCCAACCGGCTGCAATATTTACTGATATTTTCTGTGCCATACAGTGTAAACAGGATGTTTCTCATAGCTCTCTCTCCACGTGCCAATGTGGCATGAGGTGCAAGAGGGCTTGAGAGTCTTATCTGTGAGTTGTGTGGTGATAATGGATGATGCCCATAGGATTGGTTCCTCAGATCTGGGAGTATATATACAGCTGGGCATGAAGCCCAGTAGATACATGTAGATAAAGGTGCTATAGCAATCTCTATACTGGTCAGGTGGGTGGCATGAACTTGGTGATAATTGCCTGGTCATTTGTCTCACAGGCAACTTGTACCTGTTGTGGTGTTGGCCATCACTCTACCACAGTGATTTGACATACCGGCAATAAGAGTAAATACACTCTGTACTGAAAGCCATAGCCCACTCTTGTGAAAATGTTACACAATCAGTGGGTACACTTGCTGCCTGGACAGCAGACCTTTTTATGGCCTCTGTACTTCTGCATAGGTTACAATACATGTCTGTTATGCCCCCCATATTGCCTGCAGAGCAGACCATTGAGATACAAGGTCACAGTTTGGTTACCTTGATTCGGGGTACCCACATACTTTATCACTTACTTTATTGAATCCTGTCATGAGAAAGCAATGTAATGAAGGAACACCTCCATTAAGGTACAATATTTCACAACAGGAATTTTTCATCACAGTTGGAATTACATGGACCCCATCAAAATGCCATTTTTCAAGACCAGCATTTTACAGTGCAGATAGAATTACCTTGGCCTCCACTAACATCTTATCCATCAAAGACAGGTAATATTGAGTATAGATTAAATTAAATGGGCAGTGTACTTTAGATGGGTCACAGTGGGCTGGCTCAGGAGACAGGTTTCCCTGTGGTCACACATGTCAGATAGGAACCTCTTAAAACATGTTTTATTGTGATGGCACATGTCTTGCAAGAACTTGTGCAGACAGCGTTTCCTGTAGGGCAGATGTTCTGGTAGAGACTTCCTGAGACAGGTTTTACTGTAGTGGCACATGTCTTGTAGAAACCTCTTGAGACAGGTTTTACTGGAGTGGCACATGTCTTGTAGAAACCTCTTGAGACAGGTTTTACTGGAGTGGCACATGTCTTGTAGAAACCTCTTGAGACAGGTTTTACTGGAGTGGCACATGTCTTGTAGAAATCTCTTGAGACAGGTTTTACTGGAATGGCATGTCTTGTAGAAACCCCTTGAGATAGGTTTTATTGGAGTGGCATATGTCATGTAGAAACCCCTTGAGACAGGTTTTACTATAGTGGCACATGGTGCATGTCTTGTAGAAACCTCTTGAGATAGGTTTTACTGGAGTGGCACATGTCTTGTAGAAATCATTATAAAGATAGCCTTTATACAACAGCTCCAGTATATGTCAGATAAATGAACCAACAGCAAAAGAATCTTACTTTTAGTGTCTCAAAACTGGTGCTATTAGATGAATATGTGAGATTTCTGAGTGTTTTCATAATGAACTTCCACTGTAGTGAAGACCTTTGACCAAAAGGTAAACTGCCTGACAATCTGCTTCTAGATGTGCATTATGGGTAATGTGGAGTGAGGTTTCACTCTAATGACATATGATCCCATGAATTATAACTGCTCTGTTGTTCATCCATATACTATCAACATAGCTGAAGCACTGTGTAAATGAGCCACCAGGAATGTGGCCGATTATTTTTGTTACCCGAACAATGTCCGTGTCTGGGAGGCCTGGCCGGGCAACGTGGCCCATTTGTGCACACTTAATCTGTTTTGGTGCCTAATTAATAAGAGCCTCAGACTATTTGCCTTCATTATGATGATTATATATAGGCATATTTTTTTCTTCCTGTCTCTTCAATTATGTTTGTTCAAACAGGATGTGGAGAACACATTGGTTCAGTCAGTTTAATTCATGAGGTTTTTGTATTGGTGTTATACCCTGCTCATAAGTTACACAGTGACTATGCCAATGGAACCCATAATACAAATGTCATTGAAGCAAATCAAGGTACTTATTTCAAAGCAGTAGGCCACAGACCACAGTTATAAATCCTTCTATTTTTCATATTAGCATTTTTCAGTCTAAAAAATCAGCATTTTGGTATTTTAAAATTCCGTGAACGTCATTTAACAGATAAGAATGTCAGAAAAACACGGATGGATTTTTGTCATATAAATCCCAGCTCATTAATTTGTGATAATTGAAATACGAAACAACACCTGGATGTCAGCTCCATACAGGTGTATAAACTGTGCTCTTGCCAGGGTCACATCATTGTCCTTCCCCGCCATAAAGTTCCCACCTGGCCTGGAAGATGGGCACCTATATGACCACCAATGAAGCAACTCTGTGATGCAGCAAACCTGACTTAGCTAACTTTATTTAAACAGAAGCTACAGCATGCTGAAAACACAGTATTTTCACAATTACAGACTATCTCCATTGGGATGGGCAACCAGGCAATCACAATTGTGGTCTGTAACCAGTAGGAAATTTCAAAGAAAGAAAATTCTGTCCATCTGCTTATTTCGAAGCCATAGGAAATTTCACAGAAAGAAAAGAAAATTTAAAATAGTTGCACTTTTTTTGGCTTTATATTGTTTTTGTTGACCTTTTTAGCTGGGCATGGGACTTGTGTTTGTGGAAAGCATTGCAATACAGGCTAAGGACCTTGCTACTTTGTGGGAAAAGTGCCTCTTTGTAGGCTGTGGGACTAGCAGTACAGACTGAGGTATTTGTCAGACAGGGAGTTAGGATTATCTGCACAGGCTAAAGGATTAATAGGCTTTTGAGGAAAGCATCTTTGTCCAAGCAAAGGGACTTAGTTTAGGAGAAAGTATAGCCGTACAGCATGTACACGTAAAAGGATCAGTTCTGGGCAAAAACTATTTTCTGTGAAGCCTTAGGGATTGATGTTTGACTGTTGGTGGGGGTGGGAGTTGGTGTTCACAAAGTCTTCTGTGCAGAGCACAGGGTTCTGTGGTGACCTAAGGACACACTTCAAGGGCATAAAGTACTTGTATACATACTGAGGGACTGACTATGCAGCAGGCATTGTTAGTTGCGGGATAAAGGGCTGGCGTGTTTTGTCGTAATGACGTACTTCTGTGCATGCTAAGGGACACCCTTTTGGCGAAGGTACTTCTGTGAAGGCAGAAAAACTTCTTTCTGGAGAAAACACTTATGTACAGGGTCCAGAATTTTTCTCAATTCTCAGAATCCTAGTTGTGTAATCATCATGTATGTTAATAATCTGGCACATCTGAGCTGCTCGAGTCGTTGATAATCGGAGGCCTGTATCTAAGGATGAGGAGTGCTAAATGCTATAATCATGAATAATGGGGCTAAGCAAAAAAATAGTGACAACTTTATAATTTATCAGACATAATTGATAATTATACAAACCATCCTGAGTGGTGTTCCTGGTTAGAAGTAAGTGCTTTGGCCATTGAGATAACATATTCTGCAACAGAATTGTTTTGTGGTTAAACCAGAAATACACTCCAGTGATTGTCTATATGTGCCAAGTGCAAAACTGTACAGTTATTTTGAAGAGAAAGAGTGAAATGCTAGAAAGCAGATTTGCGCACGAGTATTTTTTAAGCTGGCTTATTGCCAGCGATGATAGAGTTGTCTTTGTATGGACAAGCAGATTACATAGCCATATTTGAAGCTTGACAATTGTCTCCCACTCCCCTGTCTCCTGAAATTAAGCTTCAAGTGAGTAGGAGGCTGTAAAATGATGATTGTAGGGGAAATTGTTCTACTGTGCAATTGGTCTATTCATAAAACTAAAACCTGCCTATGAATGGATGTTAGTGCTGGCAAAGAGATTAATCAGCTGATATGGCTGGTGTTGTCACTTAGAAAACTATGCACCAGGGGAGATTTAAAAAACAAGAAAACATCAAGGTGGAACCATTGTGGTGTGGGTTCCTCTTTCTTTCAATTTTTTGTCTAAAATGGGGAGGGAGGGAGGGAGGGAGGGAGTGGTATATGAAGAGGGAGCAGTGTACATTCCACAGGTCAGAGTGCTTCAGTAGACAACAACAAAAATCCAGTCATAATGTGTTTTCAGTGGACAGATACATGTCTTTCATGGCCAATTTATGCAGTTTTTATGTCATGTTTTATTGCCACTGATGACAAAAACATTAATGGGATTTTTGTAGTGTCTGTTTTGCTTGTCATATGATATAATTCAAAATAGAAAATTTCCCCAGCATATAATAGGTATTTTGACAATGTTAGAATTGTTCAAAATATCTTATTTAACATGAAATGTAATTATTATTATTAAGTTGCTCACACAGCCTTGTCACAGTCAAGGAAGTACTTGAAATTTGCATTTTTCGTGATCTTTTCAAGGCTATCAAATTACATGTAGAAAGCTAAGCCCACATTAAACTTAACTGTCACCAAATGCATCAACCTTTTGCAACCTTTTGAGTGAAAGGCAAACCTTTTTCAAACCCATTTCTAACACTTTCCAAACCATTTCCTCTTAATGCATTAAAACCCTGTTCAACACTTTTAAACCTTTCTCGAATGGTTAACAACCATTTCACTCTCTTTCTCAACCTTATTGATTAAAATTTTGAAATGGTTTGCAACCATTTGAAACCCTTTCACAACCTTTTGTTAAACTTTTACAAACCCTTTGTCAACCCTTTACAACCTTTACAAACTCAAACTCAAAACTCCGTGCAACACAAAAAATGCATTTGGCTGTTTAGTTTTAGACAGGCTTAACTGTATGGCACCAAATTAACAGAGTTGCAGCCAGAACATTTTTATTGGTTGATTTCAAATGAACTGGTCTGAGCAAGAAGAAAATAATAACATGTTAAGTTAACAGAAATAATCAGAACTGGGCAATGAACTGATGATACGAGTCTGGAGCTAAGGGAGGCATTTACTCATATTTGAGTATTATTGATCAGCTATTCTGTTTGTTCAGATTAATAATATTTTTTACTGGTACTGTTGTCTAGACTTATTAGTATTATTTTTTTAATCTGTGCTTGTTTGGAAGACATTAGAAAGTCAATTTTAGGAAATTGTCGGGAAGTCCAAATAGCTTGTCGCATGATTGTGGGGGAGGTACATTTGCATGGCTTTAAACATGCATTTGACACTGACTTACTCAATACTTTGAATACATGTAGGACCTCTTTTGTTTAGCATTGGCAAAGATGTAAAATTGAATGTAAAATTCCTCAAGAATATAATTTGAAATATTTTCATAAATACTTTCATGAACCAGAACAAGGAATGAAATGGTGAATATTACAGGAGTCAAAATGTTGAATGTACAGAGGGAAATGAGTTCAGGTCCACTATCTGTACTATATCTATATGGAGACAGCATGCAATAGGCACATTCTACAATAGTACTTCAACATATCTATGACAACAGCTATTTATACATGTAAAGACCTGTATTATCACAAAGTGTAGTAACAGTTACAATATCACATTGTATGCCGTGGCTTTATCAAACTTTTAATATGCCTTGTGTACTGCAAAGCAAACATTTCTTTTCTTTTCGTCTGAACAGTGTATTTGAGTTCATTCATACCATATCCCATGCATAGAAGTTTGTGAACTTTCAACTGAAAATTTGTTGTCTTTGCTGATAATAAAAAAAAACCACAATCATTTTCATTTGTAGCCCAGCTGCTTGTCAGTAGCTGAGCTTATCTTATGGTCCTTTGACTGTCGTCGCCCGTCGTCAACAGTCGACTTCTCCAAATACGTCAGCCAGATTCATTTCAAACTTGATGGCAATGTACCTTGGGTGGGTCTCTACCAAGTTTGTTGAATTAGCCATGCTCCAGTGATGTTTGGAATTTTTTAATATTTCTTTTTTTTTTTTTTTTTTTTTTTTTTTGGGGGGGGGGGGGGGGCAAATCTTAAAAAATCTTCTTCTCTGAAATCGCTCACCCAATTGCTTTCATAGCACACAGGAACACTCCTAGGGACTCCTAGTTGTGAACTTGTTCACCAGGTGGCACTGTGATTTTTTTCTAATTCATTATGATTTTTTTTTTGTGTTATTGCTATCTTCCACTTGTTCTCCAGAACCTTCTCTCAGATTAAGCTAAAACTTGGTAGATATGTTCCTTGGGCAAGGGTCAAACAAAAGGGTTCACTAGGTGGCAATGCTGTGGATTCCTGATTTTTTATGATTATGTCAATTAGGGTTCCTGTCCTTAAATACACCTTTCCTATTGATTACTATGTAAGTCAATGGGCAGTCTAATGCTAATTCACAGTTTTGACTTCTTCTCCAAAACCAACATTCAGATTGACTTTAAACTTGGTGGCAATGTACCTTGGGTGGGTAGGTATGTTCAAATGGACCTGCTCCATTGATTTTTGTATTTTTTGTGAATTTCTTTGTTCTTTTTTGGGGGCGAATCTTAAAAAATTGCAATGGTATATGTACATGTCAGCTGAGCACAGGACTGTCACAGTCCTCTTGTTTATATCTTTGGTACATCCCTTTAACCCTCACCCCTTTAAACCAGCCAAAACTACCTGGTGGTTAAGTGCCATCTGCTTCAGTGTTTTTATTTCAGCAGTAATTAATGAAAAACAATTTGAATGAGAATTTTTATGATACTTACCAAGATAACATGAGAGACGGAAAGCTGTTGACTCAGTTTTTCATTCATGGGCAAAACGTTAGGCACTTGATCCGACCCTCAAACATAGATAACTAAAGATGTGACCATATTGTTCAGATCATATTGCTTTCTCAGTTCCAAGGAACAAGGCTTGCCTATAGGTATTGCAGGTGAAAAATCTTAAGCATTCTTGACCATTGTATACCCATTTTATAAAGGTCAGACATCACAGTGTTAAAGTGATATATTGAAAAGACCTTTGTTAACTTCAGTTACATGTGATATTGTTCCTACAAAACACTTTGTTTCAATTAAAATTGCAACATGTCAATACAAAGTGGATTTTGGAGACTAGTGCATGTGCTGACATGTCATGGGGTATGAGATTACCTGCCCAAGATCCTCAGTGCTTTGATGATATAGTGCAATATGGACAATAGAACTTCTATGTATATAAGTTAGACAGGGACAGGTTAGCTTATGGTGAGTGAAGAGTTCGGACTGCGGAATAGGGTAATGACTACTAGGAAGTGGTTTTGGACAAAAAGACACAAATACAACAGTGGTACCTGCCATATGTGAGCAGTACAGAGAGATCAGCTGTTTATGGCCACAGTCATTGGGCACATAGGTGTCACATTCTTTGTATGTTTACGTGCACTGAAATGTTACTTGCTGTATGTCCACGTTAGCATCACTACATCAGAAACTTAATGTTAGCATACGTGACTGAGGCCGTGTATGCATGACCACAATGTACCAATGCTAACTTGTCTTAGAAATACTCATTACAGTAAACGAGTGCAAAAACATGCATCATTGCAGCACACTTTGCCAGTGGCTTTTAGACGAAAGTTCCAGGGAGAATATGACAAAATATTTGATAAATGAACAAAAAGGGCTGACCATGTTTTAGAGCCAGGTCATATAACACACTGGCTTCATGCCCAGCCTCCCTGCAGCATGCCCGCCATACAACACAGGAGCCCAGGAGTCAGTGGCTGACGGGCCTGCTTGCTTCAACAGCCACTTGATTTATGACCGGGGAGCTGCCAGGAGAGTAGAAGATGTTGTGGAAATCTAAGCCATGTACTACACACGGCAGATGGCCTGGTGTATGGGTCACTATGTAGCTACCTGTACTCCATGCTCAGTGCCATGCTTAACACCTCTACCTTAAAAATGCCTCAGTAATCTGTAGCATGGTATTCATCATGAAGTTGTACTCTCCCCACTGATCTGTAATTGTGCATTTGAGGTAGAGTGGTACTCTTGACCTAAATCTGTGCAGCAAACATGAAGCACTTAGTGAGCTCTCTCTACCCTCCTTGGAGAGCTGTAACAAAACTGCATTCAACATGAAGTGCGCAGTGAACCCTAACAGAACTATGTGCCTGCAGAATGAAGGGGTTGATGAATTATAGGAGAACTCCGCATTCAACTTGAAAATATATAAGTAAAAATAGCGAGTTGTAACAGTACTGTGTATTTAACATGAAGTACTGAGGGAGCTGCTCTGGAACTTTGTGCACTCAACCTGAAATACTCAATGAGCTGGGCTGGAACTTTGTGCACTCAACTTGAAATACCCAGCGAGCTGGGCTGGAACTTTGTGCACTCAACTTGAAATACTCTGTGAGCTGGGCTGGAACTTTGTGCACTCAACCCCGAAATACTCAGTGAGCTGGGCTGGAACTTTGTACACTCAACCTGAAATACTCAGTGAAGTGGGCTGGAACTTTGTGCACGCAACCTGAAATACTCAGTGAAGTGGGCTGGAACTTTGTGCACTCAAGCTGAAATACTCAGTGAGCTGTGGCAGAACTCTTTGTGTTCCCCGTGAGGTACAGTGTCAGGTCTACCCCTGCCTCAGTTTTCTGTAACTCTGTGCATACGCTGAGTTGCATTCTGTTTGAAGTCTATCAAGGAGCCCGTTACAGAATGGCCTGTAACTGTGCTTTCATGGTGAGCACCACCCGTTCCTCAGTCATCTGTTACTGCACATTGAAAATTGATGAAATAGCATAAACACTCTACCAGGGTAGGAACTTAGGTAATATGTACTAAGTGATTTGCAACATTACAAATCAGAGTAAAAGCTCATGCTATAACCTAAATGCACCTGGTGTCTATTCCTTGCTTGCTGTCTGTGATGTTCCCTCCACGTTCTAGCCAACTGTGTTCATGTGAATATGGGCCCTTGCTCAAGTAGCTCCCCCCCCCCCCACCACCACACTTTCTCTGGGAATTAAATGATCAAAAATTAGACAAAAATTATATTTAATGCTGTTTTTAGTAGAGTTCAAAATTGATGGTATGTTAAATATATCGTGATCTTGTAAGTGCCACTGCCAGACCCAGGGCTTGGATGAATATGGTATTTCCCAGTCCATAGCCATATATGCACATTCCATTCCAAGCCCTGTGCCACCCCATCCAGTGCTATATAGCTGGTCCACAATGTTACACGTGTAAATGCAGCCCCTTGGAATATGGCACATCCTAATGTGGGTTGTGTGTCCACACAATGGGGTCAAACCTGGTCTCATAGCTGTTAACACAATGCACATCCTATCCTTGTATCTCTGCAGTTACAAATGTTGCACATAATGTCATTGTAGTTCAAAGTATAATGTTCCACATCCTGTCACAATTAATAGTTCAGTCAATAATGTTCCACATCCTGTTACAATAGTTCAGTCAATAATGTTCCACATCCTGTTACAATAGTTCAGTCAATAATGTTCCACATCCTGTTACAATAGTTCAGTCAGTAATGTTTCACATCCTGTTACAGCAGCTCAGTCTATAATGTACCAAGTCCTGTCACAATAGCCCAGACTATAATACTGCACACCCAGTGTTACAGCAGCTCAGTATAGAATACTGCACACCCAGATTTACAGCAGCTCAGTGTAGAATACTGCACATCCAGTGTTACAGCAGGTCAGTATAGAATACGGCACATCCAGTGTTACAGCAGGTCAGTATAGAATACTGCACACCCAGTGTTACAGCAGGTCAGTATAGAATACTGCACACCCAGTGTTATAGCAGCTCAGTATAGAATACTGCACATCCAGTGTTACAGCAGCTCAGTATAGAATACTGCACACCCAGTGTTACAGCAGCTTAGTATAGAATACTGCACATCCAGTGTTACAGCAGCTCAGTATAGAATACTGCACACCCAGTGTTACAGCAGCTCAGTATAGAATACTGCACACCCAGTGTTATAGCAGCTCAGTATAGAATACTGCACATCCAGTAATACAACAGCTCAGTCTATAATATTGCACATTCAGTGTTACAGCAGCTCAGTCTATATTATTATACCTCAGGCATTAATCTGGTGTTCTGATTGGCTAATTGGGCATGTAACAGTTTAGACTGTTAACTGCAAGAAAATTGCTGTTGCCCACTGCCAATTTTTGTCACATGGGGCACTGCACATTTGACCGGGCCTTGACCCAAATAGGCCTAATTTATGTCATGTAAATGATTGTTGGTTTATTAAAATGGAATGAAATCGATGTGATTTTTGCTCATTTATTAATCTTCGGTATAGTCAAAGGAAATGGTGTCAGTCTATAATACTGCACACCTAGTGTTACAACAGCTCTGTCTATAATAATGCACGTACAGTGTTGCAGCAGCTCAGTCTATAATGTTACATATCCTGTAACAGCAGCTCAGGCCCCGTGACACAACACACTCAGCCAAGAGTATAGGGCAGGCACCCAGTCCTTACATTGTACCTTTGCACATCTCACTCTGTTTCAGTGCTGTATAAATACAGTTAATGCCTGCAAATCAGTTAAATTTCATAAATGCTTCCAGTTAGTGTTTGACATTCTTTCAGTGCCCAGTCGACAGTCTTGAAATAATGTTGCATATCAGCTCAATCTGGTCCAGGCACCCATCATCTTGGCCACTCGGTTTCTTCTATATGCATGTATGTAGCACTGATATATGCCCTGATAGATAATTCAACTGCCAAGGCAGTAAACCTGTCATTTTCAGAGCCATTATACAATCAAAGAAAACGATAGTCTTGCACAGGTTGTCTTAACCTACTGGAGACTGACTCTGCAGCTTTCATCAGAACACACTGGATGTAGTGCTGTTGACTGAAATTATCTATGTCATTTTTAATGAAAAAAAAAAAAGGGAACAGGATATTTCCGATGCTGAACCATGTCTGTCAATTTTCAGAGGGAAAAGTTGCATGCTAATACATTAACATTAGGTCCACTGTAAATTGCTTCAATTTTGTTGATGGTACAAAACTATGAAAACAAAATACCATGAAAAGAGTATCTTAACATTGTTTGACAGGAATGGTGTCCAAAATAGTGAAATTAAAAATGCAGTGAAATATCAATAATACAGAACCGTGACAATTTAAACATGCAAAAATAAAGCAATTTACAGTATCAGTGTTATTATGCTGGACCATTCCTTTTAATGTCCAAAAATCTTGCATGCCCATGCATTAGCATTATGTTCATTGGGGTAAAACAAAAGGTAACATAAAAGTCCTCCACTGGAAGGCACTCCAGAATGATCTGTGGTTGGTGGTTGACTGCACAGGTTTAAATTACAGGTACTACTATTATAGTATTGGCTGGACCTGGCAAGGTGACAGAAGCCTCTGTAGCAAGCCTTACAGACACTGGTGTATCTGACGGACAATTTACACCAATATACTTGATAAGTTGTAGGTCTAGAGCACTCGTGTTTCTGGTTGGCACGCTGTCAAATGGAGGTGTATTCTGGTGCAACCGGTTAGTGGTAGCTATTAAGGTAAGGAGAGCCAAGCAGCAGGGCCTGACCCTCGCCATGTACACAGACTGAACGGAGGAGTACCTGCTACAATGGGCAGTGTGCTGGGGGCATACTACCTGTCAGGTATACCATGACAGGCTTTATGTCACCCTCACTTAGACTACTGCATAACAGCATCAGTAAATAGCCAATGTACATGTATGTGTAGAAAGTCAAGGCAAGGCCAGAAAAGCTGACACGCTGGCTGTAGTGGTTTTATGGAACATGTTTCCTCCTAAATCAGACTCATCAAGCATACCCTACACCTGTGCAAGCTAGTTTACAGAAAAGCTGGTTTGAGGCCTGTTTGTAAGGCAAGGTAGCCTTCCTGGTCATGCTAAGTCATTGTTATCTGCATGATGTCACTACCATGATCCATTAGTCATGATGTAACTGTCATTATCCCTGAGCGATGATGTCACTGTCATAATTCATTCTATATCCATATTCTTGAGAAATAAAAAAACAACACAAAATAAATAAGATTAAATTTATTTTTGGCCAAGCAGGAAGTGTTGACACAACTAAACTAAAGGGAGAACAAAAATAAACATAACAGAAGAACAACAAAACTTTTGAAAAGTCAACACAAACCCACCTAGGAAACACAAAGTAATTAAACTTAATAAAGTAAAAAAGACTGGGTGGGTGGGTTGGGAAATACAAAACGTCTGTCCATGTGGAGAAATCTGAGGCACTGAAATGTTACCGGCAAAAAACAAAGGAAGAATGAAAAATTTTGCGGCAAAGGATCACATGATCCTTAGAACCAATAAAGATCCCACTCAAGACACTATGTTGTTATGCAAATCAAATACATTCTAGTGGTAATTAGACCACCAAGACGTCAGTGAACAATATTAAGTAACAACCAGTGAACACATGAAACAGACTTCCCCTGTGAAAATCTTATAGTCTGGCATAACCACCAATGAATCTCATGTAAATTCCTATAAGACTGAATTAGCTATTTTAATTAGGATCAAAATAAACTATCCCTGAGTGGTGAGTTCACTCAAGATTCCTGAGTGATGATGTCACTGTCATGATCCCTGAGTGGTGAGTTTACTCAAGATCCCTGAGTGTTGATGTCACAGTCATGATCCCTGAGTGATGATGT
This sequence comes from Hermodice carunculata, assembly GCA_964020975.1. Classification (NCBI taxonomy): domain Eukaryota; kingdom Metazoa; phylum Annelida; class Polychaeta; order Eunicida; family Amphinomidae; genus Hermodice; species Hermodice carunculata. The sequence goes on from OZ026614.1 coordinate 17,089,938, forward strand.
CACTCATGATCCCTGAATGATGATGTTACGGTCATAATTCCAGAGTCACGCTGTCATTGTCATGACCCTGAGTCATGCTCTTGAATGATGATGTCACTGTCATGATCCTTGAGTGATGATGTCACTGTCATGATCTTTGCGTGATGATGTCACTGTCATGATCCTTGAGTGATGATGTCATTGTCATGATCCCTAAGTGATGATGTCACTGTCAAGATGCTTGCACCAGATTTGAACTGGCTTCTTGACAGCAATAAATCATCCCAGTCTTTTGAGAATACAACTAGCACCATACAAAACTTCACTGTCTGATTGGATGGATGCTGTTTGGTACTCTGCAATGCATTTTCTGGATTGTGTATCATTGCTGGAGTCACTGAAAGCAAGATATCTTTATAATAGCAATAGGGAAGGTCGCAAGTAGCAATTGCATGTTTGGTCAGTTGAATATACAACAAAATACACAAGATTCTTTTGGGCTAGAGGTACCTGTTTATTCCCATTGGATTGATGTTAAAGTAACATTCAATAATTTGTTTCATTTTACAGGTGATGTGTCCCCATTTACATTAATATTTCATCTGTACACAAAGATTTACCATGACAAATTTGGTGTTTGTAGATGTGGAGGTTATCAAGTTAGAATATAAAGTGATCAGATTACACAGACCAAGCTGTCTTTTCACCAGAGCCCAGCTGGACCAGTTGATCTTGACCTTAGCTATTCATGTGATTCTTTGTAGGTTTCCTAGGGTTACTTGATCATTAATATTTTCATGTACGTATTTTGGGGGACCCCCCCCCCCCAAAAAAAATATGACTGAGCCTGGGGCCCATAATACACTGATTTGATGTAGTAGCTGTTCAAAAATGTCCACATTTTCTTTTTTGCACACAGAAGATGTGGGTATAGGTCAAGATCAATGTATATTTTTACCAAATGGGCAAAATTTTGGTCAAAATCAACATTTTGGGGAATGGGGGGGGGGGGGTCATAGCTCAGGAGTAGTCTGTGTTAAGTGATGTGAAAATGTTGACAATTTGGAGTGGTGCTTATACAAACCAGGAATAAAATACCAGGCTGAAGTGGCCAATCTGACTGCTGCCAAGCATGTCCTGTATTCAAACTATGTGCCATAGTCAAGGTCTGGATGACCATAGTTAAACACAGATAATATTGTAAACAAATCCTTTGGCACAGCTTTTGTAGAATGTGACATATTGGGCTTGGCTGTAGACTTGATGATAGCTCATGGCTTGTGAGTGGTGCCTGATTCCTTGCTCTAAAAATGCCTTACATCCATAATAGTGCATGTGTTACTCAATGTACACAGGATCGAGAGAGGAAGTCATTGTTTTGCTGTGATGCACTGTGATTCTGGGTGGAATATTTTGGCAACGTAAGATGCCAACCTCAATATTTTACTTGAATAAGGTGATTTGACCGGAAATGTTGTTCAATGAGTGGACCAGTTTCTAGGAATAGAATGCAATAGTATGATAGTAGGAGAAGTTGGTACCAGTGTATGAGCACTTTGATGAGGGAAGACTGAACACTGGCGTAATCTGGAAGGATCAATTGACTGTCAGAAGTTTCAAGATGAGACTCAGATTGACCTTTTTCTTCCTCAGACTTGAAGAATTTTAAGTGTCTGAAGCGACTGATTTTTCAATTAAAAAAAGGAAGAACTATGTTTCATCAGCAGTAATTATTCAAATCATGTTTCACTGCTATGCATTGATATTTCATTTATAAAAGAAAAAGATCAAATTTCTTCTCAAGGATGAAAAAAATACATGCCGCTTTAGTTCAGAAAAGAATGGGAAATCATAGGCCATAAATTACATTTGCTTATTCTTTCTGCTGATTTTCATAAAAAACAGTTTGAGACTCGTAGATGAGCACTCCGAGACCGGCATGACTCAGGTCAATAGCTTATCTGGGTTTAGGATCGGGTATTGGAGTTAATCATGAAGCAGTGTATTGTAGACTCAATTTGATGCCAAGGGGTGGAGATAGGTGGTTCACAACTGTGCATAATATGCTGTTTGACTGAGCTACCCCTTCACCCTGTTCAACTCAAATCACTGGGAATTCTTAGATGCAAATTATTGTCTGCTTTAATGTCTTTATCTAAATTTCATATGAATAGAAAATCATTTTGCTGAGAACTGTGGATAGGACCTATGGTGATGGCATGCCATGGGTTAATAAATAGCTTTTTAATGTGCTCAACCTGCACCACAAAAGCTATTGACTCAGTGTCATTCTGACCAGGAATGGCTTAATAAGTGCCAACCACTTTCAAATAGAGTGTCCCTGGCTTGAATCTGGTATGAGCATTGAAGCAGAATGCCCCCGGTACCAGGCAACAGCTATTATGTAGAGGTGTGTAACGCTTCTACCTTAATTTGCAAGTGGAGTTTCTTAAGAGATGCCACAGTCTGATTGGTCTCCTGCTGGAGTGGTAGATCTTCAGGCTCTGTGCTCAGAAAAATTCTTCAGATGTTACATAGGATCTGGCCATCCCCTATGCCTGCTTCTTATTATAAATTACCTGTGTATGCAGTCAATGTGTCCTCATGAATACGTGCAGATTGGAATTTGAAATCTCAAATTGTTTTCATTACTTGGCTGATAAAGGATCTCTGAATCACTCCCCAGCTGCCCAGTAGGTGTCTCTGCTGCATTGATGTTGTAGTTTCAATGAGACATGGATCCACTTTGCTGTCTGCCCTAAGTAAGTTTGACAGTAGTTTGGCAGCTTTGTGCTGTTGACACCATTTGGCTACACATGCAGACACCCACCCTGGACCAGGTCACTATCCTTACGGTCCACTCGCTGATCACTGCCAATAACAATAAAATAAAATTAATTCATAAGTTTAATATTAATCTGTAAATGTTGACCTGTCATTTTAGCAACTGCTTTTGGTCTTGATTGGTTAGTTCTCTGTGTGCCCCATGTAAACTGTCCAGTGCCCGGCCACAAGCTGCAAGGGCATAGTAAAGAAAGCATCATAGTGCAGTTTGGGATACTACCAACTCCATTCAATCCATGTTGTACTGCCTGGCAAGTTAATATTCTCTAGAGCAGTGGGAACATTGCCTATGTGCCAGGCAAAGCAAAAACCACTGACTGAGGCATGTGTTAAATGAGCGCAGAATATCATACAGCAACCCTGGTCAGAGGTTCAGAACACTCGGACTAAATGCATTCCCATGAATTAACCCTTAAAGTGCTCATTACAGCTATAGTTGTTTTCTCATTACTGTTAAACATATATACATGTACATGTAGTGGTTAAAAGATTCAAATTGCTCATGAAGATACCTTCATTCAAATACCACCAAGCCTAGTCTAAAGTAAAAAGTGGTCTTAATCAACAGCTTTCCTCTGGACACTTTGCTTGCATTGCATTGTTTACAGGGTAGGGCAGGGTGTTTATGGGATAGAGCAGGATGTTTACAGGGTAGAACGGGGTGTGTGCAGGGCAGGGCATGGTGTTTACAGGGTAGGACAGGATGTGTGCAGGGTAGGGCAGGGTGTTTACGGGATAGAGCAGGATGTTTACAGGGTAGAACGGGTGTGTGCAGGGCAGGGCATGGTGTTTACAGGGTAGGGCAGGGTGTTTACGGGATAAGGCAGGGTGTTTACAGGGTAGAACGGGGTGTGTGCAGGGCAGGGCATGGTGTTTACAGGGTAGGGCAGGGTGTTTACAGGATAGGGCAGGGTGTTTACAGGGTAGAACGGGGTGTGTGCAGGGCCACATCTACTTGCACACCAAAAGAACTGCCACACCTGAGCCAGGATGCAGACAGCGCTGTGTGATAGCTTGCTGTATATTCACAGCTTTCATTGGCACAGGATGGACGCCCAGGGCTGGCTACAAGTGAAGGAAATCTGCAGACAGTCTTCATTTGAAAATATTTGCATGAATAACAAAATTTTGGAAAATATATGGAAACAGGGAGCACACTAAGGCGGAGTTCAAAATGGTGCTGTCAAACATCTCAATACTCAGTGTGTAGGACAGCCGATGAGGCCTGTCAAATACAGGCTTCCTGGCCTGGCACTGGCAGGGGGTCTTACACTACTGCGTATCCTGAAAGAAAGATTCTTGTATAATTGGGTAACTTTGGTTTGGTGGTTAGGTAGTAGAATTACATCAAGCCAGCTATATGGCTGGACCTACCATTTAAAATACTAGTAGACGATGGGGAGAGCTTTTAGGCTAGTCCGATGACAAGCTAACTGATTTGCTAAAATTATAACTTGCCTGCTGAGCAAACTGTCAGGTCATGAACTGTTTACTAGGCCCCAAGGAACTGTGATTAACTCTCTCAGTGCCAAGTGGTTGAGGTGTACCATTTTTAATGGTCTCTTCTCTTTATGGTAACAGCAGGCATGCCGGTACTTGAATGAAAGATCAGGTTACAAAGGACTGTGAATGTAATATCATATGGATTTACGGCACATCAACTTCTCTCAAATATTAGCAATGAATGAGTTAGCAGTCAATGGTTGCTCGCAGCTTGATAAATGGGCCAGTGCTGCTTACTTGGAACTAAAACGTGCAGGCTGTGTGATTTTTTTGGGGGGGTGGGGGGGGGGGTGGAGGTGGCATTTTAATTTATAAGCATACCATATGTAATACTTTCATTAAATGCTCCTTGATTAAATAGGAAAAGTGCAAAGATATAAATGTACATTGTACTTGTTCACCGAATAAAAGTTTAAATTAAGCACATATGCTTATTTTATTTTAGAACCAGGTTAATTACTTTTTCCATGTTGTTTGTGGCCCTGTGAGGTGGCAACAGACATTAAAAGTGAACTTGTTGACTCAGAATTCCCTGAACAGGTGAGTTGCAGTGGCTGCTACGAGCAACAGGCAGAACGTGGACCAGCGGAGCATGAGTCAGGGCACACCTTCCGGGTGTACATGGTACCAACATAGCACTGTGTTGACAGGCTCAGGCAAAATGTACATATTACAGTAAAATCCCTATAAACAGACTACGCTTAAAGTGGGTCTGCAAAGGGGGTAGGGGTGGAGCTGTTAGGGGGTAGGGGTGGAGCTGTTCTGAAGGTGGGATAGCCATAAATGATAGCATTACTGATGGATGAGTTACATACATGGTGAAATATGATACTTTTAAGACAGGTGGTCTATTGTAGCAGTGGTTGGTCATAAGGCAGGTTTTCTCATATTCACATGTACACTCAGTTCAATGTACTCATGTTGCACTATAGCTTTTAATGGTTAGTCATCAAACCACAAACTTGTATCAAAGTTTTTTTTTTTTTTTAAAGGAAAGATTGGTTCTTGCCATTTTTCATTTCTTGACATATTAACCCATTAGTTCTTTTGTTTTTGTGTTGTTGATATGACAGATGTGCAGTATTCTGGACAGGATTTTCAGAAACAAAACAAAAATATCCATGCACTCTAACTTAATTCATACTCTTTAAAACTGCAAACTTGGATCCTGTGTCTGGATCTTGTGCATTGTATATATGGTTCACTTGCGATTACTGGGTCACATGCAATCAATGTTCACTGACCACTGGTCTTAAGCATGATAATTTGATAATTTCAGTGCTTAGAAAGATTGTATTGATTCTTCACTTGGGCTTCCACACCCAGGGTAGAGATGCAGACCTTCATATGTTGCATGCTATTTTTGCATACTAATTAAGCAGATAAGACTGGCTACTCCCAGTAGGGTGCCTGCTGGGGGCCTTGTTCTTGTCTCAAAGTGAATTTTTTTTTTTTTGTCAGGGTCGGGGAGGGTTCTTGTCAAATCATTTCCACAAATATCATTACTATCACACAGGATCAAGAAGTCCTTGGGGAATAACCATCATGACATACCAAGAGGAGCTCTATTTTAGATCTTTGTTTCCAGCAGGCTGTGTACAGGAAACATAGGAGGAAAACCACCAAGATGCAGTGTTTAGCAGGCAATTTATATGACAGGGTGACTGCTGGCCCGCAGTGCTATGCAGCAACTCTGTCTGGTCTTTGTTGCTAAGGAGGTGATACTGGTTTGAACAAATCGATTCTTACCACTCCATATTGTGATGGAGTTGTGGTTAATCGTTGCATGGTAACAATAGCATGGACTCAATGGCTTGGCCTTGCATGGGTGAGGTTTAAACCTACCCCCATAGACAGCTGTTGACCTTGGGCATGTAGTCCTGATAGATTTCAGTTTTTTCATATTCAAGCTGTTCTCTGCTAATGAGAATTCTAACTGGACATGTCAAAGCCAGTATCATTTTACATCTGGGCACTTCAAGGCAATTTGAATGGGAAAGGGTTAAAGTGCAAAGTTAAACAGGGTTACATATCCATATTCATCAACACTCCCCAGGGCAGCATTATGCTTTGTGGTATATTAGTGTAACATGACTCATTGTCTTTCACCCCTCTGCCCCCCCCTCCCCACTTCAGTGATTGATATGCTGGGTCAGCTTCCAGTCAACAGGCCCTGCCCTGTGAGTCAGTGGCTGTCATAATATTTAGTAACCTCCTGCTGTATCAAGCTGTACCCATTACCTGACCAGCCAAAAGCTATGATTTTGTGCAAACTTATATGTAAATTATAGACTTTTGAGCTTCAGTAAACTGTTGATTAAAGAGGCCACCTTAGAAAGAGTGATAACTACTTGGTTCACACTTGTGGTAACCAGAACCAAGTAAACTTACAAATTAAATATAAAAATTGGTTGCCTGTTGTGATAATGTAGCAGATCTAGGGTACCAGAGGAACAGAGCAGTCTGGGAAGTCTTCATCAGGCAAGAGCATTTTTCACTGGAATTCAAACAGGGGGCAGCACCTGTGGTGTATTAAAAGGTAAAACTTGCAGAAAATGACCCCCTTTTGAGCTGACACGTGTGCATACTTCATGGGCCACATAATACATGTTTGGATGTACAGTACAGTCAGGTGTGATTTTGATTATGGTTGACAGACTTATTATCTTGTTACCATCAGTCAGCAGAAGCTGCGTTCTTCTGAGAGGGTCTCCCCAAATTTTCTTTCAATTTTATTGAGTCCGTGCATGAAAATTAAGTAAGATTATAGTTAGACCAGTACTGTAGAGTATTTGGAATATGGACATTTGTTTTCTGTTGGTTTTAATGGGGGAAGCTGTCTTTCCATTAAGAATTTTACAAGGGGTCACTGGAAGGGAAATTCAGGGAAGAAGACTAGATTTTTACTAATTTTACATATAAATAAACATGACTTGTGACCCTTCAGAATTTTCTCAGAGGGTATTTCAGCCTCTGAAAGGGTAATATGGCCTCATTTGGGGGTTAGCAGAAACACAGCGAAGTACACACATTTTTAACCCTATCGTGGTTAGAGTAATACTGAGTTCTCAGCTTTTGGCATGGGCTTGGCACAATTCACCCGATTAAACTTTTCCCTCAGAAACCAGCCAGAAGCAGCTGCTGGTAAAATGTCCTTTGCTTCAATGTTTCGATAAATTTCAACAAAAATAAAAACAGTTTGAATGAGAATTGTAGATGAGACCTATCAACATAATATTCCCAGGTCAACAGCTTTCCTTGATATGGGTTGTGTGTTTGGCACTTAACCCATGCCAAGTAAAGCTATTGACTCAGTTGCAATTCAAGAAGAAGGATTAACCCACAGGGAAAAAGCTGTTGACCTGTGGCATGATGTAAATGCAAATAGACCTGTTCATACCAACTTGTACCAAACCATTTCAGACCCGAATTAATCATGCATTCAATTGTTGGCCTGATTGTCCAATCAGCAAGTGGCCGAGACGAGCCCACGCCTTCATATGTTCACAAGGGATGCCATGGCTAACACTTGTGATTACAGCATGGATTGTGCTGAACAGTGCAAATCTTTTACCTAAAATGTCACATCAGTGGTGAAACATGCATTTTTAGTTTGCTGACGGTTTGATTTTTCATTAAACCCAAGCACATCCTGTGTTTTACTTTCTGATCCTTCGACGTGTAATCCGGCCATCGTGGTTGGGCACAAAATGTAAACAAAGCAGGGAGTGCTTCCTGGAGTGAACCGAATAAACCTGAATCCTATGAACTGGTCTATTGTCACATGCTCCATTAAAAAATGGATATTGTAAAATAGTCTTTCCAATAAGGTGCACGTCTACATCTCTTTGGAATCATTTTGAGATGACGGGATCCACTATATACTTATGTTGTATTCCTCAACTTCTTGCAGATTCCTGGCTGAACCTGCAACAGGTCAGAAGTTTTGAAAATCCTTTCAAAACAACAAACATGCACAAGCATATATATATATATATATATATATATATATATATATATATATATATATATATATATATAGACATGTATATATATATACACACATACATACATACATACATACATACATACATACATTCGTACGTACGTACATACATACATACATACATACATACATACATTTGTACGTACGTACATACATACATACATACATACATACTACGGGAGTAAATTTGTTTGTGGGCTTTAGCAGTTAAAGACATACATGTACATAAAAGGAAAGAAAAAGCCCACACAATTAAGCCAGCAAGATTAGGATACAACTTGCCAAAGACAACCACGTAGAAAATTCCACAGGTAAATGTAACTCCATGTAATAATTCCATGAGTCTGACCAAACCTGGTCTAACTATTTCCATGACTAAACCAGATCTAAGTCCAGGCGAAAATGTGATAATGGCCTGAGTGTGTAGCACAACTTCTTTTCTGTTTTCTGCTAAGTTGTGGAACAGGCCTTGCATAAGTGAAGGAAAATGATAGCGGAAGTTGCATCCCAGCCCTGCAGTTCCAAAACAAATATTTACAAATAAGATTATTACAAGTTACAGCATTGACTAATGTGATCAGGGGCTGCCAATTGTGGCCAGTAATGAGTGGGAGTTGTGGATAGTTTGCTGGCTCCAGTCTTTGTCTTCCAGAAGGCTGGGACTGGAAATGTTACAGTATATACTGAGCCAGAACAGAAATGCAACAGACTTATGTTTGGCATACCATTAAGTTGTTGGCATAACTTCATTTTATCATGCTAAGCATAGTAAATAATACTGCAGAACAAATTTACTGAATATATTTGGGTTTGCTGCTATAATGTTGACCAGTGAAAATTTTGTGTATTTGCCAGCTTAATGTGGTATGAATTCCAAGCAAAAAGAAAAAAAAAATATTCAAACTGTTTCCAATTTTGGAGGTAAAAAAGTAAATGGATGTACTTGAGTGTAAATATTCCATTGTCATGGGCTGCTGTATGGACAAAGTAACTAACTGTTACTGTTTCTGACATATTATGTGAAGATGGGGCCTGAAAATTATCAAAGTAAACTTTGGATTTGAGGGTATGGCAGGCAAAATAAAGTACTGTAGTACAGTAAAACCTGTGTTGAGAGACCACTGTAATGAAGGACCACCTGCCTTTCAAGACCATATTTCCAAAGTCCCTTTTACCACTTCTTCCATGTTATTGCGCCTCTATTGAGAGACCACCTGCCTTATTTGACCACTTTTTAGCCTGCCCTAGGGGTGGTCTCTCAAAACAGGTTTCACTGTACCTTATTTTTTTACTTTTGGAAAGTTTAGTGTGACAGTTTCTGTGATGGGTGTACATGTGGCAGCACATTAATTTTTTCAGACTTAAAGAAATATGCAATGTAAGCATAAGAATTTACAAAATACTTGCAATCTTGCCATTTGATCTCTAATCAAAGGGACATATTCTGCTGTGGTTGATACTGTACTGAAAGGTGTAATGTGAGGAAAGATGCGTTTTGATCAGATGACATGTACAGTAGCAGGAGTCGTCGTAAATTATGACAGGATGCATGCTGACAGATATGGAGACTGTTCAGTCTGATAATGCAGGGTAAGATGGACTGTAGACTTCAGGTAGGTCTGACGCCAAGACACAAAGGCCCACAAGTCATGCAAGTTGGCAAGTATAGACTTGTAAATGGTTTATGTACATGCTGAAGGCATGCCACACTGGGCCAGACCAGGCCGTCCGGGTGGGCAGTGATGACAAACGTCTGCATCCGTGTGGCTAAATAGCCCTCACTATCTCACAGGAGGTATCGCTGAGCTATGTATGCAGGTAATGCTTCACCCGTACACAAATGTTACGCCATGCTGTATGGCAGAAGTCCATATAAGTCAGGTATCCTAGATATATTACTGACGTACAGTGGACAGTGCTGACTGTTGTAAATGGGTGCGGTCCAGTGGTGCTCTTGTTCTGTCAGCATTTCCAACCTTGGAAATGCCAAGTTTTCATAGAATGTACAGAAAAACCTGCTTTATGTGGTAATCCCAGAAATGACCTGGGGTCATGCATGTTTATACAGAACTTGTCTCAGAATTATTTTCATTGAATGACAATTCAGCTGGACATGTATTCAATGCTGGAACAAAGATTCATAGCAGTTCCCCCCTTACTTACAATTTTTATCTTTACATATAAATAGAAGCAGCATTTCCTTCAGCTATTAGGGCTCCCAGTGAGTATGTGATTATACATGCTCAGGAATCACCTAGTGATATTGCCACATGTTAGTCGGCCCTCTGACATACAAACACTGTGAGGGTCCACATGTTCAGGTAATGCAGGAGAACTCACTTTTCGGTCATAAAAATTACTGCTATTTAATGCCTGTTAACTTCTGTCTTTGCTGTTCGTGTAAAGCTCTTTGGTAATTTGCAACTTCTGCACTTTGAGTGTTTTGGTACTGGAAGCTCTGTCAGCCGGGGCAGAGCTTTGACGGCACTGTGCAAATAGTCTGACTTGTTTCAAACTAAAAATATGTGTATTTGACAACAAACTTTTTTCGTCAAGTTGAAGAAAGTACAAACAGGTGAAACCTGAAGAAACGAAAATGCCTGCACGCAGCGTGAGAAAGGTAGCGTTGCAGGGCAATCCTAAGTTGTGTGTGAGGTGGTGCAGGGCCACCCTGTGGGTGTGGACCAGGTAAGATCTTCAAGTCCTGTCCGGGAGGGCTTGCTTATTGTGCTACACCTTAATCAGGATGAAACTTCTCACTGATGGGCTAACTTAAAACAACAAACTCACAGAAGTGTGTACAGCTTTAAGCCTAATGATTATGTAATGGCTTTTGGCACCAGGAGAACCGGATCCATTTACAACTAATGTTGTTGCTGTAAATTGACTTCATTTTGATGTATTTTTCAGAGATGGTTAGTGGAAAACTCTGGAGAGCTTCTCAGTAGTTCTCATTACAGTCAACTTTTCCACTTTGCAAGTAACATCTTCCAATGTAGCAATGTAGCATTTTTTACACCTGTGTTTATATTTGTATGAATTGGTGCCACTTCACTTCTATCGGATAATTATTTGCAGTCATTTTACTGGTTGACACAAACCATTGGAAATAAAATTCAAGTAGATACAGTGCTCCCTCTTTATAACACCCCTCATTACAAGGTGGTTTCTGATACAACATGGTGGCTCCCACTAAAATAGTTTTCCAATTACTTCTATCTTAAAAGTTCTTCTGTTAGGCAGTTTTGCTATAACAGGGTATACCCTGTGGACCCCAATGCCAGTGTTATAAAGAGGGAGTACTGTATATCACAGCTTTGATTGGAATTCCCATCAGTTAATTCATGCTGTCAATGGGATATTGAGTGCAAAATAAGAAAATCCAAGAAGTGTATGTAGTGGAGTGTTACTAGGTTGCAGTATAATGACACTGCCTGTCAACATAATGACACTGCCTGTCAATATAATGACACTGCCTGTCAATATGATGACACTGCCTGTCAACATAATGACACTGCCTGTCAATATAATGACACTGCCTGTCAATATGATGACACTGCCTGTCAACATAATGACACTGCCTGTCAATATAATGACACTGCCTGTCAATATGATGACACTGCCTGTCAATGTGATGACACTGCCCATCACACTGCCCATCAATATAATGACACTGCCCATCAATATAATGACACTGCCGGTCAATATGATGACACTGCCGGTCATTATGATGACAGTGCCTGTCAATATGATGACACTGCCTGTCAACATAATGACACTGCCTGTCAATGTGATGACACTGCCCATCAATATAATGACACTGCACATCAATATAATGACACTGCCTGTCAGTATGATGACACTACCGGTCAGTATGATGACACTGCCTGTCAATATGATGACACTGCCTGTCAATATGATGACACTGCCTGTCAATGTGATGACACTGCCCATCAATATAATGACACTGCTTGTCAATATGATGACACTGCCTGTCAATATAATGACACTGCCTGTCAATGTGATGACACTACCTGTCAATATGATGACACTGCCTGTCAATATAATGACACTGCCTGTCAATGTGATGACACTGCCTGTCAGTATGATGACACTGCATGACACTGCCTGTCAATATGATGACACTGCCTGTCAATATGATGACACTGTCTGTCCATTCCAAAGTACTTTGATGTCAGGTATATGTCTTATTTCTGATGAGTCAGTTTACAAGAAATATACTTTATCCTCAGAAAATTTTGCTACTGACAGTTTCGTTAGTATCACATTTAAATCATTGCTGACATGGTTTGACTGAACGTGTGTTACATCCACTGTTCATATGTACAATATATGGGCCTAACTCCCTTTATATTAGTACAAGCCATCATGATATATGAAAACTGAGCTCAAGTTTATTTTATGCTGTACAGAGCTCTTCTCTTTCATGTCATGCCAGAATTTGGATTTGATGCGATAAGTGAGGACTAAAAATACCTGTGGCTGATCTGGCCCCACCAGGATTTCTCCCTGGGTCTGTGCTTAAGTCAAAGGGTCTGCTGACTTCAAAGTAGGACCAGGCTTGGTGGGAATTTTCCCTTATGTATGCAAGGTCTGCCTACGTCTTTAAAGTAACAACTTACCTGACACTGAACCTACCATCCCTTCAAAATTACATGCAGAACTGAAGAGAAGTCATTTGTCAGGCTTGTTTTTTTATAAGATTATAAAATAGTGCAGATATTTTCAGAGTGTCAGGCCAGTTTGATGGCCCATGTGTACCAGGTAGCTGGATTTTTGTTGGGTGTAGTTTTCATTACAGTGAACTAGCACATTTCGGTTGGTAGCTTGTCTCCATATTTTTCCTGTAATGAAATAATAAAAAATAGAAAAATAAGAAGAAGAAAAAAAAGAAAAAAAAAGAACCCCCGCCCCACGCAAGTCCAGACATATGCATATTTTTAAATGGTTAGGGATGTACATGTTGGTTGTATGGTTTAGGTGTGGTGTAATCAGGTACAGTCAGAATCTAAATGATAGTAATTGACAGGAGCAGAGAGGGACACCAGCACTAGGCAGAGGACCAAGGTGGTGCCATCTCACGCAGTCACAAGGAACAGACAGGCAGCAGAGGAGAATTGCTTTTTGCAGTTTTGCTCTTTTGCGTCCATAAATATGTACATGAACATGTTATCAATATTATGTGGGGAGAAAAGGCAATGAGGCACCATTCCCTCCCCTCTGAAAATACCAGGGCTTGCCATTTTTATTAGCAGGCTACTGTTCTCCTCTAAGTCGTTGCCTGGATTCTATACGTGCAATCGCAAAAAAGAGTATGGAGAGTATGCACGCAGATGTTACTTGGCATTACTTCGGGCCATGTGAGACCACGCTAGAGACAACTTTGGCAAAACCTGGAACCTTGTGTTTTGGGAACTGCAAAACTTTCCATAAAAAATGGCCTTCAAACCAAAACATGCAAACAGATTGCATGTATTTGGTGCAGACCTGGAACTCCTCAGTGTTTGGATTGAAGTGTAAACTGCTGGGTGAATGTATTTGAGTTGAGAAATGTAAACTTTTGGGTGCATAAGTATGGGAGTGCAAAATAGGAAAAATAAAAGTGTAGACTAGTGGTTGAGTGCAAACTGCATGGGGCTGGAGAGAAGGGAGACTGCCTAGGGAGTGCCACGGACAGTATTTGAGTGCATATACACAGGTAGGTGAGTGCATTAAGTGCATATAAGATAGTGGTTGAGTGGAATTGGGAAGAGGGGAATTGTAAACTAATGGTTAAGTATAAAAGTGTTGCCAAACTGAAAATGTGGGAGATGGAACGTAAAATTCAAGGAGATTGATAAATTAAGGTAAAGTATGAAAGGGAAAATTTGGTGGAAGTTCTGGGAGTTGGCTACAAATTGTCAAAAATCTACAAATTTCAAGAATTTTTGGCATAAGATTCATGGAGCATCCTGGCCAATCAGGGATGGTTCGCAACACTGGCATATTGAGTGGAACTGGGAATTTGAGTGAAGCACACACTGATGGTTGAGAAAATTGAATAGAATTGAGAAGAGCAATGAGTTAACTGGTGGCTGAGTTTATTGAATGGAGTTAGGAAGAGGAAAGTATGAACTGTTGAGGGGTTGTGAAGGTATTTGAGTGCAGAATAGGAATAATGAACAGACTTAATTGGTGTAGTAAATGGGGGGCTAGGAAGGATAAAGTCTAAAGTTTTTGTAAGATTGGTCTGGTCTAAAGCTGGGAATCGAATGAAGTGCAAACTGTTGAGTGAGTGTCTGTGAGGGTATTTGAGTGCAGATTAGGAACTGGTTAGGTGTGTGGAGTGGAGACCAGGAAGGCTCAAGTCTGGAGCTGGGAGTTGAATGAAGTCTGAACTGTGGGGGCATGTGTACTAAGTGCATACAGGCAAAGGACAGCTTGGCATGGAGGTCATGAAACCTGTAGAATGCTCAGAAAGGGATGGCATGCAGGCAGTCAGGAAGGGATGTCATGCAGGCAGTCAGGGAGGGATGTCATGCAGGCAGGAAGGGATGGCATGCTGGCCACAGGGAGGGATGGCATGCAGGTCATCAGGAAGGGATGTCATGCAGGCAGTCAGGAAGGGATGGCATGCAGGCCATGAGGAAGGGATGTCATGCAGTCAGGAAGGGATGGCATGCCGGCGGTCAGGAAGGGATGGCATGCCGGCATCAGGAAGGGATGGCATGCAGTCAGGCGGTCAGGAAGGGATGTCATGCAGGTAGTCAGGGAGGGATGTCATGCAGTCAGGAAGGGATGACATGCAGGCAGGAAGGGATGGCAGGCAGTCAGGGAGGGATGTCATGCAGTTAGGAAGGGATGGCATGCAGGGAGCCAGGCAGTCAGGAAGGGATGTCATGCAGGCAGTCAGGAAAGGGTGGAATCCGGACACTGTAAGGTTGTTGCAAGCTTCTTTAAAGGACGAGGCAAGCTGTAATTGCTGGTTCCTTGATAGACTGTTATGGATTGTGTAAAGCCTACAGTAGTTGCTCAGTGCTGTCAGAGCACCCTGGGTTGTTGTTGGAAAAGCTTTACATGTGTTGATCATAGTGTGTATCATAAGATTTGCTACAGTAGCACAGATGAGAGAGAGGCAGACAGCTATACATGTTACATTAATCCATTAGGCAAATAGGATAATTCAGGGCCATGGCAGGGATCAGTAGCATGTGTGTTTCTGGTTGTGGCCTGGCATGGGCAAGTGGGGGAGTTACATGAGACGTCAACAAGACAGGGTTACCTGGTAATTGTGTGCAGGTTGACCAGGCAGGCAGATGGGGCGAGCACACCAACAGGTATTCCCACAGTGCTTGGCACCCAGCCAGCCACACAAAGTCCACCACTTCAAACTTCACATATTTTTGTTTCAAATCATCAATTCACTTACCAAGTTGTGAAAGTAAATACCAGTAAACTATTGTGATTTTGATTTGATATTTGGCTTGGGTTTGTATGAGTGGTTCCATTGCACCAGGAAAACAGATCTTGGGCTTCCCCATGTGCATGTGGCAATGTGAAATGTTCAAAGTATCTGAGGGAAATTGTTGATTCCAGCTTTAGAATCTGGAGGGAGTTTCTGTGACACCATCAAAACAGATGCCGAGTCTGGATCAAGGCAAGCACTGTACATCTTTGCAGCTCACATTGTTATGTAAGACAGCCATATTCTTATCATGTTCTTGATGCCAGATAGTAGTTAGCAGGTGAAGACACTTCTACACTGCCCTTCACAATCTGAAGAACAGTAAGATGCAGGACCACCATAACTGCACAAATAACTGTTCCCTTATAAAATAATAATTAGTGTACAGAATAAGGTGGCCTTTGAAGAAAATGGTCAACGTTTTTGATGAATTACATCGTATGAAGATCACAGCCAAAGACTCCCATACAACTCACCCCATTAACCCTTTTCCCCCTCAAACGGGCCAAAACCGGCTGGTGGTCAAATGTCGTCTGCTTCAGTGTTTTCAAATAATTTCAACAGTGATGAAAAGCAATTTTGCATGAGAATTGTAGATGAGCCCTATGAAGATCACATGCCCCAGGTCAACAACTTTCCTGGGCATGAGTTGTGCCCAACTCATGCCAAGGAAAGTTATTGACTCAAGTGTCAATTCAAGGGGGAAAGGTTTAATGCTGAGCGACAGAAAGGCTAAACTCATTTTGCAGAATCAGTGTCAAATATTCTTATTCTCTATGTGGTTTATATCTTAAAGTAATCTTGCTTTGTATGCTATTACATTCATTTAAAGATTTTGTTCTTTTTGTTTCTGTACATCTTTATGCACCAAAATTTGTGCTAAATATCAGTTTGTGTTTAGCCTACGAAATGTGCAAACATTCTGGTGTGTATAAATAGTGCCACATGCATATCCCCCCTTTTTTTTGTTCTTTGTGCCAACTGGTGATAGAATAAAGTACTTCATAGTATTGAGAATATATGAATGCACATTTTTATTCAATCTAAACATATCCTTAGTTTTAAAAGATTCTGTGTTGCCATATTTATGCAAAAACACGTGTAGTATATGTATTTAACCCCTTGTTTGAATGCCATGGCAGCATAAATTGAAATGAGTCCATGGTTTAACTTGGGTAAAAAAAGTGCAATGATTCAGGGCAGGGGTGGGGGCACATTTCTGATGATTCAGCATGCCTTGAAGTTACAGAAGTCTTGTTCCAAATACTTCAAAGGGCCAACTAGCCTGTAAAAACATCTTTGCTCTGCTTCCTTATGTTTGTATGCTAATTAGTCTGATAAGGAGAGTCACATCCCAGCTAGGGGCCTCTTGGTTGCTGTGATAAATTTGATACATGATCAAAATGCAGTCTTATCCAGATTCTGGTCATTAGAATGTACTTTGATAAGTTGAACTGTTATCAGTGATATGAGGCCACACAGTGAATTAAACATTGCATATAATATACACATTTTATGCTATACATTTTAAGCAGATGTCTCTAGCATGCACAAGATAATTTTTTACAACAAAAGTTTTATTTTTGGAACACCTTTTGAAATGCCAATTGCAGTATCTGTGGAGAGATGAGATTAATTACACTAAAAATGATAATGTATTATGGATGCTCATATAGCTTCAAATGTCAGTCATGATCATCTGTATGAAAATGACCCAACTTCAGAGTTTATGATTCTTTTACCTGCGTATTTATCTGAAATTACTGTCAATTGATGTCATTTTTCATTTTTTTCTCAATGTTTATTTTGCTAATGGCACAAAAACATGAAAATAAAAACAATCTGAAACATATTTTTATGTAAATTTAACAGAACTGTGGTCAAACTAGTGAAATTAAAACTTTAGTTTAATACCTGATATGCGAATTAAAAAATATCTACATGTTAACCTTTAAAGTGCTAATCAATGCTATAGTCATTTTCTCTTTACCGTTAAACGTATAATGGGTAAAAGATTCAAATTCCTTAAGAAGGTACCTTTCATTCAAATACCAGCAAGCCTAGTCTGAAGCAACGAGTAGTCTTAGTCAACAGCTTTCTTAGGGACACTTTGTCCACATTGCGTGCAAAGTGTCCCGAGGTAAGCTGTTGACTCAATCTTAAATCAGTGCGTTGAGGGCTAAGATAATTGCATCTTTATAGTACTGTCAGTATGAAAATTGTGTATAAGTACATGTTCATGTATATGTGCTTCAGACAGACCAGCCATGCATGCTCAGCCGTACGTCAGTGGTCTTTGGATTTCTGGCGAGTCATGCTGCACTACATTTATGAGTGGCAAGGGGAACTAAAACCATATATATATAGATATGTATATGTTACATGGAAGTCAAGATCCCAGCACAAGGTGCTGTGCTGCAACTACGATTCCAGATCTGATATTGTTCCATCTTAAGGTTACTCTATTGCACAACTGAACAAGACATGCATGACTTTGATCAGTTGAATATATTTAAGGGGAGGTGACAATTTTCATCCTCGTCTACACACATTGAACTAAGAGAAATCCAAATTATCTAAAGCATGGTAAAACTAGGCAAATGTTTTTCTTGCTCTAATAAGAGAGAAAATCTTGGTGCCGCTGAATGTCAATGGTATTAAGTGATAGGCTTATCACAGGCTGGTATTTTTCTGCTTTCTGGCATGATGGTTGATAATGAGACAGGGACCAGCCCAGGCTGTTTGGCAGCGAGAGAGCAGGAATGGGCAAGGTCCTGTCGAGCAGCATTTAACCATCAAGATAAAACTCTTTCCGTGTACCACAAGAAGTTTTTTTATGACTTTCACATTTCTCTGTAAATTTCAATGTCGATGTTCTGCCTGCACTGTCAATTTGGGCTGCAATTGGTGGTAACTGTACACTTCAAAGTTTTAAGCGCATGAACGGAATTGCCCTTCTCATGCCATCAGAACACAAGTAGCCTTTGGTTAAGAACTGAAGGGCGGAAAATGTGAATACGAAATGGCGTTGAAAGTATAACATCTGTCCGACCAAATCATGGATTAATACTCAGTGAGAGTAAAGTTGAAGAAGTGTACCCCTGTACAATGCCATATTTGGCTCATACACCAGCACCAGTTTACCAGTTGACCTGCAATATGTCAGCAAGGATTTTACTTGGAACTTGTGCATTTAAAACTGAAATTAAGAGGCATTTTGGCTGAGGGTCACTTGTGCATCTTGCCTTCCCAGCATGCCATACTCTTTCTGGCCAGCAGAATTCCCAGGGACTTTCAGCTCCCCCTTGTCCTGAAAGTATAAAAAAGTGTCCCAGACCCCCTAAAAATAAATTCTAGTACCAGAAGTTGTGTGTGTGTGTGTGTGTGCCTGTCTGTCTGTCTGTCTGTCTGTCTGTCTGTCTGTGGGTGGAGGATGGGGTGTTTTCTTATTGAGCGTTTATACCACCGCATTCCAAAGCAAACTTTTCAGTTATACTTATCTTGGTAAAGCCAGAAGTGACATTTGGATTCATTTCACATCCAGGAGGAACCTGTGAGACAAGACTGCTGGCTCTGAGTATGGCAGTTTATGGAGTAGGCAGGAATAACACTGGAAAAAAGACGTGGAGCCATTTCAGTGCCACCTGATCAATCTCGACTCAAATCTGGAAGAGCTGAAATTGATGTTGCAGTCGATCATAAAGATTCTTCCAATTTGTAACACTTAGGAAAACACAGTAAAACATTGCTTTTTGTTGGTTCGTTTTTTTTCATTTGATGCCCCATGGATTTAATATTCTGTGAGCTTGATGGATATTCATGTCGTTAAGGACATTTTTTCAAGCCAGGTAACAAATTGATGCAACACACATTGACGACAAAGAGTGGTTCTTCATCTCTCAGCAGTTGAGAGTGCTCAGCATCAGCAACTGATGTCACTGTGAATTTCAAAGTAATTTTGTCACTTAATATCCATATTAAAGGCTCCTCCGTTTTAGTGTAAAATGATGAATAAATTTACATGTTAGCCACCCTTTTTCCTAATGACACTTGAGTGTGTCAATTGGCAGCCACAGTGTTTTCCGACCTGGTGGCTATTGTCATTATTTTTACTATTATTGTGAAGAAGCCATGCATCTTATTCTATGAATACTATGTTTTTATCAATGCTGGTGTGCATATTTTCATCAGTAGTAGGGGCTTAATGAAATAAATAAATACATAAAAATAACGAAGCCTAATGGATAAGGGTGAAACATGCCAGGAATGGGGTGGGGCTTGCTGTCTGTCAAAACACTCTTAGACCTTTTTGGTTGTAGTTTGTTTGCCACCAGTCCTGTATTTCTTTCTTGCTTTTTATGGGTGACAAGCAAACACATTGGAAAAATTAGTACAATTCTGACATAAATATTGTTAATATGGTCATATTTCATGTTTTAATTTTCTGGGTGTCTGAATGTCAGACTTACCAGATATGTTTTGCTATTTCTCTCATAAATGTCATCTAAATATGTTAAATTACTTTTCAGGAAATTTACTATTACTTTAAGGGCCTGATGGTGCGAACAAAATAAGCAATAACAAATGAGTTTACAATATGGAGGAGTCAGAAGGGAGGTCTGGCTGTGCAATTGTGAAGTTCTAGTCTGCTTAATGATAAAATTGACTGGATGTGATGGAGAGTTTGGGAGGTTGGGGAGCATTTATTATGGCCAGGTGTGCAGCATACAGGCGGTATGTCATATAGCCACCTTTATTGCCTGCCTCACAGAGATGTATGGGCAACAGTTGTTTACAGTTACCTTTAGAGGTATGTACACATACTATGAAAAGATATGCCTGTTCACTGGGGCCTGGGTTACAGATATCATCTTCAGCTTTTTTTGTAAACTCTGTATTTTGATGTGACTGGGATCTCCCTTGTTGTGATAGTTTGTGTCAGTAGTTAGAGGGAGGGCAGAGGTGCTAAGTGTCAGTGGATATTATTCTGTAGTTGCTACAGAATTGTGAGACTAAATGATGTTGGAGACTAAATGATGTTGGATACGGATGTGGAACCTGGCTGCCAAGGTCTTGGGGAAGGGGGGGGGGAGGGAAGCCAGGGGAAACTCAAAGATTTTTGCAATTTGTACCAGAATTTGGAGGGGTATGCAATGACTTATCTCTGTAGGAGGTATTAAAATTTGGTGTAGAAACATGATGTAAATGGGGGCAAAAAAGGTAAATAAAAAAGTGAAAAAACCCATTGAACTGTAATTTTTGTATCTACTGAGTCTGTCAGTATCCAAACTTTTCTTGCTCGTATTTTTATGCCCTTCTATGAAGAAGGCGGGGCATAATAGTTTTGCTCATGTCGGTCAATGGGTGGAGAAACTGATGTTTCTTGCTCCATAACTCAATAATTTTTTAGATGGGATTTTGATAGTGCCCAGGTATATACTCCTATAAAAGGGCTAGGTGAAGTGTGAAGGTCATTGACCTTGACCCTATTTCCAAGGTGATGGGGGTACTATAGTAAGTTTTGGTTTCCACATGATTACTAGAAAAAGTTTTTATGAAAGGACCTGTATATTGCACTGGATTTTAGTCCTTATCCAGTGCTAGTTCAAGTTCGAAGATGGGTGACCTTGACCTAAATTCAAAGGTCACAATGCCACTTTAGTGAACTTGGTTTGTGCATTGTAACTCAGAATTTAAGTTATGACTTCAATATTGCACATGGTAATAGTCTGCAATTAGGTGCTTAGTCAGCTTAGAAGATGGAAGACCTTGACCAAATTCCCAAGGTCACCACGTAGAGTCCTATTTGTAAACTTGGTTTCTGTATAACTAAAGATTTTTTTAACAGAGAGCTTTCATATTGCACAGAAATGTAGCCTTCTATAAGAGTTAGGTCAACTTCTGAAATGAGTGACTTTCAGTCAATTTCCAAGGTCACAGAGCCACATTACTGAATTTGGTTTCTGCTTAATAACTGCAGAATTTTTTGAGCCAGAGCTTTTATTTTGTAGATGTTTATGGTCTTCTATTAGGGCTAGATCAGCTTCAAAGAAGGGTGACCTTGACCTAATTTCCAAGGTAACAAGGCCACTTAAGTGAATTTGGTTTCTGCTTCCACTTTCCAAGATCATGAGTGCCCCATTTAGTACTATCAACAGGGTAATGAGGGTAAACATAATGATGGTAGGGGGGCATCTGTGTTTTACAAACATGTCTTGTTAGCTCTGCTGACCTAAGGCTTCAGAGCTTATGCGACGGCTCATGTCTGTCCGTCTGTAAACTTTTGCTTGTTAGCGTGCTACCATCCACACTTTTCAAGTTAGCCCAATATAACTTTCAGAACTATAGAGTATTTAAAAATCGAAGTCCCTTTTGATATTGGTGGTGTCACCTACAATATTATGCAATGTAGGGATTAAAAGGTGAAAATCTTGTGAACAGTCTAACATCTGTAATAATTTTTGGTGGATGTTCACAGAATTTGGTGGGATTGTGGAGGAGGTCAAAGTCTAAGTTGCTAATGATACTAGTGGTGCCACCTATTATTTGACAAATTATGAGTAAAAATGTATTTTAACTTGAAAAGTTATTACCTGATTTGAACAAACAGACCATGTATGAAAAGCTGGCTGTGGGGCACATATTTTGAATGTAACAATTTTTTAATCCCAGTTGAAGGACAAGGTAAAATGGGCATTTTTCATATCTAAAGGGGTCATCTCATGAATGCTCTACACCCTACAATTGTTTATTTAGGCCCATATTATTTATCCCTGTATATGTCAGCAGCTCAACACCCAAGAGCCCCTTGTTTTTTTTTGAACAATTTGTGCAAAAGTTAAAATTTTTTTTTGGTTTGTTTCAATTCAGTAGATTGGTAGACATAGAAATGTGGTAGTCCTGGAACCTGTGAAAGGAAGGTATGAAAGTCACATGCTAGCTGCCGCCTGCCATGTGTCCTTCTCTCACGTCCAGGAGAACAAGGGATGATGTCAAGGTTTATATGCACCATGCTCTTTCCTGTCATTGGCTTGCTTTGATATTGTTAAAAAAAGAAAGAAAGAAAGAAAGAAGGCTGCCACATGTGTGCCGCAACTTTTGATACCAGCTGAAATAGAATGTGTCAGTAGATAAGCATGAGGTCAGTATCAATGAGTCTTTATACCCATGCACCCTCTGGGTGAGGCTTTAGTGGACATAAAGTTAAGTTCCAGAAACCGCAGATTAATAATCAGCACAAACCATCACTAGACGCTGGAAGCCAGGTATCGTGGTATTTGTTTGTATCAGAGTATACAATGTCTAGAGTATTTCCTGACCCACAGTGATCAGGGTGCAGAATATCAAAGTAATTTACACTGCCCCAAGCTTCAGGGATTCAGGTTTTGGGGTGTTTCCCTCAGCGCCTGGCTATTCCTATGCTACACACTCTTGCAATATCCTCACCACATCCTGGCCTCTAGGTTTAGTTCATACTCGCCAGGGTGCTTCCCCCACACCCATCTTTCAACATATAGCAAATAATACGCAGGTATCCTCAGCACCCCTAGGGCTGTAGGTGTAGTTTAAACTTGCCAGGGTACTTGCCCCACCCCCATCTCTCAGCTTAAAGAGTAAATACTGCTCAGGTATCCTTAGCGCTGGGGTTGTGCAGTGCAAAGGAGTACATTACACGGCAGGGTGTCAAGCTGCTGGATGGATGAGCACAGCTGGCTGGACACAGCCAGGCAGACTGGGCCAGTCATCAGGGCCTCCACTGCTCAGCTTTGCTCCAGTCATCTAGGGCTGGCTGCCCACACAACACCTCCATCCCAGCATTCCTGCCAGGTAGACTGCTACGCTATCTCATACACAGACACACGATACAACGCCCTATCTGCAGGCCAGGCCTCTAAACATGTCTGCCCATTGGTACTTAGTTACCTGGCTTTCCTGGTAATGGTACCAACCTGTGTATAGCAGTCACCTTCTTATAAGTCCATCTTAAGTGCACCTGAATTGTGGGCTTATATGACAGATGGCCTGTCTTGAGGGGGAAATACATGAATATACCCATACTTTCTGCATAGCAATGCAATGGGAGGGGGGGGGGGAGTGCTCTCTCATCAAGGGAGACTTGTAAGAGGGGGAGGATAGCTGCTTAGATCTCACATGTCACCCTGTCCCACTTTCAGCATATGACCTTACCCCAAGTATTTAAGTCTTTGACTTCACCTTTCCAGCATAGTAAAGGTTAAGTAAAACCTAAGACTTTATATTTGTTGAGGGAACTCTGTCATTTTTTTCAGTCTAGTGAAGGTTTCTGAAAAGTTATGGTTGTCAATAATAATAATATTCCCTCCTGCAAAGGAAGTTTGTGGCTATGCAGCTATTTTCAGCTTGTCTGTCTGTCAAACTACACATCCATTGGGGAATCTTGGTGGGCAGATTATCTCCAGATTCACAGACCAACATCAAACTGAAACGTATCATAATTGTACCATGACACTTTATTGTGACTTGATTATATTTTGGTTACTTTGACCCATTTAAAGCCTTTTGGTGATGAATGTCCCAGTTAAAACCATCAGAAACTGAAAAGTAATTCAGTTTACATAAGATCTTGACCTATTTTCAAGGTCAAAAGGCACTTATGAAAAGGACACTTAATTCAGTATATTGATAAAGAATAAGGGGAACGAAACCAAATGTACCACAAATATGTGTTCATGTGAAAGTCTGATGTTGCTTCATATAGATAACCTTGACTAATTTCTCAGGGTCATAGAGACAATGTAATTCAGGAAATGAGTTTTCGGTGATGGTCATCTGTATGTCAGCAGAGCGTCAGGCCCATGGACCTTTTGTTCTTGTTTATTGTTTATGTGTTTTTTTCCATCTTTGCTGGTTGAGGGCAATATAACTTCCATCCTTAGACTAAGTGCCTGGTCATACTGACAGGGACCAGGTGGTAGATGATTGGCTCCATCATTACTGTATAGGTACCTTGTGTGGTATGCTGGCTAGGCTGCAAACATAGCCATGAAGACTTCCAAATTCAAATGGATTTTACAGGCAAGAAAAGGAAGCAGCTTGTTGCCTTAGCTACGTCAAAGTGGACAGTCTTTCAGCGCCAAGTTTGGACTGAGTCAGCATCTTGCCTCAGTGCACTTAGGGCACATTGGTGTACTGAGGAAGGCATTGCCCTGGCACTTAGGGCACATTAGTGTACCGAGGAAAGCATTGCCCTGGCACTTAGGGCACATTAGTGTACCAAGGAAAGTGTTGCCGTGGCACTTAGGGCACATTAGTGTACCAAGGAAAACATTGCCCTGGCACTTAGGGCACATTAGTGTACTGAGGAAAGCCATTGCCCTGGCACTGAGGGCACATTACTGTGCTGAGGAAAGCATTGCCCTGGCACTGAGGGCACATTAGTGTGCTGAGGAAAGCATTGCCCTGGCACTTGGGGCACATTAGTGTGCTGAGGAAAGCCATTGCCCTGACACTTAGGGCACATTAGTGTGCTGAGGAAAGCCATTGCCCTGGGCCATGATTATGCTGTCTCTTGGTCTGCCATTGTAGGCATGCTGCTACTTGCATGAAAGGTCTGTTTACAAAAAAGTCCGGATCTGGTACTGTGATACCAATCTAGAGCATATTGACATCTGTGCAGATTGACTATCAGAGAGTTAGTGGAAGAAGATGTTCTTGCTATAGCTAATATTTGATTCGTTGCTGTGACGTTGATGCACAGGAGAATATAGTTAGAAAGGCAGGGCATTTTATCAGTGGAGCCCAAGCCTTTGATACTGCAGCGCCACCTACATTCCAGCTATGAAAACAAGTGGGCTGGCTCATTGAGCCATCCAGGTAGGCTCTCCTGGGAGGACAGCTGGCCGTGTGCACCTTGACTTGCTGTTATTTTGGTGGTAATTGCTGGGACTTGACTATTTGTGGGTGCTGAAAGACGCAGGTAAACTGCACTGGCATTCCCCAGCTTAATAGTAGCTCAAGCAGATTGTGTTATTTGTAAACATGTCAGACGCGCAGTAGGCCCCTGCAGAGGTGCAAAAGCCATTAGGATTGGTCCCTTAAGATTGTGTTGCCAGTCCATGGCTTGTGTACGCACACACAAAACCCGTACAACCCTGGGAGTATACAGTCCTCAGCCCCCAGTCTGTGCGCAATCACCACGTGCAAAATTTAATACTAGATTTTGACATGGAAAATCTCTGTGAAACATCCAACCAATCTGGCTGTAAATGAACACAAGATGAACACAAAGGTCACTAATTCATCTCCATTTCATATTTCATAGATCATGCACATGGTTGACCTAGGCTGCCATTCCTCCTTTTCATATTCCACTTTTTCCCTCCCTGTGTTTTATTGTTCCCCATTAAGGTTTTAGTAGTTGATATGGACTTGATTCTCAGTACAACTGATACAAACCAGACTTAATCTCAAATGAAAACTTCCCTGCTCCTGAGAAATACCAGCAGTGTTGACTTTCTTTTCATTAAAGTTCCTGGTGTTCAGTTTTTTTTGGTATATTCCGAGGACCATGTGTTAGAATTTTAAGAATTTTTCAGATTTTGGATATGAATGATATCCCCCCCCCCCCAGTCCCAAAATTAAAATGTTACTGTAGAACCAGGCCCTGTTGCAATTAGTACCCAGTTGATAATACATATACTTCATTGACATAATCCTAGTTATAAAGGTACTACAGTTCTAGAAATTTTTGTGCGTGTTAAATTTTGAGCAAACTCAATTTTTCTTAAATTACAGAATTTTCATGCATTTTAATTTCATGCAATACAATACCAATACCATACAATGAAGTGAAATACAACGCAACTTATTTTTGTGCATTTTAATTTTGTGCTTTGGGTGGTAATGCGAAAAGCGCAAAATTAAATCGAGTGCGAAATTTCTAGAACTACAGTATACTCCACAGGAGAAGCAAAAACATCTACATGGACACAAGCCTGAAGGTGACTTAAGTGATGGGTGCATCTAGGTATTACAGATGCTCCACAAATGTCAGTAACGGTTGTATTGGTATCATCAAAACCTGAATGTTGATTTCTGAATTCAAAGAGATTGTGTAGAAAAATTAGTCATACTCTCAGAGCATACTGACTAAATTTGCATGGATTTTGCACACGTACACACACACGCATGCACACACACACAAAAACAAAAATCCAAATGTGTTGTGACAATAACTGTGCTTTGTGTTTAGGAAGTAAAAACAACGACATGATGTTAACCTAGCAATAGTAGGTCTTGAATGCTAAGATTTTGTTTAGTGCATTCCAGCTAAAAGTTTGTAATGTGAACAGAGACCAATGTGGAATTCAATATCCCCGTCCAAATTGGGAATGAAAGCTAAAGATCAGAAAATGTAACTGAAGCCTTCAAGAATTCCTAAGTCAGGTACATGTTAAAAGAAAAAAATATCAGGATTTGGCTAGTGGGCTGATGGTTGAAGCAGTACCCACATTTTTTGTTAAATCAATGCCTCATAGATGTTTGTCCACATCAGTTATTTCCATTTTTGATCTAAACATTTTTTAATTGTAAAGAAATTGCCTGTTTTCTGATTCCTTTGGGCTCAAAAAAATGATGAAACTGAAATGGAATCAAACTGATGTGGACACACATATATCTAGTATTGAAAAAAACCCAAACAATTATATATGTATATATATATATATATATATATATATATATATATATATATATATATATATATATATATATATATATATATATGTACATATACATGTACCTATATCATATATCTTATAATGTCATATGAATCTATCTGTCTGTCTGTTCCTCCATCTATCCATCTCTATCTATCAAAGTCTGTTTCAAAATATCATGTATTTACTGGCCCCATATTTCCAGTCTTGTCACATTGAGTTTGAGCAGATTTGACCAGGTGAGTGACTGTAGACATTGGAGGCTACACAACATTTTTTAACA
The DNA here is from genome assembly GCA_964020975.1 of Hermodice carunculata. Lineage (NCBI taxonomy): Eukaryota > Metazoa > Annelida > Polychaeta > Eunicida > Amphinomidae > Hermodice > Hermodice carunculata. Next base: position 17,117,714 of record OZ026614.1, read on the forward strand.
GTTTTGATGCTGCTGTCTCATCAGGAAGTGCCAAAAAACTGCCTGCGCCTTGTTTATATTCTAAAAATGGTGTAAATTAGTTGCCGTAGCAGTGAAAAGTTGCTGAAGTGTTTTTAATAACTTGTCCCTTGAGAATTAAAACTGAGTCAACAGCTTTCCTAAAAATGTTCAGCTGTTGACCTGGTGCATGTGATCTTGATACGTCTCATCCACAATTCTCAGTCCAATTGTTTTTCTTTACTGTTGAAATTAGTTGAAAAAAATGAAGCAGACGACATTTGAATCACCAGCAGGTTTAAGGGGGAAAGGATTAATTCACTCGTCTTTGCTTCTGTAACCATAATATTTTGGTGGGACAAATGATACAGAAACTGAATTTGTACCTTGCATTTAGAAAGCTTGATGTATCATAAAAAGCCACTGTAAAAATATACTTATTTGATCACTTTAAATGGAAGTGTAAATAAAGTGAACTAAAAATAAATGTTGAAAATTACTTCTGGTCTGTATTTGGGCCTGATGTGAAGAGAGTGTCAAATGATACAAGTAGACGCCATCTCAGATTGCTTTACTCGTGGAGACAAGTTATACTAAGCTGAGAAAAAGAGTTACACGAGGACCAGGTAAAGTGTCAAAGTGCCGTGTGCCTGCACATCCAGGTATATTTCTATGTTTGCCATATATAAATACCAGCGCGGAATGGAGGTACAGCTGGCATACATGTAAGCCACATTAAGTGACTTGTGTACACAATATACATGCATATTTCCCCATGAGGGTGAGTGCATAGACTTTTAACATCACCATATCTCTTCCAATATGAAGCACCATGAGGCTTTGATGTGGTTTCTAGTTAGTTGCCATGGTAACTGTACAGGTGATTTATACAACTCCATCTATATTACTCCCAGCACCCATCAATAAAAAGTTGCATCATAACTTGGCTATAACTGCTGTTTGGGTGTAGCATGGTATACCTGCCTTATCCATGTTTCCAGGGTCTTCCTTGATAAATCACTGTTATGACTTAACCCATACAGTACCAGCAAAACCTGGATCAGCAAGTTTCAATGCTATACTTTCTCAGCATCTGTTGTAGCAAACTGAAAAGAGAAAAGTTTATTGATGTAATGTCAGGAATACTGATGTGCCCTTGTTACACTCCTTCACCAACATATTGTGAAAAATATTTTAGATTGTTGTTATCAGGCCGATGTGAAACAAAACAAAATGATTAACATGAAGGCATAGTTTGAGGTGGGTATGATAAGGGTTAAACTAAGTGACAGTTGACAGTTAGTTGATCAATGAGTTGTTGTTAACCCTTAAAGATAGCCCAGGTTTCTTGATGTTTTGAAGTGCCAGATGCCCAAGTGGCGCTCTCACTCAACAAGTCGATATTTCATCCCGGCATAATTGAAAATTTTTTTCCAGGTCAAACTTCAGCTTAGATTAATCTTGAAAATATCGGAACTTAACTAAAATTTGTGAATGACAACTGGAAACAAGTTGCAGTAAGGTTTGTTGGCAGTCATTTAGATTTAGTGCATGTGACCACAACCTGTTTTCAAGCTGTTAGATTTGATTGAAAAAAGCTGTTCAAATTAAGATATCTTATAAGAAAAAATTAAGGCTTACATATAAAAACAGTGTATAATAAGCAAATCAGCTCAGCTGTCAGTAGCCAGAAATCTTGCTAAAATTGTGCAACTTCTCATAGTTAAAAGTTGAGACTTGGGGAGAAAGTCACATGACGAGAAACAATCTGTCGAGCTTTTACGTGTGGACACTTTGCAAACATGTACACAAGACCTGAAAAATTAAGTTTGGTAGTCATGACTTGATTGCTAATACAAAACCAAACAGACAGAAATGCTTTGCATGCTTGTCATGAAAGTTATTCAAGTCAGAAATTCAAAAAATGTATAATTTGCATTTAGTGTCAAGCTGTGTGCGTTTATAATATGTGAAACAACTGGTGGTGACCAGGCACAGGGCCCTGGTACCAAAGTGTGCACAGACAGACCAAAGTTGGTAGCCTGTGGGGGGTGGGGGGGGGGGGGGTGTCAGACAGGTGCTTGCCCACAGTACCCGTGTGCTGTGTGTGGAGTACTGAGATGATACCAAGATTTGACAGTGCATTGAGTACACAGTGTAGGGGCCTGTGTTATGTCTGCTGATGGCAGATTACAGAGTGCTGTGGTGGCCTGGCTTGTGGCAGGGGGCTGCAGTGTACAGATAATCCCAGAATGCCACTGGCAGCAGCCTCCTTAGGAACCACTGATATTATACACAGGCATTATGGCCACCAAATCTCCAATATTCAGGATAAAATTCTGGAAAAAAATTGTTTAGCTCACAAGGATACATAACATTGTGCACAAAATTTCAGAAAAGATGTTACAGAAGAATAATATCAAATGCATGCATACATGATACGTAAGTGTATTCTGTAAAGAAGAAATACAAATGGTGTATGTGAACAGCAAGGCCTGGATGTCTCACAGAAGACAAGCAGTTGTGAGGATGCCTGTGGTTGTGGTTCATTTGATCAACAGTCTGATTTTTATTTATTTTCCAACAGTATGTCTTTTCAGTGCCAATATTTTTTTTCCAGGTTCAAGTTGAACTTTTTGAACATTTTTACCCCACAGCCCATAAGGCCTGAGGGGTATTGCCATCACCTATGCGTCTGTTTGTCTGACCATCCATGCCTTGTTAATGCCTTATCTCCAAAAATACTGACTTTACAGAGACCAAATGGTTATCACAAGGGATAATTGAGGTGCTTCAGGTGCCTATTGAAAAGTAGGTCACTAAGTCTCATTTTTAGGTCACAGAACTACATTGCAAAAAATGACATTAACACTATGTAAAAAAGTATTGAATGTAGCTTCATCAATTATTTATGACAGTTGGACCTAAGGATGCCTCAGATGCCTGTTGAAAACTAGGTCACTGTGTCACATATTTAGGTCACAGTGCTGCATTGAAGAGAAATGGCCATACCATATCTTCAAATATTAAATAACTCATTGTAGCTGCACCAATTATTTATGACAGTTGGTCCTATGGATGCCTCAGACACCTAGTAAAAACTAGGTCACTGGATCATAGTACTGCATTGAAAAAAAAAAGACCTTGCCATGCCATATCTCCAGAAATACTGACTTTACAGAGACCAAATTTTTATCAAAGAAGGCCATTGAGGTGCTTCAGGTGCCTATCAGAATGTAGGTCACTAGGTCACATATTTAGGTCACAGTACTACATTGAAGAAAAAAAACACTGTTAACAATATCTAAAAAAATATTGAATGTAGCTTTGTAAATTATTGATGGCAGTTGGTCCTAAGGATGCCTCAGGTGCCTATTGAAAACTAGGTCACTGGGTCCCGTATTTAGGTCACAGTACTGCATTGAAGAAAAATGGCCTTGCCATGGTATCTCTGCTCATTGCATTTGCACCAAAGCTTTGTCATTAGGTTAAACAGAAGTAACCTGACATACTAGAGGGGTATTGTCATCACCTACGCGTCCCTCCGTCCATCTGTTGTAGCGTCCTGGCCGAGGGGTTTTGCGGTCACTGATCGGCTTCTAGTAAATAAAAGTTATTATGTTTGCACACAGGTTTGGCAACATGCACAGACATGATTGCTATGGTGTAGTAACTTTGTGAAACACAATGGTTGTAAGTAGTTTTTGCATGTGAACAATGTGTGATTTTTTAAGCAATTTGTCAAATGAAAAGGGCAACAGCATGTTGGATATTCATGATTTACAGCTATTTTTTCCTGTCAAAGTTTTTTTAAAGGTATGGAAGAAGAAGAGTCTTGTACTGTTTACATTCAGAATTATGTTAGTAGCACAAGGTAAGACATTTTGATCTCAGACCTGTCAGTCGCTGAGCTTATACTTTGGGCAGCTGTCTGTCATTCATCCGTCTGTCATCATCATCATTGTCTGTTCAAGATACGAGACACAGCTTTATTTATACTCAGTGGCAAAAGCAGATATCGTTAGCTTCCAACAGCTACCATTTCTGAGTCTGTTTAATATATAGATATAAAAGTAAGATAAAGAACTGGTCATAAAAAACAACACCACATAAATTTGTCACATTTTACATTTTTTACTTCTCCAAAACTGTTACCCACATCCTTTTCAAAATTAACAGGGATCTACCATGGGTGGGTCTCAGCTATGTTGTTCAATTGTCATGCTTCAGTGTTTTTGGATTTTCAGTAGATTTTTTTGTTCATTTGTGGCAAAATTTAAAAAAAAAACCTCCAAAGAAACCATGCAGCCAATTGGTTTGGAATTGCTAAGGGACACTTCTGGGGATCCCTAGACCTCGATTAGTGCACCAGGTGGCACTCTGAATTTTTGTGTGGTTTTGCAATTTTTGGCCTCTTCTCCGAAATGGTCACTCAGATGGTTCTCAAAGTTGGTGGAAATGTGGATTGTGGAAGGGTGAAACAAAATTGTTCATCACGTGGTGTGCTATGGATCCTTGATTTTCAACGTTTCAGTGTAGCTACTTCTTTGTTCAACTCTTTCCATACTAGTCCCTGATTTTTCCCTAGATTTACCTAGATTTAAGATGACAATTGCATATTTAAATTCTTCATGAAAAGAGCTTTCATTCAGGTACCAACATGCCTATGGTCTTAATTCCCTGGTTCTGGCACTGCCTGGCAAGTCATGCTGCAGCTGCCCTTGCGGCAGCTGCAGCATGACTTGTCAGGCAGTGCCAGAACCACTGACCAATCCCTATGACCACAGGATAGAATGAGTTAATGTACACATTCTTATTGATAACTAGGTAAGTCAGTGGGCAATGCAATGCTAATTAATTCATATTTTTGATTTCTCAAAACTGTTGGTCAGATTGTTTGGGATTACCTTGTGTGGGTCTCCAGGAAGTTTGTTCAAATGGTCATGCTCCAATGATTTTTGTATTTCTAAAGGATTGTTTTGTTAATTTTTGGGCAAATTATTAAAAAATCTTTTCCAAACCTGCTAAGATTTGACATATGGACACTTTTGAGGACCCGTAGACTTTAAATTGTTTAAGAGATGGTGCTGCAATTTTTTCCATTTTTTGAAATGAATATTTGTGTCTTAAAGCTATTTTCAACTTCTTAAGAATGCACCATTCAGATTGTGCAGAAACTTGGTGAAAATATACTTTATGGAAGGGTCAAATAAAGTTCAGTTTGGGCCTGTGTCAGTTGATGCATACATTCTTGTTGATTACTATGCAAGTCAATGGGGATTGCAATCGTGATTCACATTTTTGACTTCTCAAAAACCATCGACCAAATTCACTTCAAACTTTGTGGGGATGTACTTTAGGTGGGTCACTGTTGAGTTTATTCAAATGGTGACACTCCAGTGATTTATTATTTAATGAGTTTTTGTGTTGAGAAGTTGGTAAAATCTGAAAGAATGTTCCTCTCCAAAAGTGCCAGGCCAATTGCTTTAAAATTGCACTGGCATACATGTGGGGTTCTCTAGACCTTAACTTGTTTGACAGGTGGTGCTGCAACTTTTTTGGTGGTTTTTTAAAATGTTTTTTGCACTGTTTTGGACTTCTCCCAAACTGAATTTTGGATTTTCTTCGAACTTGGTGCGAATGCACCTGGAATCAATCTGTGGTATGTTTGTTCACTACATGATGTTCCTGGCACTTCCTGATTTTTAATGCAAAATTGGAATAAGGAAGTAGTGATAAGGGTATATGTAGATTGTAACTATAGAAATATCAACATTGTTGACCTATTGGCCTGTGTCTCAGTAATGGTGGATCCCAGACCCATGCTTACTATTAAACACTAATTGGAAAGTACCTATAGGGTTTCTTCTGGTGTTATTGATTTTACCTTAAAAGGTCAAACTGACATCTCTAAGCTAATAATATCTTGGTAATGGACGATCCTTGCTCCACGGTTACTATTGAACACAAACAAGAAATTACCTATGGGGTTTCTTGTGGTGTTGTTTATTTTGACCTTGTGTGACCTTGAACGATCAAATAAAGATACTGGCTTTTATCTTGATAATGATGGATTCTTTCACTTTTCATCTCAGAAATGATGATTCCAACACTATCAGTGAGAGCAGATTTTGATGTTGCAAACACTGATGACAGTTCACAGAAGAATGACCTTGACATTATTTTGAAGGTCACAGGACCATTCAAGTCTCTGTATGCAAGGCCAGCTGAACACGGGACTGTCGCAGTCCTCTAGTTCAGTTTTTGCTAGGTTTAATCATACAAAAATGGGGAAATCCCTCAAGTTAAGTCACCAAAACAAGCGTCAGAAAATGCTTTGCCACACAGCATTATATTGAGATGAGTTATAGATGAAGACAAGCCATACGTGTGTTGCAGAAAAAAGGTTGTTGCAGAAGGGAGAAATGTGTTGTAGAAAAAGGGGATATGTTGCAGCAGAGATCTGTTGCAGAAGATGAAAAGTCAGTATGTTGCAGAATGAGTAGACTTGAATGAGAAAAATGGGATAGATGGGTTATGGACATGCAGTTGTGTTTCAGATGAAGGGACAGATGTGTTGCAGATGGGATAGATGTGTTGCAAATGAACAAATAGATGTGTTGCAAAAAAAAAAAAAAAAAAAAAGAAGACTGGCGAATTTTGTTAGAGAAGCCATACATGCAGTGGCAGTACACAATTGGTAGCTGCAATACAGAAAGGGGCATTAGTTCATAAGTTGTAGAAACTAAGGGCAAAAAGTTGGCAGGGAGAGGTAATGGATGAGCGTAGAGTGAATGTAGGAATGTTGCTCAGCAAGAGAGAAGCTACGGAAGCTTCATTTGCTGTGAAATAGATGAGCCTGCAATTAGGGGCCTCTGTGCCTCCTGCTTCCCACTGGCACTGTTGCTGGGCCAGGCCAGACCAGGCTGATTATCAGTTTCTGGTTATGGAAAAAAATGATAAAAAAAAAGAATAAAAAAAAAAAAGAAAGAAATGAAAAAAGGAAAGGGGGAGGGGAGGGAGATCCAAAATACATGTACTTTTCCAAATTCATGTCTAGAAGACATGCCAGCATGAGTAACTATGTTTATTTTCTGCTGGGGCATATAATTATTATTCCTGGGTATATATATTTGATGTGTTCCAGTAGCCACATCCAATCAGTTTGTGGAGTGACAGCTATTGATATGTTGTTGCTTGCAAGGATGGGAATTGTGGCAGTCACCCAAACAAAATAAATCTTAATTTAGATTTTATATTTTTTTTATTTTTCCTGCATGCACAGATCTATGAGGCATCTTGCCAAATGTGAAACTATAATACTTAAGCGTGAAAAAGGAACAAACTTGTATAACTTCATATCTGGACAAATGAACAAAGAAAAAAGTAAACATATTTTCAGAATAGACAATTTGTCATATATGTGACAACTACTACTGCAGATTTTTTATCACGTTTTAATAGAGGACTATTTAGAGGTGACTGTCAAGTGTTGTATGAGGAAACAGCTGTGGGAACAAAGTGACTGGCCTCTGTGTAAACAATGTCCATAAATGAACTCTTTGTTTGGCTTGACATCCTGTAAACAAGTGATGAATGCCATTCTTAGTGCTGCTTAATGTTCTATCAGTTGAGTGTAATTCACCTTGGTTGTGTTTTGGCTTCTGTTTCTATACCATTAAGACTTTATAGCAACTTCATTAATTGCCTTGCCTGAGCATTATAGCATTGATATTGTTGATTGTAGTAATGATTATCTATCAAAATCTAAATACCCAGCAGGTGACATGTGCTGTACCAAAGTTTGTTATCAAAAACTGTGTCCTTCTCACGCCAGCTACTGTCACTATGTATAACTACTTGGAATATGGACATATAAAGGTAGAATTTGGAAGAGAATTGCTGTTTGATCATAAAATCTTCTAAGGTCCTCCAGTGGACTTATACACATAGAGCAATAGGAAGACAAGGCAAGTGTTGAAAAAAATAGATACAACTGGTTTCGTCCATAACCGGGCTCATCATAGGTGGATGAGTTGTGTTCAACCCCGGGGTAAACATAAATTTTTATGTTTACTAGTCACTGGGGGCATTGGTCTCTTTCAACTCTTTGTTCTTTGATTGAACAGAAACTGAATACACATACATATATATATATATGTATTAACTTGCATATAGAACAACAGTAGAAGGTCTAAATGTATAATTTTGTGTGTAAGCCACTGAATACACAACTCAATATACGAAATTCTGGCAGGTTAGAGTTATATTCCCATTTGCATATACTGTACGTGTCAACTCACCAAATTTTGGCTGGTGTCTCCTGATTTGGAGACTCAAAAAGTTGTTAAAATAAGGTGATTTTAATGAAAAATGGCCCATTTTGTTTCATTTCATCCACTTTTTACGTGAGTCTCTTGATAAAAAGCATTTTGGTGTTGACACCTGCACTTTTGACCTCATATAAAAATAACGTGTAATCAACTAGTTACATTACAGCTGATATCATAATTTTTTTAAAAGCGTTTCATTGATACATACAGGTGTATCATAAGAAATTTGGTGTTTCCATATGTAATAGTTTGAAAATAAAGGTACATGTACCAGTGCGAAAAAAATGGGGGTGCACTGCTTTAGCCCTCCTGACTGAAGTGCCATCTACTGGGTAGGCACAATACCTTCTATTCTTGTTCCCTATTCCACATTTATGTGTACATTGGGATGTTCTGTTGTATTTGACAGGAATAAAATGAAGTGGCATGTTATGTACATATATAGACTCAGTGGTTTTCCCTTTTTAAAAATAGATAAGGAATTCCATTTCATCAGGCAAAAATGCTCAGCTTCGTTTCACTGTTTTATTACCCATGGCATATTAAGTGTCGGAGAGTATTGTCATCCCCTGCGTCATCCGTCCGTCTTGTTGACATTGCCGTGATATCTCAAAAACTATTCACTGTAGTTGCATCAAATATTTGGCACAAAAGAACCTTATGATGGACCAGATTCCTGTTGAAAACCACCTTCCTCTGATTATTTTAAAACTTTTTTTGAAACTTTTAATGTATGGCATCAGCCCTGATGACGTTACCATGATATCTCAAAAATTATTGACTGCAGCCTTGCCAAATTTTTGCCAAAGATGTATCTCATAATGAACCAGGTTCCTATTTAAAACCAGCTTCCTCTGATTATTTTAAAACTTTTTATGAAACTTTAAAATATTTATCTTTTAGGCCATCTGAGTGGTGCACAAGGGGACGACGTTACAATATCTCAAGAAGGATCCAATGCAGCATCCCCAATTTTTCAGAGATGCACATCATAGTGGACCACATCCCTATTGAAAACCAGCTTCTTCTTCTTATTTTTAAACTTATGAAACTTTTGAAGTGTTTATTTGATAGCCGGCTGAGTGACGCACCATACAGTGATCTCTGTCACCAGAACTTGCCCCAAGAACACATCCAAAAGTGCTCCTTCATTTCATAGACAACAATATGGAAATCATATGTAGAGTATTCTACTGCGAAGTCTCATAAAAGAATGCATAATTGAGGAAAAAAAGATTGTTGGTGCCGAAAGTAATCCATACTCTGAATGTTATTTTATCTGTATATAATTTGTCCAATGAATTGGTGATTCTCTTCAACGTGCATGCGTGTGTGTATGCATGTATTTGTGAACAAAGTCAGCATCCCTTTGCTGTATATAATTTGCACAAGAAAAAAGAACAAATTCCATTTTCAAGGATGGATAAAAGGCAAAAGTCTGCTTTGGTTTGACGGAAAAAATGCAAAATCATTGACCCTACATATACACATGGACTTGTAAATCACAGGTAAGACTGGCATGGCCTACCTGTCTGCACCTTGATGGGCTGTCAGTCATACAGACAAAGAGAGAAAAAGCCTCAAATATGTTGTAGACTGTAAACAGCTGTCCTTGTTATTGAAGGCTGTCTTCAAGGTGCCGAGAATTATGCACAGAAAATGCCAAAGAAACAGGGAAGGAATCACCCACAATGACAGACTTTCTCTAATGGCCTAGCTCTGTCTCTACTAACAAGTTTACCTCACTTTAAATACCCATCAAAGTTAACCCTTCTATGGCCAAAAGAGGGGATCTTGGATGTTGCCTGCTCTAATTGTTTCATGTATGAGAAACATTTTTTATTTCAGAAAAACATGGATGGTACCTATTGAAAGAGCTTGCCCAAGGCAAGCGGTTTTTCTTGCCACTGGTAGGCTGCTTTTTACTGCATAGGGCAGGGAAAGTGGCCGTCTCAGCCTGTGTCAAAGAGGAAGGATTAGACTGGAATGGGCAGTAGTCCCTGTGGGTAACTGTACGTAGTTTTGATGACTTCTAATCCTATGTGTGTTTTTGTCTGTTACAGTGCAAACATGGCTGTGGTGTGTGGAAGGACGCCATGCTGCTGGGTTGTCCAGTTGCCTGTGTAAGTACCACCAATCACTGTGTGCAAAGTCCTTCTTCAAGGGAACTTTGCTAAAAGAACATGTGACATTCACATTAGCTAAGGTGCTGCTTTGGCTTGTATCATTAACAGAGGCACATGTATCTTGCATCAAATATGGCAAAAGTCTGTTCTGTATGCCAAACTGGAAGCATGGGTAAAACTAACTGTTTGTAAAGTTATAGTCAAGTTCTTTGAATGCATGCTGAGCATGACAGAAGGAGTTGTCACATTTGTTTGGACTGGTTATACCTTGTTCCCACAAAAGTTAGTGACACGGTTTTGCCTGCATTATGGCAACTGATTGGCACCATTGTCTGGGACAGGGTCGGAGATTTTTGGGGGAAATTAATATACAGGTCTAGTATTGCATCTATTCCTTCTTTGACTCTTTCCTGGCCATACAGTTTGGTTGTGACCAGTAGTTTCAAAGGTTGTCTTACATCCATTATATTAAATATTGTCCTTTCTGAAAATATCCTGAATGAAGATTTCAGGACAGACTTACCAGCAAAACGTGCTGATAGTCAACAACTTTCTTCAGTGCACTGTCTGCTTAGTGCCCAGGGTATGTCAATAAAAGCTGTTGACTCAGTCCAATGATAAGACCTTTAAAGGGTTAAATCAATAAAAAATCAAAATGTGTTTGTTGTCTTGTATAAACAATAAGAATCTGTAGTCCGTGTCCATACTGCTGTGCTCCTTGAAGGTATACATGTAAACACTGTACTGTCAGAAAACTTGACTTGTTGAATTGTATGCCATGTGGTAAAATGGCAAAGCGAGTGATATCTGATTGGGTGTATGTTATATACGTACTTTTACGTGCTGCAGATCAGCGGAGCAGAGCACTTATGAACACGCTCTGCATCAAAACACACAGAAAAAGAAATTCTAAGATAGCCAGATATTGAAAAGTAATAAATTAATTCCAGAAATTTTGGTACAAAGTGCTCTAATTTGCACAAAAAAATGAAGGCAAAAGCATGATAGACCTACAATAACACGCAAATCTGAGGCAGGATGATGTCACCATGCCCTGGCTAGTTATGTCTTGCAAAAGTATCAAACTCCAGAAATACACATGAAGTGGCTGTTTCTGCCACCCAGGCAAGTAGTGTGAACAGCTGTCCTTTCACCTTGTCAGCATCAGTGTTACTTGGTTGTTCCCTGCATCATTTCCAGGGACTTCAAACCTCCCTGCTCCTGACCCCACAAATACGTATTGCATTCTTGCCCACTCATCTCTGGTAAAACAGGATGAGTCGAAACTCCGCTGCCATTTACTAGGTGAACCTATACACATCTTCTACTGACCTTGGGGGAAATAGATGTTTGTGAAGTCTGTTCTCTGTGGGAAGTATATGTTTGTGTGGAGATTGTTTGTACCAGGTGTCATTTATTAAACAGCTTCAGGATTTTGAACCAGGTTTGCCTGTATAGCAGACCTGCTTTATATTTTTTATGTCATTTTTTGTCAGCCTACTCGTCATCCTGTCAAAAATACAGACAGAAGAAGCAACAAATGAAGGGTCTAACATTTACCTGAGTTTACATCTCCCTTTCAAAAAAAAGGACACTTATTTAGAAAAATCCCTAGGAAGTTTTTATAGATACATGTAAACAAGTTCAAATACTAACAAAAACACAAATATTTGGTATCTATGTATGCAGCTGAAAAAAAGAAACTGACAATGACATTTGTGTTTGAACCAAGTGGCTATGTTTATACAACAACTGAAGGTTCAAAGTCTTACAGCAAATTGATTCTCTGAGTATTTATCACAGTACACGAATACATAGTCATATATTAAAAGTTACATTTTTCATATTTCTTGCACCAAAAAATTATTTTGCTTACATACATGGATGCTGCATTTTACACACAACCTGATGACGTGGTGTACAGACATATAAGATTTTGAAATTCCTTGATATAGATAAAAACTTTGCATTTACAATGACTGTTGGTTTCAAAGGAGGACTACCAGGGAACAGAATCAATCTGATTGTATGTACACAGAGTATTTATAAAGGTGTTAATGGCACATGTTACTTACAGCTTGCTGTAAATATTTTTAAACAAAGTGTTTCAGGTGGAGCGTGGGGGGGTCATACTTGTAGGTCAAATGCATCACTGTACATATTGAAATATAAAAACAGTGGAACCTCATTATAAAGACACTCAGATATCCGACATATTCATTATAATGACACAAGTTTTGAATGGCGAAAGTTCATTTTCTTTGTTATTTGATTCATTTATCTGACATATTCAGTTATCCGACACATTTCTAAGAAAACAAATGGTTTCATTATAAGGAGTTTTCACTGTACACAAACAGTGGTACCTGCTGTGTGCAGCCACTGCAGTGACAGGTCACCTGCTGTATGTAGCCACTGCAGTGACAGGTCACCTGATGTATGTAGCCACTGCAGTGACAGGTCACCTGCTGTATGCAGCCACTGCAGTGACAGGTCACCTGATGTATGCAGCCACTGCAGTGACAGGTCACCTGATGTATGTAGCCACTGCAGTGACAGGTCACCTGCTGTATGTAGCCACTGCAGTGACAGGTCACCTGATGTATGTAGCCACTGCAGTGACAGGTCACCTGCTGTATGCAGCCACTGCAGTGGCAGGTCACCTGCTGTATGCAGCCACTGCAGTGGCAGGTCACCTGCTGTATGCAGCCACTGCAGTGGCAGGTCACCAGCTGTATGCAGCCACTGCAGTGGCAGGTCACCTGCTGTATGCAGCCACTGCAGTGACACATCATCTGCTCTTTCTGGCCACATTTTTCTTGGCTGCAAGCGTCAATTCTTTCTTAATTCTCCTGCAGTGACAGGACGCCTTCATGTGGCCACTTTCTGTGGCAGAAAGGGTGACCACATACAGGCTCAAGACTCAAGACTCAAATTCTTATATTTGACCATGAAAAGCAAAATTGTATAAAGCATAACATACAACAGGTACTTAGTAGGAGACTCTCATTAAGGCTATTATATCCACAAGCATGAGAGCCACCTTAAAAACACTGTGTGATATACAATATCATTATATAATCTATAAAGGATAGATGCAGTGGTTTTTAAAATTATTTCAATATATAAATAGTTATGTAATTATAAATCATTACTGTTGCTATATAAAACATTCATTTGTTAGGAGGGTTCTTTGATATATGTAGTTAAGGAACATTACAGACATAACAATTAGCTATGGTGCAAGTAAGAGTGTACTTATTTATAAAAGACTGTTTAGCATAATAAACAAACTCAGTTCTGCTATGAGTGTTGGACTTTGTTCAACACAGTGTCTGGGGTATTATTCAGAGTTTCTGTAATTTCATGTCAGATACACTTACTAGTATTAACTAAATCTACTACATAGCAGCGACCACTGTATAGTGGTCCTTCTTTTGAGAGAGAGAGAGAGACTGGTCAAAAAGTAAGCACAAGAGACATGATAAATGCGGTCTCTCAAGGGGCACTTTGCTTGTGTTTCTTTTTGGTGTTCGACTTCTCAGGCGAGTTGGCAGGAACGTACAAGTCCACAGACTGCTGGAACAGGATACTCTTACTCACTTACTGCTGTAGGTGTGGTCCAGACCATGTCGTAATCTTTCCTCCAGTTAATTCCATTTCTTGTGACACTGCCCACAAAGTGAGGTGAGTTAACCTCCTTGTAGGGACAAGTGTTGCCAGATCAAATTCTTTTGATCTTGTCTACCTGTCATTGGCATACAACAAGGCGATTATTGGGAAATGTCAGACTTAACAATACAGACTTTTTGCGTTTTACATTTAATCTTTAGTTGGTTCCTAAAGGTAACCTGATATCTAGCCCTTTACATTCATGAAAAACTTTCTTTGTGCCAATAAGTATTGTATTGCACAGTTGTAAAATATGATATTAATGTCTTGACATTACCATTGTATCCATGTGGGCCACAACAGAGTCATGTTGCAAGGAATTTGAAGTCGAGATGAAGTGGGATGTGTCTCTGCAGGTGTATAATAAAGGTTGAGTGCATGTCACCTTGATATATCTTTACCATCTTTATGAAAAAAAAAAAAAAAAAAAACATTAAGCTTTATGAATTCATACCTTACATGTATTTACAGTCTTTAGAGCAAATTCAATTACAGGTATGTTACTTTTGTCAAGTAAAAATGTCCATCCTCTCAATGACCGTGATAACCCCTGTACAAAAACACTAGTTTACAGTGTTTCCGTTAGGAATTTTTTCAGGGGGTCAAAAGCAAGGGAAATTCAGCTGAGGAGACTAGACTTTTACCAATTTTACATGTAAATAAACAAGACTGGTGACCCTTAGAATTTTTGCAGAGGGTGTTTGAAGTTTTGAAAGGGTAATATACCCCAATTTGGGGGTTAACAGAAACACTACAGTTTGGAAGTTTTTACTGTTTAGCCTATGCAACTGTTCTTAAACCGTAAATTCCCAGAATTCAGTGTGATTTGTATTACTAACTCTGGCCCCCTTGAATTAAGGCTGAGTCAGCAGCTTTCCTGGCATGATAAGGAAAGCTGTTGACCAGGGTCATGTAATTTAAAAGGTCTCATTTACAATTCTCAGTCAGATTGTTTTTCATTACTAATAAAATTAGAAATCACTGAAGCAGACATTTGACGAACAACTGGTTTTGGCCAGTTGAAGGGGGAAAGGGTTAAATGCTTTATGAAAAATACCCTCATTAACATTCCAAAGCACCGAGTCCATATCTGAGGGGACTTGTTTATTTTTTTGGGATATTGGCAATTAATTAATTTTAATATGAGAAAAGTACACAAAACTAGTGTTACATTGATGTCTGCCTAAAAACAGATAGAAAACTACAAAAAAACTAGTTTGGGGTGAATATTTCTTGAGAAACTTCAGAGGCAATGCTAAGTTAACATTAAAGATGCCTTCATTTTGAAAGTACTGTATGCAGATTTCTGCATGTAGTTATTCTTTTCAAATTTATGGTGAAGCAATCTCAATAAATGCCATCCACTTCAACTTAAAAAGGAAACAAAAAGAAAGAGACACGACATTTTGACATGAGAGAACAATTTGTGATATAATAGTAAGTTGGGCAGCCGTCTGCCAAGGTCTGTTGTCAGGACATGATGTAGAATGTCGTGTTGTAAGAGGGCTCATAAAGATACAACTCTCGTGTATACCTTACATGCAATGATTCCAAGTAGCTGTCAATAAAACAGGGCATCACTTAATATTTACTTTCTTAATCATAAACTTTATTGGATTTAAGGATCAAATTTAGTTTTAATAATTATTCTTAGCAATGTACATATGATAATACAGTGAAAACTCGTTATAGTGACACCATCTGTGCCCTATGAAATGTGTCAGATAACTGAGTGTGTCGGATAAATGAATCAAATAAAAAAATAAACTTTTTCCATGAAAATTTGTGTCATTATATTGAATATGTCGGATATCTGAGTGTCATTATAATGAGGTTTCACTGTAGTTCCAATAATTATTCTTAGCAATGTACGTATTATAATAACACAGTATCCTGTAAAAACATATCTCTACACTTCAATAGGAAACCATGGTAACCAGCATATGCAAAGATCGCTAAATATGTTTTGAGAAAGACAAGACAAGGGTACAAACTCAGAAACTTTTTATTTCACCATAGAATAGATACAGCTGTGTCATTTGCAAATATAGAAGTACATATTCAAGCTACGAACAAAGCAATGGTATTAACCAAGAACTTTTTGCCTTTGAAAAGGTGTTTCTGAAATTCATTTCATAGACACCTTCACTGCAAAGTTGAAGCAGATAAGCTGGTGAAATTTAAAGTACATTCTTGTAGGGATGCTGGGTTGGCTTTGTATTTCGTGTAATTGATTTGATCGGCTGAGTTAGACATAACTGATGGCGACAATTGACAGCCTTGTGAATTGGGCTGCTTCTGTTACACAAGTCACAACTGCCTCGTTAGAAGTTGTAATACATGAGGGGGGGGGGGGGGGGGAGAAAGCTCCTGATATTGTAAACCATCATAACAAATATAAGTATACTGGTCTCTTGTCCTGTGGTACAAATGGAATGAGTACAATCATCACTTTCACCAAATGTGTGAATGTAGAGCGCCACCTAGTGTGACTATGTTTGTGTAGCATTAATTTACCAAGGTGAAAACTGGAATGTGTGGTGTGGAAGGCAAGAGGTGAGAATGCTCTTACCTTTCCATTGGGGTAGGCAGTCTGCCTTTCATATTTATACAAGTGGCAGGCGTTAGCTTCCCAAGTGCCAACTATGTTGGGCGGGCAGGTGTAATGTCTGCCCTCCCAGGGATGTGTGTCCCATGCATTCACTTGGGGGTTGGGTTTCCTCGTACCACTGATGCATGTCCATTCCCACCATAAAACTCTTGTTTACCCAGAGAACGGAGTCAAGTAGTTCTTGTTTTGACCACCAGGGGATGCCTGCAACAGTGATTGTATTACTGAGTTTGTAAGGTGAGAATCTGTCCATCAAATGTGTTTGTTTACTTGATATTTACATCAATAGTCAAAAGCACCTTTCCCCAGAAGGCCATGGCCTAGCTTTCACTGGGGGCTGCCTGTGCAAACGTGTTGCCTTTGAGCATCTGTAAACATCTGTGTGCCAAACATTATTTCTTGCTGTTTTATAGAATAGTCTGCCTATCACACAGGACTATACATTCAGTCAAGATGCATCAGCTTACAAGGCAGGAGTGTAGTAGCAAACAGCAGCGTATCTCTCAGACTTCTGTGCAGGCTGGATAGTAGCCTGCACAACATTTCATTGACAACAGACATGGTGATGCCACTTAGTATTGCCTGTGGTGCAATCCTTCATACTAAACTTGAAGTTTCTTCTCATTGTTAACTCTTTACCTGATAGTTTCTCAGCCAGAGGACCCATTAAGTCTTGAGGCTTAAATTATAACTGTAAAGCTCATCTGATGTGGTCTCGTTAGTTACATGAAGGCTTCGGTATGGTGAACCCACAGCCAAAATATAGTTGCAAGCAGAATCGGAGGACAAG
Organism: Hermodice carunculata; assembly: GCA_964020975.1. Taxonomy (NCBI): domain Eukaryota; kingdom Metazoa; phylum Annelida; class Polychaeta; order Eunicida; family Amphinomidae; genus Hermodice; species Hermodice carunculata. The sequence goes on from OZ026614.1 coordinate 17,135,243, forward strand.
CATCCTGAACAAGGCCAATTTTGCAATATTTCAAACACCCTAGACCTGTACTGTGTGGAGGAGTACAGCAGTTTTAATTTGCAGCGTTTTTCGTTTTTACATGTACATAGCAAAGAAAAGCCACATACTGTATTCAGTCCAGTTATAGCACATGTCATAAAAGAAGCATACCTCCAACTGTCCATTTTGTGGATTCCACATATTAAGTTTTTGCATTATTTTTTTACCGCAAACTAGTGATCTCTGTTGAAAAGATAGGTAGCATTAAGGGCACGGTGAACTTCCCAACTTTTATATGCATGAAAAGACTCTTATTATTTTAACTCTTTCAGTGCCAAATTTTGGACTTAGTCAATAGCTTTTTCTTGGTGCACATTGGGTGTAATGCATGCCAAGAAAAGCTGTTGACCTGGGTTATTCTCTCTGGAACTATAAGCCTGCTGGTACTTGAATGAAAGTTTGTGTTTTTTTTTTTACACAAGGAATACGAATCTGGGATCCATGTGATAATTCAGACTAGTTTGACCAAAGTAGAGCCACTTTAGCCATGACTGGCACTGAAAGAGTTAAATTTTTTACATTGGCAAGGTGTGCTGCTATTTGAAGGATTATGGTATACATGCGCATTTTCATCAGTTTGTAATCAGATGTTACCAAAAGGTGTTATTAATGTGTTATATTCATGGAAGTTCCCCATTAACTTTTCATGAAGATGTTTCAGGACCATTATTTTCATGTGTTAAAAATAATTTTCTGAGAGATGGTAATATTATAAGAGAAACCTCATAAAAAGAGCATATGATTTTTTGCTTTGTAAATGGAGACAAATTTGTTACTTAAAAAAGCAAAGAGAAAACTGACTTACCGTGCAAAAAAACAAAAGAAAACTTGTTTGTTTCTTTCTTTTCAGAATGGCACTGCCTCCTTGCAGCATAAGGTATGTCATTCTGATGATTCCAGTGTTACCGTGGTAACTCAAATTCTGATGGGCTATAATTAACATAATTTTGAAGAACTGGACATTTCAACAAGCTGAACTTGGGTCACTTGACAACTTTATAAGTGTTCTTGTTTTGCTACAAACACCTGCCAGAATGAAATCTGGCAATGATCAGCTCTGAGCAGTTTTGATTTTAATTGTAAATATAATTCATCATGCTTGGTGTAAGGTTCTGCAACATTATAATGATAATGCAGTATGATTGTTTCGATGGGTTTGTTAATTTGATTGATTTTGTAGCAAACATGTGGTTATTCACTGGAATGGATCCAGAGGAAATCAATGTGGTGGGAAAAGGTACCTGTAAATGGATATTGCTCTAGACACTTTTCATTTGGTTGAAAGACTGAAAAAAACAAGAAATATTAAAAAACAACTCTAAAAGTAACTCTGCTTTTTTTAGCACAACTGCATGATGATCACAACTAGTATCTGACATTTATAAAGCAATAGGTGCATGTTATAAATTTATCAAATAATGTAAAAAAAAAAGAGTAAATAATATATGAAAAAATCCCAGCAACATGCGATCATTTGCAGGTTTTTGGTGTCCTTTACAATAATCGGAAAAAAAGTGCAAAACATATACGTTTTGGGGGTCAGACAGCATCTGTTTCTGTCTGCTGTACTTGTTGCAGTAAAGCATATACTTGCCAGATGTGTTGATGGTGAGGAGAGGCCTCCACCTGATAAGGTGATTATGTGTAGTGGGACATACTCTTCTGCTCTGACTTGCTGTATTTTTGTGGCATCTATATTTTTGCTTTGTGAACCAGCAAGCTGCAAGAAGAATTCATACAGGATTTATTATATGAGACCTATTCTTCAATGGCTGTACAAAATATGTTTATCTTTAAACAAAATCAGCAAATTTAAAAACTGGAATTTATTGCCGAAATCAACACAGGCCGAAGTCATAACAGGAAGAAAATATGAACTTTGTTTGTGTGTGTGTGTGTGTGTGTGTGAGAGGGAGAGTGAGTGAGTGAGTGAGTGAGTGAGAGAGAGAGAGAGAGAGAGAGAGAGAGAGAGAGATGAATGCAAAAATTAATGCTCATGAAAATACACCACGGTAAAGTACGAGTATGTAACCCAAATATTTGAATGGTCCTTCAAAAAGACAATCCAAACATTTGTTGATTGAACACAGCATGTAGCAGATATAACAGCAACTTTAAGGAGTTCTTGTCCCCTGCCAGGTACTCGGATCTGTCCGTCCTTCAGTCCACCCTCCCGGCAAAGCTTGTCCGAGCCATATTTTTTTTATACCGTAGCACCTACACCTGCCAAATTTGGTGGGTAGATACTTCAGCAAAATTGGGTCACTGTGACCTTGATCTTGAGTCCCCCTAAAGATTTAGCTTGTCTGGCCTATATTCCCCATATACTATAGCACCTGCAGCTGCCAAATTTGGTGTGTGGACACTTAACAGGATAAGGGCGTGTTGCACACCAAAATTGGGTCACTGTGACCTTTGACCCCCCCCCCCTTAAAGATTTAGCTTGTCCAGGCCATACTTAGTATACCATAACTCCTACAGCTACCAAATTTTGAGTGTGGACACTTCAGAGGATAGGGGTGTATCATGCACCAAAATTGGGTCACTGTGACCTTTGACCCCCTTAAAGTTTTAGCTTGACAGGCCATAATTCATATACTATCACACCTGCAGCTACCAAATTTGGTGTGTGGACACTTAACAGGATAGGGGTGTGTTGCACACCAAAATTGGGTCACTGTGACCTTTGACCCCCCTCCCCCCTTTGAAGATTTAGCTTGTCCAGGCCATACTTAGTATACCAGAACTCCTACAGCTACCAAATTTTGAGTGTGGACACTTCAGAGGATAGGCGTATGCACCAAAATTGGGTCACTGTGACCTTTGACTCCCTTAAAGTTTTAGCTTGACAGGCCATAATTCATATACTATCACACCTGCAGCTACCAAATTTGGTGGGTGAATACTTTATTGAGTAGGGGTGTGTCACACACCAACTTTGGGTCACTGTGACCTTGACCTTGATTTCTAATAAAGATCTAGCTTCTCCAGGCTATATTTCCTATACCATAACACTTACAGCTACCAAATTTGGTGTGTAGACACTTCATAGGATAGGGTGTGTTGTGCACCAAAATTGGGTCACTGTGATCTTTGACCTTGATCTTTAACTCCCTTATAGTTTTGGCTTGTCCCGGCGATATTTTGTATACCATCATACCTACAGGTACCAAATTTGGTGTGTGGATACTTTATGGGGTAAGAGTGTGTTATATACCAAAATGGGGTCACTGTGACCTTGACCTTGACTGTACTAGAGCAGTCAACCTTGCTATCTATTCTGTGGGGGGGGGGGGGACTAGGTATTGCTATGCAATACTTGATCATGTTCTTAAAAGTGCAGACATTTTCAAATAGTAATCCTGTTTTACAGATGCAGTACTGCGTACAAGGCTGCTCCTATGCTCTGGATATTTATGCTCAGGACATAAGAGGTAGGTCCCAGAGAAGACTCCTGCACACTTCTTACAATATGGTCACAGCTTTTCTTGTTAGTATGGAAACGCCCAGTGATACTCAATGTATGAAGATTTTAAGGTAGCATGCCAAACAATGTAGTTAAGGCAATGTCCAACTGATGTTGGCTAGTTTGTTCATATTGAGATTTGGGGACATTTTGGTTGGCACATATATTGTCTATCATATGTCAAAATTTAGTTGTTCTAGCCCCCCCCCCCCCAAGGAAAATTGGAAAAATTAACAAAATACTTCCAATGTTAACACAGTAGTCAAAGGACTGTATGAATCTCTGCATTTTGATAACTGACAATAAGTATCTGTGCAAAAATGTCTATTTCACATGCATATTTCTGTAAAATGAATTCTGTGATTTTAATCAAATAAAAACTGATTTACTGTAAAAATTGTCTAGAGCAATCAGTGTGATCAGTTGAGCAGTTTGTTTTAATAAGTAATAGGGATGTTAAATTGTCTGTTAACTCATGAAAAAAAGTGAAATGTAATGAATATGACCTCATTTTTGTGACACAGACTACACATGGCTCAGCATCCTCCTGATTTGCTACACTTCAAGGGATTGCATTCACTATCCATTCATTAGAAAAACTTTACCTTCCTTATAGGAGCGTAACGAAATCTTAGTTCTCCCTTTTGTCACCTTATCGTGACGGTCGCACGCATGACGGAATTCATAGTTACACTGGTCTGCTGTTACCAAGTGGGACATGCTATGGACACGGTATTGTGACCACAACAGAGGCTTAACTGTGAAACTGTGGAACGTAACCCCACACATCCATGGATATTTGTCAAGATTTGACAATTTGCACATATATCAGCGCTACTGCCTGGTACCTTGCAATTGTACACAGGCATATTTCAGCCGCAGTACAACTTTAACTTGATCAAAATCACTCTTTAAATCTTCCCCACATCTATACACTTTAATATGACTGTCAATGAACCGCTGATAGTCGTGTCCCACTTCCCGCGAAATACTGTTTAATCTCGTCGCGGGATCCTGCATGGTGGTGAAAATTGGAATGCTAAATTTCGTTAGGTTGGTATTATTTTGAGACTGATATTTGCCTACATCAATAGTCTCCAGTACAGTGTATTGTTCTGTTTGTGTAGGTCAGTGTTCTTATGACATTGTAGTAGCAGAGGTCAATGTGTCTGACATTGACATAGCGGAGGTCAATGTGTCTGACATTGACATAGCGGAGGTCAATGTTTGTGTGACATTAAAGTAGCAGAAGTCTCTGTTTGCATGACATAGCAGTAGAAGCAGTGAATGTTTGTGCTGATACTTGTGGTAATATGGTAGCCTCAGTGACAAAAGTTACCATGTGTGACATTGTCTATGTAGGTGTATATAGGAATATGACAAGCTCGTCACTGAAGCCAGTGGTGGGAGGAGTCAACAGCTCATCTGTGATACTGAAGTGGGAAGCACAGCAAATAGCAGGCCTCAACTACTACGTACAGAAGAAGTACACACCCTTGTCACTGGACAAGCGAAGACGTGCGGCCTGGCCTGGGGGGTGGGAGTACCATCGGTCTGCCAAATGGACCAGCAACCAGACACTCCTAATATGGGGTCTGCGGCCCTATGTCCAATACAAGGTACAGTATTGTGTGGATGTCCAGTGGATACATTGTAATGTAGAGATTGAGATAAAAATGGGTTCTGTCTTCAATGAATTGCTTCTATTTCAAACAGATACGTCGTTATTTTAGTCAGAAACTACCGAAGACAATTCTCCAGAATATTCTAGGTCAGTCAGGGGGCCAGAACCAATCACATGGTGTTCGCCATCCAATCAAATGCATCTTTTTTACCGATGTTTAATTCGGGAGTACTTGCTACCTCGTGTTTTGAAGTGTGGCTTGAAGGATGGGTGACATTTGTATGAACACAATTGATGATTACAGACAATTTATTAAAGCAAGAAACAAAATTTAATGACAGTTATGACACACAACCGATCTTTAGGAAAAATTAAAGAGGAAGGTTCATGATGCAAAGCAAAGAAAATTCGCGGACCGCTACCCATGCAATTGTATTCACACAGGCTTGACCATTTTGATCAATTCATGTTTGAGATTGATATGTTCACTTTGTTAGGGTGTAGAACACGAGTTTTTTGTTTAAATTGACAAAGAACCACATAGAAATGTAGAGAAGGTCATACTCAACAAAAGTCATGTTGATCATTTTGCATTAATTGCAAAAAATAAAAAAGTTGCAGCACTTTTATGCTAGCATGTCGCATGTTGCGCAACAAAACATAAAATGCCCAGTGGCTGGCTGTGCCAGATCCCAAAACTCTCCAGAGTGCTAGGGGTTAATTGTCGATCAAAATCTGTTGAAAAGGCTTGCAGTCACAACTAGTTAATATAATATTTTGGGCCACCAGGCTGGTTGAATAAAAGCTAAACCATGCATGGATGCATATTTACATGAGCAAGGGATGTATTAGAGTGAACATAACTTTTGCTAAAGCTGTCTTACATGGTTATGTCCAGAAGAACTTTTGTTTTAAGTAAAACACAATATAAAATGCTGTTTATGTACAAAAAACTTCATTGATGATGGCATTAATAAAATTATTAAATTGTACTTACAGTAACATATTTAATTCTTTGCATAAGTGGCCAGTTTATAAATATGTCTTGGGTGAATAGACTACTTTATATTGCCAGTCCTCAGGCACCTACAAAAAGATAATCAGGCTGATGTATTTGCCATTTGTTGTTTGATGCTGGTAGTTCCGACTGGAGGTTGTGATATCAGCGACGCACACTGTGATGCTGCCTGAGAGTGTTCCTGTGGCAACTAAGGAATTTGGATGTAAGTTTATGGAACCTTGACCCCTTTTCAAGTTTGTGTTTGTTGAATGCCAGTGTGGTCTGGATACACTGACAAATCACAGGACACAGAGTGCTTTACAGGGCAAACTGTAACAACCATGCATAGACTTCAATAGGGTTTAGGTCAGAGCCTTTAAGGTCTGCACAGTTTCTTGGTTGGGTCACTAGGGGTCAGCACTGTGTTGCTGAGTTGGACACCAGGGGTAAACAATGCTTCCCAGGAGACCAAGTAAGTAAAAAATAATTTTATTTACACCAGAAGGTCAACTTGACCCATATGTCATAAACAGACATGTACATGCACACAGGCACAATACACTCGTGTTCAAAATGTGCAGGACAGTGGCTGAGGATAATTGTGGGTGTCCCTGAAGTTCTGTTACACCATGGAGCTATTATAATAGCTCCATGGTTACACAGACTGTGTTTTGCTGGGATCAAGGCCTGTGTGTGACAAAATATCTGCAAAGTGAAAATGGAGAACTTTCCATCCCTTTTTTCCAAACTTACAGACAGTAGCTTGGGTCGATCAGGAATAGATTTCTATGGCAGTAGTTTGTTTGCTAAATGTTGCAACTTGAGTGTAATGTTTGAATATTTTGGACATGGTTAGGAATCCTTAGGTTTGATAGTTGAAGTACAGATGTGCAGAATTTAATAAGACAGACAATAAATCAGAAGCAAAAATACCCCTTAATACTAGTCAGTACTTGCATCACAGCGTGAGATGCATGGCACGAACTGTATAAGTCAGTTGTCACCATCTAGCAGACCCTGTCTGATTCAGTCTCTTGACCTTGCAGTGCCACCAGAAGCCCCCAAGGTCACCCGAGTGGCACCATCCTCCACATCTATTCATATCATGTGGGATGCCCCTGTTTTCACCAATGGCCGCCTGCATGTGTACCAGCTGACCCTCCGGAAGATGCTCAAGTATGAGTACCCAAAGATTAAGGAGGTGAGACTTTGTGCTGTTTACAGAAGCAGCCACCAGGGGGATATATGTCTGATTTGTGATAGCCTGGTGATGAGTTCATATACACAATGACAACTGCAGATAAAATTAGAGAAAAAAAAAAGATTAAAAAAAGCAGACAGCCCCCAGATATTATGGCTGTTATTTTATTTTAATTTGTCTTTACTGTTCCATGTATTAATACTATTGGTGTATTTTCCTGTGTAGCTGGTTGGAACTAAATGAGAATTGCATATTTTAATTTTATATGTTTATCTCAAGTGCCAGCACGTCTAGTTAGACAGTGGGTTTGCACTGCCTGGCAAGTAACGCTCCGGCTTCTTTGTGTAAAAAAGGAAAGAAAAATCTCCAAAGTAACATGATAAAGTATACAGTCTGTCAGGTATAGCTGCTTCCTAATTCCAGACCAGTGATTATATCCAATTGCTCCCTGCTGTGTGTATGTTTGTGTATTGAGTGTGGATCGTGATCTGATAGCCGCAGTAATATGTTCATGATGTTTGCCTTTGTCTCATCAGGTACCTGCCAGTAAGCAGCCACTGTCGACAGTATTCACCTTACTGGAGGCCAATACAACATACAACCTGAGTATAGCTGCCAGGAACCTGAAGGGAGCAGGCCCCTCAGCCTCTCTGATGGTCTCCACTCAGCCACTGCAATCAGGTACCACTGCAGCCTGGCTCATTTCCAGTTTTGACAAAAGTCAATTTCAATGAAGAAATTTTTTTTTTTTTTTTATGGAGATCCACTTTTAGCATGGATGTATTTAGTACCAGAGGAGAATCTGTTTAAGATTAAAAATTAATTTTTTTCTTTTAAATTTAAGAAAATCAAGATACAATATTTCCTTTCATATTAAGGCTTTGAAATTTCAAGTTAGGACCAGGGTCTCTAACCCACAACATTGTCAAAACCTTTGTTATGGAAACATGACTGTTTCTGTCTCACACAATACTGCAAGATACATCAGAGACTCTCACTTTCAACCTTATGTTTTAGCCCCTGGAGTGCCAGCTCACCTGATCGTGGGATCTGACAATACAATATTAAAACTGAACCTGGCATCTCTCTATGACTCTCCTGTCACGCTGTACACGGGACGCAACACCAGCGCCAAAATTAAAGGTAAGTGTCTTGGACGATACTAGACATCTCTAATTATGTTATAATGCACAAAGTGCGTAACCCAGTGCAGTAACTTACAATGGATCGACTTCAGTACAACAACATCGGGAGACACATTATGCATATAGACATTGAAGATAAGGGGAAGGAGAGCTTAAATCTCGTTTTGAATGAATAATATGATGGTGCCACTTTTGACAGTTTTAGTCAGTGTGTTATGATTTAGCATTCTTATATTATTTCCTGGATATTTGTACCATTGAAAAGACAATAGGCCACTTTGCACTGCACAGAATTTGACTTCTCTTGTCTTGCATTACTGAAAGCATGACACAGACTTGACTGGTTGGTTCCACAAAAATGAGTGTGTTTAAATCTCATCCTATTAACCCATTCCTGGTCAGAGTATGACTGAGTCCATAGTTTTGCTTGGCATTGCTTATGCCGTAGAGAGCTATTAACCTAGCGCGTGCCATCATCCATGGTCTTACAAGTCTCTGCAAAAAATAACGAGAAATTCTAGTAAAAACGTTAGGGCAGATTGTCAATTTATTTCTGGAGGCTTTTAGGTGATTTGAGCGTGAATGGGTTAAACCAGCCAAAGTCAGCCCATGGTCAAATATTGTCAGCTCAATTTGTAGATGAGGCCTATCAACATGCCCAGACAAAGGAAAGCAGTTGACTCAGTCTTCCTTCAAAAGGGAAAGGTTCAGGATAGCTATGTCCTGCTGGAAATAATGAGCAGGCATCAATATTCTAATTCTATGAAAATATTCTTGCAAATGAATACATTCAAAGTATGATGCATCACATTTGGAAGCCTAGCTTGTCACAAAAGCTGGTTTAATTAGCTGAAAATAGCACATCAGGTTCAAGAACTGGTACAGGTTTATCTGTGCAGTCCAACTTGAATCTATAACTATCATATATATATATAGTGGGAAAGATCTCCACTAATACATAAAAAAGCAAATAACTGCTGTATGTTTTTTTTTGTGCTTTGACAGAGAGATATACTGTAAGAGTACAAATTTTGTGCTACGGGAAAATTAAAAACCAGGATATTTTGAATTTATGTAAATCAGGAAAATTAAGGGTTGGGGAAACTTGTACTTTCACAGTGTATTGTATGATGTCTAAATTTGAAGAACTTGAATCAAAACATGCATGAAGTTGTGACCAGATAAACCCAAGCATTTGTGAAGTAAAAAACATTGTTATGTCTTTATGCCACCGAGGACTTGGAGTGAGTGATAAATATCTGTGTTTGTATACATGCAGACACAGCTTTTTTATTTTATGTTGTTGTGACCTGCATGCAAACTGTACACGTGTTGTGCTTTATGTAGAAATCATTGTGGTGCACATTGTCAATTTACGTCTGCATAAGATTGTTATTGGTGTAGTCAGGCATATATTTTTCCACATTTTTTTCTTGTTTTAGTTGAGGCACTTCAGATATTCTCTTTTAGTTGAGTCACTTCAGATATTCTCTTTTAGTTGAGGCACTTCAGATATTCTCTTGCCAAATTTCTTTGTTTCCAGTTCTCTATATATAATACAGCACCATTGAAAGTTTGTTTGCATGTTTGTTTTGTTTGCTTGTTTTTTGGCTGAATGCTCGAATACTTACATACATATAGGTACCTTGGCAATTCATCATAGGCTAACATGCAAATGTTGTGTGAGAGCCCCTTGAATTTCTGACTGCGTCGTATGCTCACATGCGTATCATATATACAACACCAGCATGTGAGCCTGACTGATTTCTCACTGGCACCCATGCAAAATATACAGAGGCTGTCTAGTGGCACAAGACATGCTGGGGTTTTGGTTAAAATTGATGCAAACTGATCAGTTGTGTCCATGTGGGACGGAAAGCACAGTCTAATGAGCAGACAGCAGGAAAACTCAAGCAGTTTTTATCACCAGGAATGCAGGGAACTTTATTTTCGAGCCTCTGAGTATACATACTGAACACGTGGAATGTTTATTGTCTTCCACAAAAAATACAAACATGCATTTGAGACAGCAGAGTGTAGTCTGGCTGAGGGTTCAGATATCTTGAGGTATAAACAGAGAACCAGAGCGCAGTGTGTGCAGATATATATTATGACAAGTCCGACATGTAATTGGAAATAATTATTACATGATGGTTACTGAATGCGTAAAGATTGTACAAGCTCTGCCCCAGAGTACTTCAAAGGCCATCTGGGTTTAAACAACTGCTTTGTTCAATTCCACTAAGTTTATCTACTACTGAATCTGATAAGGAGAATCATTTTCCAAATGGGGTAGGGTGGGGGGGGGAGAGAGAGAGGGCTCTTGATTGCTATAATCCATCTTGGCTTGGGCACCATTGAAATGCATTGATCAGTCCGATTGTGGGCATTATGTGCTTCATTAGCTTTACTGTTTATCAGTGAGATGAGGATTCCAAAGGGAACAAAATATTGTATTTAAAATGTACAGTTCGTGTTTTCACCTCAGCTGACTTGTGAGTCAGCTGAGGTTATTGGATGGTTCTTTGTCCGTCATCGCTGTCGGTCCATCAACAATTCACATTATCAACTTTTTCTCAAAAACTGTTGGCTGGATTCCCTTGTGGGAATGTACCTTGGGTGGATCTCGACCAAGTTTGTTCAAATAGTCACGTTCCAATGGTTTTTTTATTTTAAGCACAGCTGACTTGTCAGTCAGCTGAGCTTATAGTATGGTCAATCATCCATCTGTCCATTGTTGTCTATTTACATTTCAAATTTTTGACTTCTTCTCAAAAAATGTTGGCCAGATCCTCTTTAAACTTGGTGGGGGTCTACCTTGGGTGGGTCAAGTTTGTTCAAATGGTCATGTTCCAATGATTTTTGGATTTTATATTAATTTTTTTTGTGCATTTTTTTGGCAAAATCTTAAAAAAAAAATCTTTTTTGAAACTTTTTGGCCAATTGCTTCGACATTGGGTAGGGACACTTTTAGGGACCCCCAGACCATAATTTGTTCAACAGCTGGCGCTGCAATTTTTTTTGCTATTTTTCGCAAATGTTTGTGCTTTTTCTATTTGTGACTTCTTTTACAAAACTGTCTGTCAGATTGTTCAGAAACATAGTGGAAATGTATCTTGTGGGAGGGGTAAGCAGTGATGTTTACTTGGTGCTGATATTCTGGATCCCTGATTTTGAAAGACTTTCAATTAGGGTACCTCTTGGTGACTGCATGTCTTCCTGTTGATTACTAGGCGAGTCAATGGGAAGTGCAATAGAAAGTCACTTTTTCAACATTGTCTCCCAAATCCTCTATCACATTCACTTCAAATTTGATGGGGATATACCTTAGGTGGGTCATTGCCAAATTGTTCAAATGGTCATGCTCCAATGGTTTTAAGATTTCTAACAAATTTTCTTGTTCATTTTTGGGAAAAATCTGAAAAATCTTCACTGAAACTGCCAAGCCAGTTGCTTTGAAATTACATTGGATACCTTTGGGGACCTCTAGACCTTAATTTGTTCAACAGGTGGTGCCACTTTTTAAAGAATTTTTGTATGCATTTTCGCTTTTTCTCCCAAACCAATAATCTGAAAGTTGGATCATCTTCAGATTTGTGCGAATGTAAGTGAACTTGATCTCCACCAAATTTGTTCTGTACATGTTGGTGCTGTCATTGTCTGTTTTTTAACAGTCTGTCAAAATTTTGAAAAATTGGTGAGGATATACGTTCATGCTAGCAGTAGTGATGATGACCTTGATATCATTGTGAAGTTTACAGGATCATTTCAGCATGTGTATGTAAGGTCAACTGAACACTGGACAGTCACAGTCCTCTGGCTTAGAAATTTTTGTTCATTTTGTGGTAAAATATTAAAAAAAGTTTTCAGGTTGGATATCTGTCAAAAATGCATGCATTCCTGTTAATTACAATGGAAGTCAATGGAGATTGCAATATGTGATTAGCACACTCAGGTGTGCATGTGTCACCTAATTGCCGGTTGCACAATGCATTGTTGTCCCCAGTAGTTCTATCACCACATTGGTAGTGGGGTTCCAATATGGCTAACATGGAGAAGCTAAGATAAAGTAAGGTACGATAAAACTCTGTCTTATCTTATAAAATACAGTATTGTAGATCTTATTGGCAGCGTCATAGAAACATGTCCCACAATATAGGTGTAAAGAGACACAAAAACAGCTACTGTTATGTACTTTCCCGTTACTTTTGCTCCACGACATGCCAGCTAGCCACCATGATGCTTCATCGTCGATATCAGGGGCAATCTTGTTGCTACCCTTCAAATCTGCAACAGTTTCTGAACTGATAAGGTGGCTACCATATCGTAGATCAAAAGTAAAGAGAAAGAAAACTGAATTAATAGAATGGTAGGTGTATTTTCAGTCTATGTACACGTATATTGTGGGACATGCTTCTGCTACGTTGCCCATAAAACATACAATGCTACAATTTTAATCAAGAGAGTATACATGCATTTGACTTTGATAGGAATGCATTATGCTGTCGGAAATAGACTATTATTTAGTAAGAAACATAATCAGAAATATGTTATTGGTTAACAACTGTATTTTAAAGCTCTTTAAATGTTATCCCAGGTATGACTAGCAAAGATCCTGATGATTCCAGGGGCAGAGGAAACCACGTGCTTGTGGAAGCTAATAGACCTACTGTATGATTTCCAGTCCGGTTTCAGGGGGTCTTATTCAACAGACACCTGCCTGATACACCTTACAGATTTTATACGTAAAGAAATATCAAAAGGAAACTATGTCGGCATGGTCCTTTTGGATTTACAAAAGGCGTTTGACACTGTGGATCATGCCATTCTTTATAAGAAATTAGAAGCAATGGGTGTCAAATCAGTTGACTGGTTTAAAGCTTACTTAGGCAATAGAATGCAATCAGCGTCAATAAATGGAGTTGAATCAGAGCCTCTGCTGGTCCAGTGCGGAGTTCCCCAGGGGAGTATTTTAGGGCCGCTGTTGTTCTTGTGTTATATCAACGACATGTCCATAAGCGTACAGTGCAAAATCTTGTCATATGCCGATGACAGTGCACTGTTAATGCCAGGTAAATACCCTTATGCCATTGCCCAAAATCTTAGTCGGGAACTTGAATCATGTAAAGAATGGTTGACGGACAACAAGCTTTCACTTCATCTAGGTAAAACAGAGTCGATCATCTTTGACTCAAAGAGAAAGCTGAAACAGGTAAAGGAATTCGCAGTCTCCTGCAATGGTACCAAGATTAACCAGACAAAGGCTGTTACATATTTAGGTGCCACATTAGACGAAGAACTGTCAGGAGAACCCATGGTTAATAACATCATAAAAAAAGCAAATTCACGTTTGAAATTCCTTTATAGACATGCGGCATCTCTCAATCAGAAAACTAGGAAAATTCTTTCATCAGCATTAATACAATGTCATTTCGATTATTCTTGTTCCTCTTGGTTTACAGATCTCAATAAAACACTTCAGAAAAAACTTCAAATATCCCAGAACAAAGTAATCCGGTTTATCTTGAATTTAAATCAACGTGACCACATTGGTCAAAATGAACTTAATACCATTCACTCGCTGAATGTTGAAGACTGTGTACGTCAACTAAGACTCAACCATGTTTTTAAAATTTATCACGGAAATGCCCCAGCATACATGCAACACGATTTCACAAAAATCAGTGAACGACATGGTTACAAGACAAGAGGCCAAAACAAAAACTTTTTTGTACCTATGGCAAAAGGGGCAACCAAAAATTCATTCTTTGTTACAGCAATCAATGACTGGAACGGACTCCCTGCAGAAATAAAATCTATCGATAATATAAAAAATTATAAAGGGCGAGTAAAATCATTCCTCTCAGAGAAGGCTACATCATCTGAAAATGATCTTTACATATATTTTTAAGGCTTCTATCTGAGTATTGTAACTTGAACAAAGGTGCTAATCTGCTGTAACATAGAATGAAGGTGCTGTCATTTAGTCTTTAAATTTATTTACAACATACCTGCAATTTATATACACATATAAACTCGATTAATTATTAATTATTTATTTATTTACTTTATTTATTTTTTTAAACAAGGACCCCAATGGAAATAAGCCAGGTCAAACTGGCTTTCTTGGGTTATCCTGGTGCTGGTCAAAATTTTTGTTATATAATGTGATTTTAGCCTGAATATGAACCTATTGTCTGCTATGGTTTTTACCATCTGTCTGTTTACTGTGTCACATGTATGTCTTGAGTTCTGTGATTGTATTTACTTTAATTTCATCATTATGTTATTTTGTAACACGTGATTTGAGTTCTGTGATATTGTATGTATTATGTTTTTACTTAAGTCGTATATTTGTCAATGTCTTAATTTCTGTTTATTGTATTGATTTTATGTATTGTCTACTGTATTTTATGACTAGCACCAAATAAAGTCAAATCAAATCAAATTGAAGCTAATGGGTGAACAATAATACGGGTTTTGACCATTCACTATAACCATGTTTTTTTTTTCTCATGATTTTCAAAACGCAAAATTTTTGCTATTATGGGACATCAGAGAGTTTATATGTATGAAAAATCATTACCTGGTCACTCTGACATGGACAGCTATTTTTTTCTCGAAATTTGAAACATTTTTCATCTTGTAATTTAAGCCTAGACCAGGCTGGCTTGCTGATACAGCCAGTGTTACCAGCTCTAGAAATGTTCATTATCCATATTTCTCTGAGTTCTTTTTCTTTTGGAAAGTTGTAGAAGCTGAACTGTCTATTTCTTGAAGGTTTATAGTAACAACCAGGCACACAACATGTATATCCCAGCATCTTGAAAACGCATTAACCCTTGCATTCCTATACTGGTGCTATGTACTGAAGCCCCAGAGAACTACTGGGTCCTACAATGCAGGGTTAGAATTTATTTCACAAAATTTTGCGAGAATCTGTTTGGATTTTTGTCAATTAGTTTTCGTTTTAAAGAAAGACAAGTTTAGGAGAATCTTTACGAGAATGGATTCTCGCCGAAATTCTGGCCCTGCAATGCTTTGCTTCAATATGGCGCTAATTCATTCAAAATGGCAACTGTGCTAATCATGTGTTGAAATTCACATTTTTGACATTTTCTCCAGAACCGTCAACCAGATTTACTTCAGACTTGGTGGGGCTGTACCTTGGGTGGGTCCCTACCAAGTAAGGATCAAATGGTCACGGTTACACCCTAGACCAGGGTGGGACTTGTTATGGGTTGAATGTCAAGGTCAGCTGAGGACAGGCTGTTCACACATCCCTCTTGTTTTTTATTTTTTAAGGAATGTCACCAGCATGTGTTTTATCCTACCATAACAACTCCATCAATGAAAGATTATCGTTGTATTGTGTGTCACCCTCAGTGATGTTCTGGATTTATAGTATGTTATTTGCTTTGACAGGTGTGGCATTGCACTACCGCAAGAACCTAATGATATTCTCGGACTCAACTGGTCGTATCCGCAGTCGCCATGTCAACGGTAGCTACTCTGAGTCCAAGGTGTTGTGTATGCGAGATAAACCTACTACACTCAGTATTGATTGGCTGCATGACAAACTCTACATCATGGAGAGGGCACGGGTGAGCCAATCAAATGTCAGCATGTGTGCTATAGTTGACCATGTGCAGTTCCAGTGGGCTCCCAGTGCCCAATGAATGTCCCAGATATGAAGTTCAGTTCCTACTTCATATCTGCATGATGTGTTTGGAAGAACTGAACATATGGAACTTCCCAGGTTACTAAATGTTTTTATGATGGGAATAAATTCGGCTGTGGAGTTTTTTCCTGCATAGGTCAGCAACTTCGCCTCGTGTCATCTCATGGTTGATAAGTCCACGATACAAACTACGTATATGGGGCTGTAAGGTATCAAGATATTCACCAAGTGACAAATACAATGTACAATATGATTTGTGTGTATAACCGGGCTACTTTTTTTTTAATGATGAGTATGAACAACTCCAGCCGGTAGTTAGAATGACGGATCTTTATTACATGTATGGACATCAATGGATCATGCAATTTCTTAGGTCTGTCACATGTGTCAGATTAACCTCTTGTCCACAAAACTATGAATGTCAATTCGTTGATAGAACTGTACGTGGACTTATCTCTCAAACAAAATGGAGTGCATCATACTGCAACAAGAAATAATGCAGTTTTACAATATGTTCTAAATGGCGCACAAAGCACGCAGTAAAATTTTCCACTCAAACAATAATCAAATGTCTGAGTTCCGCGAAAATTACCTCACAGAACTATAGAAAATATTATAAATAAGTCTCTCAATTCATTCCTCGAACTTCAGAGTTCATGGAACTTTGTAAGTGAATAAGATTTAGAATAAATTTGCCCTTAGAGATTACGCACGTGGCGAGACATGTCTTCAGCAAATTTTCACAATATCAATTTCTATCAAAACCTTTAGATTTTGCCAATATTCACAAAATACTTAAAACCTGCATACATGTTGAAATACAAATTCAAGATAATTACACCTGGTAACAGCACAGATTAAATAAATGAACTTACACAGAATTTCTTTCCGTCTTTGTCTCTGTCTCTTTGTCTCGTATCAGACACGTCTGAACACTAGCTCTGAATTTGCCCAGAATGGCAAGACAAAAGCGCGAAAAGGCACACCTGAGTGGCGAAAAATGCCAAGAATGTCAAGACAATAGATCGATCTTATGATCTCCACCGAAAACATACGAGACTTATGGGAAAGTTTAAATGCACACAAACCAGCATTCACAACTTTTATTCTCACTAGAAATGAATCCATGCCTGTGTGTTGCTAGAAAAATAAAATAGATCATATAAATTACATATCAACCTATAATTACACTACAAATCAATATACAATAAAATTGATCCCGTCACATGTGTATGAGCAGAAACAATAGTGGAAATACCATAACTGTAACTAAGAGGTAGTTTTTAAAACCTAGTTATCCATAAAATAGTGTCGCTATGTTCTTGCTCATAGAGATCCAGGTTCATAAATTTTAGAGGGATTATCTAGGTATTTATACCAACTAAATCACTAAGTTTAATCTGTGGATAAATAGGTGCTTTTGTAGTTTAATCTTGTGAAAAGTTGTCATAATTTAGTGGTAAAGGAACATAACCAGTACAAATTAATGAGTTTGTACAGTTTAGTGTGTCAGTCAACATTTACGGTGTATCAAGCTTAGGTCAGCTCAGGTTATCTCTGCTCCAGGCATATTGCATCAGAATGAAGCAGATTAATATTACTGGTAATGCAAGACCTTGGCTTGACAGTTGTGAGGGGAATCTCCTGACACTGATACAAGACCACACTGAGTCAGTACATACATGTAAGGGAGGCCTCAGATTAATATGTTATGATAAAAGACCACCAGGGGTCAGCACTGAGATAAGTAAACATACAGAGTGCATCCATACAGATGGCATGCAAGGATACACATGCCACGAGTTGCATCAGATATGGGGAGTACTATCAGCAGTCCGAGGCGGAGACCTGTTTACATTTGCCAGTTACACTTAGCATCATTAATGGCCTAACTCGTGTTTTCCACACAAATCATGGTAGATACAAATCAGCCAACAGTAGAGTTCAATTTAGATAAGGAATGAGGCAGTTGCTGCAGTCCGCTGAAGTCAGACCTGGTGCCACTTGTTTACGGCCGCTGATCTATGTGTTTACCTGTGCTCAATACAGCACACACCTGTTTACTTGGCTGCGGTGCCTTTCTTCATCATACACGAGGAGGTCTATCTTGTGTTCTGAGCTGTCGTTTATTTCTGAAAAGTGCAGAAAATGATGATTACTTCCATATATTCATATTCAGGATCACTGATGCAAATAAAAAGATGATTTACTGTGGCCTTTATTGGAGCACAAATATTTATCAAGCTGGGGCCAGCTCTTCCCATTATCCATATGAACCTGTCTGGCTTAATTGGCACTCTGATTAGGTGCTACGTGTGACAGTACATCATACCATGTATTTTAAATGCTGTGCCACTGCGCTAATTATTTTCTTCACGTAAAGCTTGTTCTGCTAACAGTTTTCTCCATCAGTATGCAGGCCTTTAATCTTTACATTGCTGCCATAAGAGACTACCTGGACAGGTATTCATTTTCATGATTTTTTTGTGACTTTCAAGTTTATCTCTGGTACAAAGTAAAAAAAATAAATTGTCTTGGCGATTTGTATTTTATGTACATAATCATAACAAATACATGATTTGAAAACTAAAAAATTCTTTTTGAAAGGAAACACTGGTTATGAGAATGATAGAAGTTAATTTTGAAAAATTCATTGTGTTTCCTACAGTGGGGATATATATGTGCATCAGTTACCGATGTATAGTTGTTCCAAATACAATGGTCACTGTGCTGGTCTGGAACTGTAGATAGAGGTATCTCTACCCATGATCTGTATTTAAATTTTCAAAACAAAGAGTTATCCCACTGATGTGCTCATATTATTCAATCTCCATTGACACATTTTCCTGATTTGCATCTAAAACAGGGTTTCAGGGTGCAACTTTCCATGTGGTACAAATTTGCAAGTGTTGGAATCCCTTTAAAAGTGTCCACACTTTCTCTAGAGGTATGCACATACTGGATGGTCTGTGTGTACCTCAGTTCACAAACAACGTGATCCACTGCCGTGATGCAGTCTTCTGAATACCATGGAAACAGTCTGTAAACTACACTCACTTCCCTGATGCAATCTCGCAAATACCGTGGAAACAGTCTAAACTATACTCACTGCCCTGATGCAGTCTCCTGAATACGGTGGAAACAGTCTCAACTATACTCACTACCCTGATGCAGTCTCCTGAATGCAGTGGAAACAGTCTGTAAACTATACTCACTACCCTGATGGAGTCTCCCAAATACAGTGGAAACAGTCTGTAAACTATACTCTTGGTGCTAATCACAACATACTTGCTCACCTGAATTGTCATCACCATTCTAGCTTCATATTCCTCATCAAAAGACCTTTCTTTCAAGTACATGTACCAACAAACATGAGTTTAGGGCAGCAGCTTTGTAGAGATGTTTGGGTGGATTGTGCTCAGAGTTCAGTGAGGAAGGCTTTTAAATACTAGGCTTAACCCTTTACTGGTCAGAGTAAGAGTGAATCAATAGCGGTCCTTGGCAGGGGTTGAGCACATTGTTTTAAGTCTGTGCCGGGCAATGGTAGTGAGCTGGGACATAACCTCCTATCAACAGTTCTCAGAAAAAAATCAAATGTCTGTTTTCACACAATTTAAGTAAAAACATAAAAGCAGACAATTTACGTCTGGGTGCCTTCAGGAGATTTGAGCAGAAGAGGGTTAATCTGTACAGTGGTTTATTGATTGCATACTGCAGTGCAGTTGCTGCAGAACTTATGGACACAAATTCTCAGTATACACTATAACTTTCATGTGCATGACTGTGGTACTGGCTATGTGGCAAACATATAACCACTGCAGCATAAGTCTAACCTATTTTCCCTTAAAATAGTATCCTCATCTTTTTCTCTCAAGTGCCAATCTGTAATTCAGCTGATAAAAACTTGATGGGCTTTAAATGACGGGAAATTGGCAAAGTTGTCTGTTTTCTGTCTCACATACCCAGACAATCATTTTTTGTTCTGTCCATGATAGCTCTGATTTGTTTAGAGAATTGTGTTATTTTTTTCTTCACTCTATTGGCATCTGGATGTTTCAGATCAGCCAGTGTGACCTGGATTGTGGCAGGTGCATCAGTGTACTGCATGGGTTTACCCTTCGACCTGGCCACCTGGTGGCAGACCCAGGTGATGGGTAAGTCTCCATTTCTTTTGACTATGTTTATGTTTGAAGTATATACAGATTGGTCTGAATTTACACCATATACACGTACATGGGGGTAAAATAATTGATACCAAATAACAGAACAGGACTTTGTCTGGATCACCTGATTTATATTCAAATAAGACTTGTGTATCTCCTGTTTATGCTTGCATTGCTTATATTAATTAGGTTCAATATATAGACACTTACCATATTTCTGTTAACTCATTCCATACCAGTCCCTGATTTTTCCGTATATTTACCTAGATTTAAGACGACAATTACATGTTTAAATTCTTCATAAAAAGAGCTTTCTTTCAAGTACCAAAATGTCTATAGTTTTAATTCAGTGGTTCTGGCACTGACCAAGACCTGTGAACACAGTATGGAATGAGTTAATAAGGGCCCCTGCTCTATTAGCCCACCCCCACCTTCTTGGGATATGAATGATCAAAAATCAGACCAAAATTTCTTCATTTAATGATCTTTTGTTCTTTTTTTCCCACAGTATTGTACCTACAATGTTAAAAGTAGGGCTCTAAATTGAAGGCTGATTATATTATAATTGGTAAATGCCGAAGGTGCTTGTAGGTATGAACACACAACCTATAGAATACAAGATGTCTGTGATCAGTGTTATGGCACTGACAATGTCTAATTTTATGAAATGTCGCGACATAAATGACATGAATAGGGTGCGTGTACATGTACCTCTTGTGTAATAAATTGCTGAAAGATTGGACCATTTTTTTATGCTTCTTTGCTAATGATGTGATGCTGTCAGTGTAGTTTCAGTGGTACCAAGATTGAAAGATGGATTTTCCTTATAGAGTTTTGTCGTGTTGAAATATCCTTTCAATCTGCTATAACTGATTTTAAACTGATGAGAATGGCATCACTGGTACTGAGGCATAGTTTTCCTCCATGAACAAAGCACTCCACTTACATGTCGTACTGACTGTTGATTTTGAAGTGTTGCATGAGTTGGTCATAGTCAGTGAAATGATGAAGTAGCCCTGTGTCTTACGTCTTTCATATTGTTGCCAGATATCTGTTCTGGAGTCAGTCAGGGCAGCACCAGGGTCTGTATCGTATGGACCTCGCTGACGTCGGAAAGTCTGTGACAGATCCATCCAAGTACCTGATTGTGCGTAATAATAGTCTATATGGATTCATGGTGGATTTCCCGAACTACCGCCTCTACTACCCAGACTACCAAGAAAAGGTCATGATCTCAGCGTACCTGGATGGCAGTGATGAACAGCGTATGGTGCGGAAGGTTGCACGATCACAGTGGCACCATGTAGAGAGTCTGGTGTACCACCAGGGTCTGTTCTACTGGACGTCTGGCACCAAGGTTTACCAGGAAACATACAATCCTCAGCAGAAGAAATATTTCCACAATGAAATGTGGCAATGGCACAGCAATGGAGGAAGCCCTGTATACAATGGACTCAGCCTCTGGCACCCTGTCAGCCAACCCATACCAGGTAGGTCATGCTCTAGTACCATGTCAGCCAACCCATACCAGTTAGGTCATGCTCTTGTACCCTGTCAGCTAACCCATACCAGTTAGGTCATGATCTAGTACCCTGTCACCAAACCCATACCAGTTAGGTCATGATGTAGTACCCTGTCACTAAACCCCTCCCAGCTAGGTCATGATGTAGTACCATGTCACCAAACCCCTACCAGTTAGGTCATGATGTAGTACCGTGTCACCAAACCCATCCCAGTTAGGTTCTGATCCAGTACCCAGTCACCAAACCCATCCTAGTTAGGACATGTTCTAGTACCGTTCCCAAACTGTACTGGGACGACATGGGAAGACCCCACAGCACTTGCATATGTGAAGCATGAGCATTTGTAAATACGTCTTCATCTGTTTTCAGTGCCACTAAGTGCCCCCCACCAAGTATGTGCACTGTTCACCTCCAACTCGGCCAGTGTCAGCTGGAAACCTCCACAGCTGGAACTGGGTAAGTTTTGGTCACATTGTAAGTGGTTTTGGATTGATTCTGTGGAAGTTACGTTGTATTCAGATTGGAATCACAGAAAAGAAGTACTTTGATGGTTGAAAATGTGAATGGCAGAAGTTGAAGTGGTGTGGAAAAAGAAGAAAGGGACATATTGAATTTTACAGAGTGCAATTGATAGCTTAGTCCAGATGTCACCAGGTGGCACTACAAACTGGATGGGAATTCAAGGTTGAATTAATGTTTAAATTTGCAGCACATTTGTATGTTGAGTCTTGATTGGTAACAGAAGTGTAGACTTTGTCTATGTACCTCCCCCAAACTGAAATTGTTATATTTGATGTAATGTAGCCAATCATAAGGATAAGTGGCATGTAATATACACAATTGATAATGTGATTGGGAGGATATATTAGCACTAGTCTGGACTGTCCAAACTGGTTGCCGTAACCACTCCCTCTGTTTGAGAGTTGTCAGGCTTGGTGGATATTTTTTGGCCTAATTATGTATTGAACAGTTGCGTTGCATTGGCATTACATTGGCTCAGCGTGACAAGATTTTATGTATTTGTTGATGATTGACAGGTCAAGGGGCGTGGCATGAATGGCAATATGAGATTGAAATAGTTGGCAAACAGGGTACAAAACGACAGCGCAGTATTGACAAAACAAGCTCAAGGGTGCTGGATCTTAAAGCCAGCTCTCAGTACCACATCCGAGTACGAGGCTACTCCACCCAAGGCCCTGGCCCATGGTCACAGACCTTCACCGGGTCCACATTACAAGCAGGTATGGGTGATATTAATAGACCTTTACTTGATCAAACCTTGCACTGTTTGCTGGTCATTATCAATTGCAATCTCACGGTTTAATGACAAAGAAAAAAAAATATTGTCACAACATCAAGGGCAGTTTTTTTTCAGGAATTAATTTTGATTGATGCAAAGGTGCAAGGGGGCAAATTGAACTGGAAACAGCATCACATGCGGTACTGCTCTGACATCTGGTGGGTAGCAGTGGAACTACTTGTAAGCAGTGGTGCATCGGAAATATGCAAATCAAGACCAAAGTTCAGATACAGTGTGTCAGAAAAAGAAAGAAAAAAACTTCTTTTTATGAAGTTTTGTTTAATTTGCAGTAGAAGGTCAAGAATGTTCAAATAAATGTAAATTATTTTTCATTCTGATTTTCATCCTTTGTCAAGTGTGGTAACCATTTCATGAAATGCTTATGGAATGTTCATGATGGGTTAATTGAAAAAGATAAGTCAGCAGAGACTTACATTAATGTACATACATTCATTTTGATGGGTTATAATTTTGGCAGTTTTGTTTTTGGACCTTTCACTGAAACTTTAAATTCAGTATTTTTGTTATAATTCCTATCCATGCCAAGTTTAAAATCTTTTTCACTGGGTTAATTTTTTGGCAGATTTTAAGCATCAGTGAAATAAGCAAAACTGAAAACACGGTGAAATTGAATGGATTCACATTCTATTCAATATGTTAAACCACTGCAATATGTACAAGGTCATGGGAAAACACATTTAGACCTGTTTCTAAATTGTGAAAATTCATTTAATTTCTCTGTATTTTTATTCTTCCTTATTTTGCTGATAGCACAAAACAGTGAAAATAAAAACACAGTGAAATATTATTTTCGCATAGGATTAGTGAATGTATACAAAATAGTGTGATTCAAATAAAATTCACCAAAATGCACAAAATGTAAAAACCATGAAAATTAGTACATGTGAAAGTCTACATTCATAGTGTATCATGCACTACATCTATATGCAATTGATTCTTTGTTTGTGATAGGTCCAGTAGCACCCAAGCTACTATATGCAGACCGCACCAGAATATTTTCAAGTCGTATTGATGGGTCAGAAAATAAGTGGATTCTTAGCACCAACCTGTCACTTGGCAAAATTGTAGGTAAGGAACTGTTTCACAGTGTTTTTTGCTGTTACATTTGATTAAGTTTTCCACTTTCAAGGCAGGACTGTTCCGTTAGTTGTATTAATGTCAAGTTGAAATCACAACAAAATTAATTTGAAGCTGTAATAATATGAAAAAAAGATAATTGTTCTTTGGACATGAGATGTCATTTAAACTGTGAATGATGTGGTGTGTTAATTGGCTGTCCAGTGTATGTGTAGTTGTCCCAAAAATTATTAATATATTTTAATATTTCATTGTGTGTATTGATCCAGGAAGCGAATGTGTAACACAGAATATGTTACAGTTTGAAAATAATGGCTTCAATGAAAACATCTATGCTGCAAAGAGCAGAAAGTGATTCTCAGTAAATGAAGAAACACATAATGCATAATTAATAATAACCCTCACATAGTACATAATTAATAATAACACTCACATAATACATAAATAATAATAACACACACGATACATAATTAATAATACACACGATACATAATTAATAACAACACACACATGATACATAATTAATAATAATACACATGATACATAATAACACACATGATACCTAATAATACACACATGATACATGATAACGCACACATGATACATAATTAATAATACACATAATACATAATTAATAACACACACGATACCTAATAATAACACACACATGATACATAATAATAACGCACACGATACCTAATTAATAATAACACGCACATGATACCTAGTAATAACACACACGATACATAATAATAATGCACACATGATACATAATTAATAATAACACACACATGATACATAATTAATAACACACACAGTACATAATTAATAATAACACACATGGTGAGTGCTGTGTGGACACATTGATTCCATTAAACCATTAATTATTGCATAAAATGAAAAAAGTAAAATACACTTATATTTAAAATACAATATACGTTGGAATAAAACAGTATAATTTTAAGGATAATAAATTTAAAGAGTTCCCAGCAAGTTCATTTCCTGTGAGAAAACAAATGAAGAATGAGTGACAATAGAGTTGCAGCTGCAATATAAATATGCAACTGTTTTTCTGCTTGTTAAATCTTTGATGCCTCTCCTGTGGGCTTTCCTGGTCATGTGACAGGTGTAAGGTGTGCTGGCTATTGATGTGGTCTATATATTGATGCTCTCATTGGGACTTTAACTTCCTCTACAGATGTGGATGCCTATGATGACCTGATTATGTGGACACAACACCGAGGGGCCGTCTTCATCAAGTATTACAACAGACCCCCTTTTCATTTAGGGCATATCAAACATGCTGTGGCAGTTGCCTATGATTGGCTGGCACAGAAAGTCTATTGGTCCAATCACAAGCAGAATACGGTATGTTGAAATCAGACTGATTGGCTGGTTTAGAAACCTCAAATTTACTCAGCCAATCACAAGTAGAAGTGCATTGTAATTAATGCATGTAGAGTGGCCAAGAAATCCACACTTTCAGGAACAAGCAGTTTTGAATTGATAAGCATAGGATTGAATGACGATGATAGCTTGATGCTAATTTAGAGCAGATATGTAGGCGATAAGTTGAAGATACGTTAATCTGGTGGGGTAGTGACACAAGTTACAGATTTTATTTTCATATTTTCTTACAAAGTGGGTACTGTTAAATGAACTTTAGTTCCTATCAAAGTTAAATCGAGAAACAATCAAATTATGTTAAGTGCTGGGAGATAAATATATATAAAAAGTCAGTGAATGTTTTTCAATTACACGTGGTTCCATGCCAACAGATCATGCGGTCAGCAGTGAATGGTTCACACATGGAAATGATCTACTACTCCATGGCCCAAGACCTGGTCCTGGACTCGTACAATGCTTTCCTGTACTGGACCACAGACCACAGTCTGGAGTCTATACGTCTCAATGGCCAAGGTCACCAGGTGCTACAGTCCTTGGAGCTGTTTTCTGGTATCTACACCATGGGACTGACGGTAAACGTGGATTCGGGCCACTTGTACTGGGTTGTTAAGGCGGTCAATAAGGCCACGCTTTATCGTACCCGGCTACTGGAGGGGGAAGGGGGCAAAGCAGTGGTGGAGCAGATGGGGGTGCTACACTCAGTGGCTCTGTGAGTACTGGAAACTTGAACTGTGCTTGCCTATTTTTTTTTTTTTACCCCTTCAACCGTGTTGTCATCATCATCATCATCATGTCTGCGTGCATGCATTAGTCAATCTGTCTCACTGGTGTGGACACAATAGCTTTTGAACAAATTAAGCTACCTTAAAACGTACTGTTGCAGCTTCGTATTGGAAGCTTGGATGACTTTGACATTCAGTCACCTTGATCCATTTTCAAGGTCATCAGGGGTCATAATGTTTTTACCCTTGTGGATATAATACTGGCTGAGGGGGTGTGCAGTTGTTCTGACTATTTTTTTTTTTTTAGCTCTGCTTACCTGAGGTCGCAGAGCTTATAGCATCACTCATGTCCATCCATCCGTCCTTCTGTGGGTGTGTAAACTTTTGGATTGTGAGCGATATGACTTTAAAAGTGTTTATGTCAGCCCAGTATGACTTTCATGACCTATAGGGTATATGAAAATCAAGGTTCCCTTGGCTATTGGTCTTGCCGCCTACAATATCATGGAATATAGAGGTCAAAATAGGAAAATCTTGTGAACACTCTAGCCTCTTTAATTCTTGGTGGATCTTCACCAATTTTGTGGGATTGTGGGGGAGGTCAAAGTCTTGCTTACTAACAATACTAGTGGCGCCACCTATAATTTGACTGAAATTATGAGCCAAAATGTGTTTTAAGATATAAAATTCCATACTTGGAAAAGTAATGGGATTACACTTGCCAAAATTATAGGATATATACACCATTTCCAATGTTAGAATGTTACATAATACGAGAGACCTTGACCTATATTAGGGAGATCACCATACCTGTAAAATTTGAAAGATGATTTTGCAATAGGTGTAGCTTGGACATCAATGGCAAAGAGAATTGAGCCTCCAGATCCAAATTGCACTTAGTTATATTGTACATAAAACTGTACCTGGTGACCTGCTTTTTTGGTCCCCATGACACAGCCATTATGGAGTTTGGTGCTTGTCCAAATTTATTGTTTTTCTTCAGTAACTTGAAAAAATTATTACCAGACTTGAACAAACAGACCATGTATGGAAAGTTGGATGTGGGGCGCATGTTTTAAACACTAACCATTTTTTAATCCCGGTTGAAGGTCAAGGTAAAATGGCCAGTTTAAATTTAGGGGTCATCTCGTGCATGCCCTGCACCCCACGAAATTTTTTAGTTAGGCAATGTTGTTTATGTCATTAGAATGCATAGGACCTTGTGTATTTCGTGCATGCCCTGCACCCCACAAAATTTTTTAGTTAGGCAATGTTGTTTATGTCATTAGAATGCATAGGACCTTGTGTATTTTAACAAGCTCACCCATTGGCTGAAGCAAAAGCATTATAGTAGAAACCCCTCCAAAACTGCTTCCATTTCAAACAGATGATGTGGTTATTTTAGGCACCAGGCCAATGGGCCTCTTGTATTACATACTGGGTGACCTTGATCTTCTGTCCCAAGGTCACTAAAGACATAAAATGAAGGACTCGCTGATTTTTGTCTTGGCACATGCAACAGTATCCATCACAGGAATTGCAGGAATAGGCTATGATTATATATGGAGCGAAGTGCCATCTGGTGGACAGTTTATACACTAAATATACATAAGCTTTATATGTTCAGAAGCCACTTGAGGACTTGCAAATTTGAAATGAAGATACTGGTGCAGTATATTCATGGTGCCAGCAGAACATTAAGCCCATGGGCCTCTTGTTTAACAGACATAGTCAGAATTAAAGCTTAATCCAACATTTATCTGGATTTTGCTCCCAGCACAAAATGACAAGGGTTTGCTGAGGAAAATGTTGACCATGGATTCATATTATTTATAAGGTTGTGGTGCACATATTTCCTTAAGATAGCATAACATTCATGTAATTGTGAGCCAAACGTAGGGGAGAAATAGATTCAGATACCCTGCAACCTTGAGGAAGATGAAATAGAAGGATTTGGATGATAAGACAAGGCAATAATGCAGCCATTTCCTGTGTTGTAATCAGCTGTATTGCTTATAGCTTTCCTGGTGAGATTCTCATCAGTTCTTTTTGGTTTTATTCTTCAGGCGGCCAGTGCTGCATTATTTCAGCAACCACTTTGTGTTCCTGGACAGCAACAACAAGCCAGTTATCACTGACTGGGGGCTCTACCGTGCCACCATAGACGTTGGGGAAGTAAAAGTACAGACGCTGACTGTATACCATCCGTCACTGTACAAAGTTCCAGGTAAAGCTTTATCCACTACGCCTGCGGGCATTGTATCCACACAACAACCTGCTGGCACTAATTCTTCTGTATCCCCTACAAAGGGCAGTGTAATCAATGCCACTACAAAGGGCAGTGTAATTTATGCCACTACAAAGGGCACTGTTATTAGTTACACTACAAAGGGCACAGCAATCAATGACACTAGCCCACAGCGTGGGCCCATATCAGGTTCTGTGACTCTTACACAGGGTATACCACTAGGGGTCACCACTTGTATCTTGTGTGTTTACCTGCTCCTCATTTGACACCAGGTGTCACCACATGTTCATGTAGTCCTCCTGCAGCATTTGTGCAATTTAGTGACAAGATTTGAGCTTGTGATTTCCAGTTGTGCTTAAGTTATATGTAGAAGATGTTGGCATTATGATACATTTAATTGACTGCATTTCTGTGAATCTCTTTAGTTCATGATCTCAAGCTATGGCATTATTAGTCTCTTTGTTTATGCATTATATATTCATCATTTTATGTTGACAAGGTCTAGAATGGTCGCTTATATTATCTGGATATGTGCATCACCATTATATCCGTTCCTTTTGGATGACAATTTGCAAGAAGTATGATTTATTGGCATGGAAGTACATCATGCGTAAACAGGTGTAAACGACATGATTTATAAAGTGTACAGTATGGTTAACGTGATGCTATCTGTCATCCTTAAGCGTAAACATGTCTTATTTTTTAGTTGCACAGGAGTTGGCCACTCTGTTGCTACCACTTGCTGTAATATACTCAGTTTCTGGCCACCAAGTGTCATTTTATGTTTGTATCATTCTTTCGCTGCACATTGTAAGCTCTCTGTCAGTCTTCAGTTTCTCTTTGTGTATTTTGTGCATTTCTTGGTGGCGGTTCTTTTGTTACCTTTGAGTTGGTTCTGCATGTTCCGACACATATCAACATGGCATTATTCTTCAAGGTCATTGTAAGTACTGGCTGACTAGATTATATGTATATTAGAACTCTGTATAGTTCAAGATGTATAGCCAATAAAACATGCCTCCATTGTATCCCACAATGCCTCAGAGTTTTCTGCTGCGTTACCATGGTTACATGTGTGCTCGTGAATGTGACATTTGCTTCTGGAAAGAATGGGAAATGTGCATGAAAATTGAGTTTGGTACCGCAACAGAGGCTCCAAGCTCCAGAGCCTGGAAATTGCAAGGAATGACTGCGTGGGAATAGGATCATTCAGTTTATGTCAGTGTTGCAAAAATCATTCATTTTATGTGAGAACAAAGACAGAGGGTTGAAGCACTAGAAAAAAAGATCAGTGTGATTGTTATGACCCCTGCCCCCCCCCCCCCCAAAAAAAATGGAAATCTACCATACTAGGAGACTTGTAGCCTCTGCAGCCATGAGAGGGAGCAGTCATTAACATTTGGAGGAAGAAAAGCAGGGTCTGCTGAACAAAATCTCTTACACTGTAGGAGTGAAATAACAAAAGTGCACATAAGAAACACTTTTCTTCTCATTCATGTTTGTATGCTCATTGTACCATTTTAATGTAAAATTAAAGGATCCAAATTTGTTATTTCTTTTATATAAAACTATCTTGTTACCCTTTTGGCCTTGTGAGGCTGAAGGGTATTGTCATCCCCTGCACTTTCCGTCTGTCTATCCACTATCCATGTCTCCATCCGTCCATCTGTTGTCATTTGGTCCGTCCTTCCGTCTGTTCGTCCATCTGGTTTTTTCCACTATAGCTTAAGCAGTTTTTGAGTTGGGAATTCCAAATTGCATGTTTATTGTACACCGCACTAAGATCTATATTATGTGTAAGCATGGTTGACCGTGACCCACTTTTCAAGGTCACACTATGGTCACATATGCAAAGCCAATATTACCACTCTAACTGTTTGAAGCCTGCATCTATCAATCTGAATTTTACTCAAAAGGAGCATAATTTTTTTAAATTTTTTAATTTTAATTTAGAGTTTTTCAAATTCTATGTAAAGTCAAAGTCAAACCTTTATATGTGACCTACTTTCCTGAAGGTAAAAAGTTAACAATATAAGTGCTGATGTAACATATGCAAAGCAACATTACCACTCTAACTATTGAAAGCCTATATGTACATCTATCAACCTAATTTTACACAAAAGAAGCAGCATAGAGTGTTTTAGAATCTTATGTAAAGTCAAGGTCATACCTTTATATTTGACCCACATTTTTTAAGGTAAAAGCCAAGGGCACAATAAAAAGAACAAAACAAAAAAACATACCTCTATATTTGACCTACTTTTTCAGGTCAAGAGTCTAGAGTGCACAATCTATCTTTCTTTCTGTCTGTCTGTCTGTCTGTCTGTCTGTCTGTCTGTCTGTCTCTCTGTCTGTCTGTCTGTTTGTCTGTCTGTCCTTCCTTTCGTCCTTCCTTCCTTCTTTTATGACCAAATTCCTCAGGAGTTTTTCTCGGACACTGTTATTCCAAAAAACACCAAACTTGCCATGATGACTGACCTACCAGTGAAATTGTGCACGTGCTTTGGAATTGTCATGATGTTTAAAATTATGCAAATTGGGGGCAAATACAATTTTAAAAGCACCATATCTTTCAAACTGTTGCAGGTAGACACAAATTTCGATGTGCATGTTCAGGTTTGTGACACCTGCCAATATAGTGGACAGCAAATGAAAGTTGTAGAATTTCAAATATGCTAATTAGGGGCATTGAATTTAAAAGTTGAATATCTCCAAAACTATTAGAGATTGAGATGCCATTTCAACTTCATGTTATAGGTGTTTGGAACAGACATACCCAGTGAACCATGAACTAAAGTTGCAGGATTTTAATTTATGCAAATTATGTGAATATGCAAAATTTAAATCTTGAATAGCTTTAAAATTATTATAGATAAGGGTGTCATTCCAACTTCAATTTATGGGTTTGTGACAAATCCACACCCCATGATCCAAAATTGTACAATTTTAATTTATTCAAATAAGACGAATATGTGGAATTTAAATTTTGAATAACTTCAGAATTATTGTACATAGAAATGCCATTCCACCTTCAGTTTGTAGGTATGTGACATAGCCCCATCCAGTGAATCATAAACTAAAGTTGTAGGCTTTTAATATATGAAAATTAGGCAAATACACAAAATCAAAATGTTGAACAGCTTCAAAACTATTATAGAAAGTAGTGTCATTCAAAATTCACTTTATATGTTTGTGACATGGCCACATCCAATGAACCAAGAACCAAAGTTTTAGCATTTTAATTTATACAAATTAGGCTGATACAGAAAATTTAGATTATGTTGAACAATGGCAAAGTGTATTTCAAACTGTACTCATTTTGAAGGCACCCAGACAGATTTACTGTGAAGCAAATCTTCTTTTTAGTCCCCCGCCTACTTGGTGGGGGACTATAGGTTTGCACCTCGTCCGTCCGTCCGTCCGTCCGAAGCTTCTCCGGGCCATATATCCAACACCATAACACCCACAGCTACCAAATTTAATGTGTTTGTACTTCCTAGGATAGAGGTGTATGGTGTGCCAAAAGTAGGTCACTAGGTCAAATATCTGGGTCATAGAATACATATGTATGAAAAATCTTGTCCGGGCCATAACTTTTTTGTCCTTTTACTTAGAGTCATGAAATGTTACACAAATGTGAAACTTAGTCTAAGAAAGTGTCATAAAGCAAAACTAGGTCACTAGCTCAAATATTTGGGTCACCGATCGATACGTAAATATACAGAAACAAATTTTGTCCGGCACATATCTTCCCTATATTAATGCTACCTCTTCAATTTTTTTATGGTGGGTAGACCTTAGGTAGTAGCTGTGCATAGGCATTGTTTTGTGTTGCTAATTACTTGCATTAATTAATTATTTAACAAAGTTCGTTAAGCAAGACAAATTTTGTCCGGGCCACATCTTCTAAACTATTAATGCTAGCCCTTTGAATTTTTTATGGTGTGTAGACCTTAGGTAGTAGGTGTGCATACGCATTGTTTTCTGTGGCTAATTACTTCCATTAATTAATTAATTAACGAAGTTCATTAAGCAAGCTCAAGATACAATACAAATTTTGTCTGGGCCATATCTTCTAAATTATTGATGCCAGCCCTTTGATTTTTTTTATGGTGGGTAGACCTTAGAGGGGATATGGTAATGGGCACCGTGCGTGTGTCCGTCCGTCCGTCAAATATTTGGGTCACAGTAATACATAAATGTACAGTATTTTCATGTCCTTACTGTAATTCTTAAAAAATTTTGACTTCTTGTTATAAAAGTTTACTGATAATGTATTGTGGCCTAAAAGTGTGTCACGACGCAAAACTAGGTCACTAGGTCAAATATCTAGGTCACAGTGTAAACTCCATGTAAAACCTTGTCCATGCCATATTTCCCTTACTATAATACCTACAGCTACCAAATTTATTATTTTAATACTACCTGGGGAGTTGTTGTGTCACATGGCAAAAGTAGGTCACTAGGTCAAATATCTAGGTCACTGTGAAATCCATTCAAAATCTTGTTCGGGCCATAACTTTTTTGTCCTTTTACTTAGATTAATGAAATTTTACACTAATGTGAAGCTTAATCTAAGAATGTGCCATACTTTTAATTTTTGTTTTCATCTAGGTCACACCCCTATATAGTAGTCCATTCAACCTCGTGGGCGACGAGCGGGGGACTATGTATTGCTCTGCAATACTCATTAACTTGTTTAGTTTTTTTTTTAACTTATTTTTGACTCAGCAAATCTTATTTTCTCTTTGTATCTTGGGAATGCACTTATGGTCTTTCCTTTGGCATTTTTAAATTGAACTTTGGATAACCTTGAAAGGTCACACTGGGGTCAAGATCATATTTTCCTTGTTTTCCTTCGGAATGGTTGATCTTAGGCCCCTGGTTACTATTGAGCACAAACAGCAAAGCACTGATGTGCTTCCTTTTGGTATTCTTAAATTTTACCTCAAGTGTCCTTCAAAGGTCAAACTTGGGACACTGGATATATGAAACCATGTTGGCTAATTAGAGTATTAAGCGCTTTGCACAATAGCTTGTTTACATTTTGCTGGAAATCATGACTAGCTAATTGTTGTATTGTTCTAGTCATACAGTGTTATGAAAATATATGTTCCCTGAAATCTAATGGGTTTTGCTCTAGCGATGAAGCTGCTTTGTTGATGGTGTGGTGTGCTGCAAGCTTTGGATGGATGTCAGTGTATGTGTCACAGTGGCTGTACAGTCGGTGTATGTGTCACAGTGGCTGTACAGTCCATGTATGTGTTACAGTTGCTGTACAGTCCATGTATGTGTTACAGTGGCTGTACAGTCGGTGGATGTGTTAAAGTGGCTGTATAGTTGATGTACAGTGACATGGGAAACTTTGCCTTCCAATGCAACTGGATATAGAGTTTGCGATAAAGTGACTTTAATTCAGATTTATTACATGAGCTCTTTGTAAATACACTGCTGTGTCATGGTGTATATGCATTTTCGACCGTGAAGTGCTGAAAAATAGCAGTTACTGATACCTTCTTTAGGTTGAAAAATTCAATTTTTTTTTAATTGTTTTTTGCTTTTTTTTATATAACTGTTAAGTTCTGAAAAGTAGCAGTTATGTGTACCTTATGCAAGTTGAAAAACTTAAGTTTCTTTTTTGGGGGGGGGGGGGGGGGTAAACTGGATTTTGCTCTTGTCTACTTAAGTTATTCCACTCAACACCAAATCCTGTTGTGGTTGATATACAAATGTGTATTTGCACCCATTGGCCCAAGTTTGATTCTACACATCAGAACATTGGGGTTTAGCGGGGTCACATTTCACACACACAGACTTGCACCAGATGACTGATCCATTAATGTGTGTCTGTATCTGTGTGTAGCCAAAGATTAAGCATTAAGATTGAGCCAGACTGGCAAATGTGTGGCAGAACATTGTATGGAGAGAGTAGACAGACAGATTTTTTAACACCTTTTATCGGTATATGTACACATGATGCATCCAATGCAAATGTTCTTGGCAAAACATTCAGGCCCATGTGACATTTCCAGGAAATATTTGGCTTGACCATGGGCTGAGGTATAGAGATCCATTACAGTACATCCAAAGTTTAATTACAGGCAGCTTGCTGATGCTTACCTGTGATTTAGAAAAAGTGAAAAAAAGTAAAATAAAGGAGTGAAAAATACACATGAAAACTGAAGGTTCCATGTGGTATGGAGGGTGTCAAATATTTTTTAAACAGATTGACTTGCGCAGAAAAGTGACTTACATCCTGGAGGCACAGGCCCCTTTCAGTATGACATAGAGGTCAGGACAAGTCCATTAATGCATGCAGGGGGGCATGGGTTCAGCTGTGGTATGGAAAAAAAAGTCTCTATGGTATATATAAAGAGGAGAAAAGCAAACTGGGCCTGAGCTATCTTAGAAGGGCTGCATAACTTTGTGTGTGACCACAGATACACCAAACACGGAAGTAAATAGTTCAGTGAATACATAAAAAACACATCGGCCCCTTTCACTGGGACAATGGGATGCCCCAGGGCTTGGCATGAATTAAGTGTAACTGCATAGGACCACAGGTCGTCTGATACCATAAACAAGGGATCCATGAACACTTTTAAATAACAAGTTAATTGGGCACATCATCATGTGGATGGTCAATTTATGTATCAGTAATCTAATTCAGTATAGGTGACACATATGATTCGCATCAGTGATCAGTTTTGCAACCTTCTGTGAGCTTTCATCCAGTGGCTGTGTTACTGGAGTGTGTATTAGTTGGGAATACATACAAGTCACTGCATGGCAGGACTGAGTGCTAGGTGATCATAGTTGTGTGTGTTGCGGTGTTGTACCTATGGGTTGGCAAGAGTTGTGTGGCGTCGTGCCTCTACAGTTGCTGTCTGTCCTCAGCGTGTTGTCGTGTACTTTGACAGCGGGACTCAACCAGACCAGCATACAGGTACTCCCCGAGCCGGTCCAGCCGGCCTCTGTAAGGATCACAGGATTCTGGGACAACTTCACCCTGCTGTGGCAGCCCAGCTCTGTAAACCATGGTAAAGTCTTCTACGAACTGTCACTGCAGTATGAGACTGGCCAGACCGTCGTGGTGAGTACAGTCTCTCAAGTCTGTATCAGAAGTTTGCATCTTGTGCTGTTTTTGGATATGTGGTCAACATGGTTTAGGAACTGAAATATACTTGAGAATATGCTTGTCTCCAGTGTTGTCCATCGTTAACATATGTAACGTATTGTGCGAAAAATCTCATTTCATTCCCAGCTTAGATTGGTTGTCTGTACACTGGATGTTACTAATGTTTGTGTTCGCTATAAACTAATGTTTATCCCCATGTACAGTATATGTTGTTGTCTATATAAATTTCATATGTATGCCCTCAGCCATTCTCAAATTAACTTGTTTTGGGGGGGATTTTTTGGTCAGCCTCACAAGAAAGGTTAG
Source organism: Hermodice carunculata (assembly GCA_964020975.1). Lineage (NCBI taxonomy): Eukaryota > Metazoa > Annelida > Polychaeta > Eunicida > Amphinomidae > Hermodice > Hermodice carunculata. The sequence goes on from OZ026614.1 coordinate 17,171,325, forward strand.
TGTGTACAAATATTGGGAACTGGAGCTGGTTTAAAGTGGCCAAAGTATCCATTAATAAAAGCCTTTCATGTCATTTCAAATATTATTGTATTATCCCTTTTGAGGGAGCCTTTCTGCCTTAGCAGCCCTCCCAGTTTTCTGACTTAGAAAGTGCAAAAAATATAAATATCTTTAATTCTCACCATTATTAATATGAAAATTATGCTATAATATTCAGAGCATACATGCTGATGGCATTCCTTCAAAACTAGGGACAAGAAAATTGCATTTTATATTCATTACTTATTTGCCAGTGGGACTCTCCAATTACTGATGCACAGTTGAACTAAGCTTCGAAGTACTCCTAGTAAGACTGGTAGAATCATTAAAGATGTGTTACCAGCATATAGGTCTGATCTTCAATCTCACGGGAACATTTTCGAAGTGCTTTGGATGTAAAATAGGAATAGACAAAACAGTGACTGCACCCCCCCCCACCTCCCCACCTCGCGTGTTGAGACTTACAGTTATAACACAGGATGATCAGATAAGTGAATTGGAAATGAGTTACAGCTTTATGCATTATGAAAACAGCCCGAAAATGGTAACGACATGTGATGACTGATGGAGAGGATGGCTTGATGTAATGTGGTTGGCATTGTTTCAGGTATTAACCTTGAGTGGGAAGCACTGGTTAAGGGGGCAGGGAGAATTTATTGTAGAATTGTGATCACCGTCTTTTGGAAGTTTTCTTTTCGGGGATTTAAAAAGAGTGGAACCATTACATGAACGTACATGTATGAGTGCAGTACATGTATTCGTTAAATTTGTCAATAAATTTGTCAATAAATTTGTCAATAAAATAAGGCCCCAATTACATGTGATAACAATTCAATTTGTTGTCAATTGCGAATCATTTCAGTGCTAGTGACAACAGTAACAGCAGTGTCTTACCTTCCAAAAGGTGGATTTCCCACCAAGCCTCATGTGTCAAATGATGCCCTCTGAAACTGTACAAATGACATTACATTTCCTTACCTTAAATAGGGTTGTTCTTTCTTATCCTAAGATTGTAATTACATCCCTGCAATACTGACACTTGTCCTCATTATGACATTCACGCTTTCAAATTCCTGATACAAAGACCTGTCATTTAAGTACCAAATTGCTTCGTTAAATCTGATGGCACCAGAGACAGTGATCCAACTGGTCCAGATTAACAGCTTTCCTTGACAACCATTTGGCTCATTGTCCCAAAGTGTTCAGAGTAAAGCTGTTAAATCAGTCTGAAAATAAGTACTTCGAGGTTTGAAAAAAAAAAAAAAGAAAAAACTTTGAGGTTTCACCCTTAAAGTGACAATCACTGCAAGAGTTGTTTTCTCATTACCGTTTAACATATAATGGTTAAAAGATTCAAATTCCTCATGAAAACACCTTTCATTCAAATACCAGCAAGCTTAATCTAAAGCAAAAAGTAGTCTTAGTCAACAGCTTTTCTTGGGACACTTTGCACGCATTGCTGTCAAAGTGTCCAGATGAAAGCTGTTGACTCAATCTTAAATCAGCGCTTTAAAATGTGTGCAAAGTGTCCCAAGGAAAGCTGTTGACTCAATCTTAAATCAACACTTTAAGGGTTAATAAACTTGTTCAATTGAGCCAGGTTGCCTAGGTAACAAACTCTGACATGACAATGGCCAGGGTTGCAGCTGATTGGCAGTCAGGCCAGTATTATTTCGAGATAGGTTTTGAGGCTCCGATGTGTTTGAATTGATGTGGATTTAGAGAAAAATAACTTGAGACTTTTGTCCAGACAGGAGTGACCAGGTCAAAGCTGCAGTACATGAATGTATCAAATTATTTAGGTCAACGCAGGATATAAAATGGGAAACTGGTCAAATGAAAGTTACATAAAAGTATTACATTATTCAGGTCAGATCAGCATGTAAAATGGGAAACTGATCAAGAAAGTTACACACATATTATGTATCACTGGAAAGCAGCACATATGTTAGGAAAAAGTGTGAATGTTTAATCAGGTCAAACTTGCACGAATATATCACACTATTTTATATCAGAATAGCATGTTCACAAAGAAAATTTGTGAATCTTTACATTTTAGAGATGTGTATTACGTTTCTCATCTGTTTGCCAGAAGTGTGTATCCATCGTACGCATGAAACACGTCCATATTTGGGACCCATACTGGTACAAATATCAATAGAACATCAGGATATGTCTATAAATGATCCTACTTTGGTGCAACAAAATCTGATGTTGAAGAAAGAAAATTAATTTTCAGTTAAAAAAAAAGTGGGTGCCTATGTTTAGACTGTGCACTTCAACTGTCAATGATGTATCCTTTCTGTTATGTGTAATACTTTAACTCTCAATGATGTATCCTTTCTGTGATGTGTAATACTTTAACTCTCAATGATGTATCCTTTCTGTGATGTGTAAGACTCCTACATTTGATGGTTTTATTGGTTATGATGAGCCTGTTCATAATTCCTCCCATTTGTTGCCAGGAGTCCTCACTGAGTGAGCCAAGGCACCAGGTGGAGAATATAAAACCATACACCCAGGTCAATGTTTCTGTGCGGGCGTACACCTACTGGGGGTCAGCCAGGGCCACACAGGTCATACTCAGGACACCAATGTCAGGTGAGGCATTACATTAGTTTGCTACAGGCGGAGCCCAGCTTACAAGTTATATTTCTCCAAGCGAAATGAAGAAATTTGTACATGCAGTGCCAAAATGATATACACATGATATCAAAGCACCCACAGTCAGTTGTCCAACGTGTCTTTCTTGGTATGTTTGCATATTGTATATGTGTACTGTTACTGGGAAACCTGGCTTGAAAGACCACCCTTGAAGATCACCAACGTGTGGTCTGTTGGGAACAGGTGGCCTCTCCCAGAAGGTATATACACGATGAATAGTACCAAGGAAGGTAGCTTGAAAAGGTGGTCTTTCAAGACAGGTAGTCTCCCATTGGAGTAGTCTGTCCCAATTCCATGGGTCAGTAATCTTCTAGTACCAGATGCCTATACTCTCTCCATTTCGGATTTTCTCAATTTCAAGGGACAATCCAGCTTTTATGGTCAATCAGTGTTGTGGTTTACAGGTAACTGGGCCTTATTGAACTTTAGGGGACTCGAGCCTCTATAGGTAAAATCCCCTAACGATGTCCATGTTCCTACCTAAAGCGAAGATTATTGCGCCGCAGGCACTATGGTAACGTTCCTATATGTTTTTTTTAGTAGAATTGATGTTTGCGACGCAGGCATAGTGTCATTAAAATATAAAAAAAAAACTCAAATTTATTCCGTGAAATCATCGATGGAATCGATCATCATGCCGCCATTTGCATATGCACCGAACGACTTTTGACTCGAATATTACCCACAATGCAACATCGGAACAAGATTTTGACCGATCGCGTTAAATCTACCAAATGAGCTATGGGTGCGTGTTTACCTACACGAGCCAGGTGCACGTGATGCCCTGGGATATTCCCGGGGATGGTCTCAGTGTTCATTCTTTCTTGTAATTTTTTTCTTCGAAATAGTTAAGCAATAATTTTTTTGTTTATGATGAGATTTAAAATTATATGATACGGTCCCCAATAGCACTTGCGGCATCCATCTTGGATCATCGGCAGAAACACTGATGCTTAATTTACATGTTAGGACCGGTCAGAAGTCATCTCAGATAAGTGATTCGTGTTGCTAATGATTATTTACAACACTTCCGGAACTTTCGTGAACTTTGAACCATTATTAGTCTTATAGGGGCTTGGGTCCCCTAATAAAGCTCAATAAGGCCGGTAACTGAATCCTACCATGGTACCAACTGGAAATGAACACAAACCATGTATGTCTTTAAAAGAATGAGACATGTTGTGCAGGTACAGATACTTTTAAAGGTTATGTAAAGGATCAATGAAGATCACTTCTCATTGCCACATGGCAGACACCCCATTCACCAAACTGGTGACACAATGAAAAATGCGCCTTCCAGTCACCAGAATTCAATCATTGCTGAGTAGAACACTTCATTAATACCAGTCATGTGGTCATCTAATCATAAGTTTGTCTGTTGAGCTGCATGTCGCCAGCATATAAACTGGTCTTCAAACTTTTGAGACTGCTTTACAAACAGTAAATTCTGATCTTTATGCCCCCCCCCCCCCACTGAAGGGGGAGGGGGCATATAGCGATTACTGTGTGTGTGTGTGTGTGTGTGTGTGTGTGTGTGTGTGTGTGTGTGTTTGAGGACTGACAGTTTTGATGTGATAACTCATAAAGTTTTTTGCTTAGGGCTTTCATATTGCACATGTTTATAGTCCTGAATAAGGTCTCTGACAGGTGTGAAGATGGTTGACCTTGACCGAATTCCCAAGGTCACAGAGCCACTTTAGTGAATTTAGTTTTCACGCAAAAACTTGAAAAGTTTTTGACATAAGCTTGTCAAATTGCAGGTGACAGCAGTGCTACATAAGGTTTCAAACATGTTTGAAGCTGAGCGACCTTGACCCAATTCCCAAGGACACAGAGCCATTTTAGGGAATTAGGTTTTCATGCTATAACTTGAAAAGGTTTTGGCATAGGGCTTTCATATTGCACTTGCTTATAGTCCTACATAAGGTTTCGGATGAGTTCTAAGATTGGTGAACTTGACCCTATTCCCAAGGTCATAGAGCCATTTTAGTGAACTTGGTTATCACGCAATAACTTGCACAGTTTTTGACATAGGCCTGTCAAATTGCAGATAATTACAGTCCTGTATAAATTTTTGGAAAAGTTCAAAGATGGGTGACCTTGACACAATTTCCAAGGTCACAGACCCATTTTAGGGAATTTTGTTTTCACACGATAACTTAAAAAGTTTTGCCACATTTGCCTGCTTGCCAGGTCTTCAGTGCTGTCATTTCATATTCTTGTAAAATCCGTCTGGAAAGACCAGCCAGCAGGCTTCACCAAATTGTGGTTTATTTTAGCCATGGTCAGAGTACAACCAGGTCAATAGCTTTCCTTGGTGCAGGTTGGGCACATTCTGCCAAACCCGTGTGAAGGGAATTGACCTGGGGCATGTCAACATAAATTGTCTGACATACATGCCATCCTAAATGGTCTTACATACAGATCTCAGCCAAAATGCTTTCTAGTACCAGGGAATTAAAGTGAAAATATTAAGGTAGGCAACAGTTTAAATCTATGCAGTTTAAGTGGGAAAGGGTGCAACAGATGGTCTCCTGTCAGAGGTTGATATGTGATGAAAACTGCTGTGTGGAGTATCCTGAACTGGTGGTCTTTAGTGGCAGGTGGTCACTCATTAGGGTGGCCATTTAAGGCATGCTGATAAATGCACATTGCTACAGATCTTATCCAGGATATATGTCTTTGTATTTTATTTGAAAGATGTTCTACTAGTAACATGCTGAAGACCCATGTTCTATTTCATGCTGATATAGCCTCTTTGAAAAAAAAATTGTTGAGAGTATAATGATAAAAAATTGAAGTAAAATCACTCAACATACCTATATTTGTATTTTAGAAATAGGCAATGACAGGAGGAGACAAGGACAGTGTAGAACTTTGACAGAAGTAGACAAGGAGAGTATAGAACTTTGACAGGAGTGGACAAGGACAGTATAGAACTTTGACAGGAGTGGAGAAGGACAGTATAGAACTTTTACAGGATTAGACAAGGACAGTATAGAACTTTGACAGGAGTAGACAAGGACAGTATAGAACTTTGACAAGAGTGGACAAGGACAGTATAGAACTTTGACAGGATTAGACAATGACAGTATAGAAATTTGACAGGAGTAGACAAGGAGAGTATAGAACTTTGACAGGAGTGGAGAAGGACAGTATAGAACTTTTACAGGATTAGACAAGGACAGTATAGAACTTTGACAGGAGTAGACAAGGAGAGTATAGAACTTTGACAGGAGTGGACAAGGACAGTATAGAACTTTGACAGGAGTAGACAAGGAGAGTATAGAACTTTGACAGGAGTAGACAAGGACAGTATAGAACTTTGACAGGAGTAGACTAGGAGAGTATAGAACTTTGACAGGAGTAGATAAGGAGAGTATAGAACTTGGGCGATGGATTTTTAGTATTGATGATACGTGGAAAAGTTACAGGACATTTTACTTCATGGGATAAAAATGTTTTTCATGGGGACAAAACTGAGCAAAATTTCTCAGCAAATGACATTTTGCTTTTGAGATAATTGATATTCCAAATTATTGTGAATAAACAGGAAATTAAATAGACAGCCAAATTATTGTGAATGAAGAGTAGAGGGACAATTTTGAATTAAAGAGCAACCATTAAGATATAAATGCCAGGACGACTGACTGGAAGAGGCAACGGTTGAATTGATTGTTTTGGATAAATAAAAAAGAGCAGAAATACCATTTGCATGGATATAAAGCAGTTAAAAGTGTTCCATTAACTTTAAATTTTTTTCTCTCTTCTGATGCCACATTTTTGAATCCACAATTTTTTTGCCAGTTAGTGGAAAATACCAGTGCCACTGCAGAGAGCTGATACTGAACCCAATCTGTGCATGGGGTCATATTCTGGCAGACTGGTTTATAATGAGATGACATGTGATACAACTGTACATGTACCTATCAAAATGATAGGAAGCGCTCATTTTAGTGGCTGTGCTATGTATACAAGAGTGCCATCAGTTTTGAACCATTAGCTTGCTGCTATGTGCATCAGTCTCCTCTCGTGCACAGTGCACATTGAAAGTATGTTCAATAAAAAATTTGCTGATAAACAAAATTCATTTTTCCTGTCTGTCAGAGCAAGTGTTGATTTTTCCTCATTTTTGTGTCGCCTGGATATGCTGTTGGAGACACTAAGCACTCACTTTTCAGACGGACATCCGTCCGTCAACAAAAAACTTCAGAGTGGCATTAGTTCACTAACTACGCTAAGTAGGGCTTTCATAGCTGGGTAAATGATTTATAGGAATGGTCACTACAGATTTGTACCATCACTGTCACACTTCAGTGGTCACATCATGCTTGAATGAACATTTCATATTTCAGACCGGACAGCACTTTCAATATGATTTATAGTAATGGTCACATCATGCTTGAATGAGCATTGCAGGAAAACTTCGGAGGCTGGTGAGATGTTCATGCCCCCTGGGTGTGGCTCTACTTTAAAAAATGAAAATGGCCTTTAACAGCAAAAATGTCACTTTATTTCACTTTATTTCAATAAATAAACTACTTGCTGCAACATTTTTGCATAATTTTTGCTTGCACTGACTGAGACACAATACAGAGTGTGTGGTTTCTACAATTACGCCTACCAGCCTAGGTATCCTCATAACTTACTCTCTGGTTTGCTGAGTTGCCAGCATGTAATACCTCTGTGGTTTTTTTTAGCTCAGCTGACTTGTCAGTCAGCTGAGGTTATCTCTTCGTCGGGCATCAACATTGTTGGTGTCAGTCCGTCAACAATTCACATTTTTGACTTCTCCGCAAAATCTGTCAATTGGATTCACCAGAAACTGTCAGGAATGTACCTTGGGTGAGTCTCTACCAACTTTGTTGAAATGTTCATAGTTCAGTTACTTTTTTATTGGATATTTTGGTTTAAATCAAAAAAAAAAAAAAAAAACCCTCCAAAATCGCAAAGCCAATTGCTGAAAAATTGCATAGGGACACTTCTGAGGTCCCGTAGACCTTAAATTATTCACTGGGTAGTGCTGTGATTTCTTTTTTACAAGTTTTTGTGTGTTTTAGCTATTTTTGACTTGTTCTCGAAAACCATCATTTAGAAAGTTGGTAGAAGTGTAAGTGTAGCTTGTGGAAGGGTCAAACAAAGTTGCTCACTGGGTGATGATATGCTGTATCTCTGATTTTTTACAAATTTTCAAATTGGGGTACTTATCAGTTAAATCGTCTAGACAGGGAAAGACATTGGATGCACCAATTGCGCTCCATTGAACCTTTCGGTCTCAACATCATGGGGAGATGAGCTCTCTTGCTTGGTCTAATGCTAAAATTTTATGTTCAGAGTTCATCCCTCCATGAGATTCTGCTTTGGGTAGCATATTACCTATGCAACCCATAGGGAAACCGCACACACGCACCCACACTGTGTTCTCACACACAGTCCCAAGCTCCTGTGTTCAGGGATTTGTGGTACGGTAGTACCACCACCTAGATGTCTGATTAATTACACTTGCTGACCCCCAGCATTGTTTTTATGGCAGTCCTTATCTTATTGGCCTGCCGGGATTCAAATTCTTTTGAATCTAATTCACCTTGACAATAACGTCTTGGGAGAACCGAGATTCTGTGTTACGCAATCACAATAACGTGTTTTACGTGACAACAGAAAGTTACCCCTCGGCATATAAATCAGACGTAACGTCGGTTAGCCCACAGTTCCTGACGAGTTGTGAAACACAATGAAACCGGTCGAACTTCTTCAACTTCTAGCTATTGTGACCCTTGCTCGGTCCTTAGAAAATATTACTTATCAGTTAATGCGTACATTAAATTGATTACAATGCAAGTCAATGGTGACTGGAATGATTAGTCAAATTGTTTACCTGGTCACTAAAACCCTCAACCAGATTCACTTCAAAATTGGTGGGGATGTACCTTTAGTGAGTCTTAACCAATATGTTCAAATGGCCATGCTTTTTTGTTATTTTTTTTGGCAAAATCTTCAAAATTCTTTTCCAAACCTGCAAAGCCAATTGCTTTCAAAGTGCATGTGGACACTTTCGCTTTTATAAGAATTTTTATGTGTTTTCACTTTTTTTTTTTTTTTTTTTTAATTTTCTTCTCAAAGGGTAAGTTGGATCCTCTTAAGACATATTTGGAATGTGCGTGGACTTGATCTCCACCAAATTTGTTCACTGGGTGGTGATGATGTTTTTTTCTGATTTTCAATAAATTGCCAAATTTGGAAAAATTGGTAAGGGGATATGTTCCTGTCAGCTACGGGCATGATGTTTTTAAACAAAGGTGACTTCAAAGTGCATGTGGACACTTTCGCTTTTATAAGAATTTTTATGTGTTTTCACTTTTTTTTTTTTTTTTTTTAATTTTCTTCTCAAAGGGTAAGTTGGATCCTCTTAAGACATATTTGGAATGTGCGTGGACTTGATCTCCACCAAATTTGTTCACTGGGTGGTGATGATGTTTTTTTCTGATTTTCAATAAATTGCCAAATTTGGAAAAATTGGTAAGGGGATATGTTCCTGTCAGCTACGGGCATGATGTTTTTAAACAAAGGTGACTTTGATATCATTCTGAAGTTCACAGGACCACTTTAGTCTGTGCATGTATGGTCAGCTGAGCACGGGACTGTCACAATTCTCTTATTTATTTCTTTAGTCACAACATAATAACTGGTTTAATCAGTTGCAGATGTTGATGGTTTATTCAGCTGCAGAAGTTAATTCATGTGGTTTATTAAGTGAAACAAGTTAACTGGAGGTTACTTAGTTACAGAAGTGAGTTGCTACAGTTTATTCAGTTAAATAAGTTAATGACTGTGATTTATTCAGTTACAGAAGTTTATGGCGGTGGTTTGTTCAGTTAAATAATGTAATGATTGTGGTTTATTCATTTGCACATTTAGCTTAATGGTTGTGGTTTCCCTCACTGTTTCATTGAGGAATTAAAGCTGTCATTTCCTCAAGTCCACGTTTGGTCATGTTCTGCCATGATATGTAGTAATAGTCCTTGCCAGCAGGCAGTGTGCCTTGGGTTTGCTCACTTACTGCTCATGTCTTGAAGCATGGATGGAATCGTTTTCCTCTTTCAGTGCCGTCCTCTCCATATAGACCCCGAGGATTCGTCACTTACACGAGGAAGCCCCTGAGCAAGGCGTACAAAGTGAGACTGGAGTTCAGGTGGAACAGACCCAGACAGCCTAATGGGAAGATCCAGGCATACAATGTGTACCAGTCAGACTCCCTGGCAGGGCCATGGCAGAAGAAACACATGTATATGAGAGGACATGTAACTGTGGACCCAGCCAAGGTCAAGCATGTGTATTACTTCAAGGTATGGTATTGGAGAAAAAAACACTTTCATAGTCAGAGTAATACATTAATAGACAAAATCATAGTATTTTAGAAAGGTCTGCAGACAGACATGCCCTAGAGGAACTTGTGCCCTTGTGTGTGATCTGTGGACCACAAGACTATCAGTTATTAACACTTTCCCACTTGAATTGAGACTGAGTCAACAGCTTTCCTTGGTATGGGTTGGGCACTAAGTGCCCAACCCATGCCAAGGAAAGCTGTTGACCTGGGGCATGTGATCTTGATGGGTCTTATCAGTAATTCTCAATCAAATTGTTTTTAATTACTATTGAAATTAGTGTAAAAGACTGAAGAAGACAACATTTGACCACCAGCCGGTTTTAGCCAGTTTGAAAGGGGGAAAGGGCTAACTGCATTGGCCACTTTGAATATAATGTTAATGTATATGTACCTGGGATGGAAGTCCCGTGATGTGGCATGGCGTATAGCCACTGTAAGGGTATTATAGCATGGCACTGCACTGCCTGAAAACACAGTTCCCAGAAAATGCTCATGTAGTTATTGACAATTTAATCTCTTTTTAAGCGTAACAGATGAGATATCATTCTCACTGTATGTTAATGCTACCACTTACATACTGTATGGTTCTTTTTGAGTTCCAAAATAGTAAATAAAATCAAAATGTGTTACAGTGGTCCCCCTGTTATAAGGCCACCCCAAATGCAGGTAAAAAGTGGCCTTATAAGAGGGGTGGCCTCTCTTGAGGGTGAGAATGTAATGGAAATACCATACTTTCAGCACAAGAATTCTTCCCCTTTCAAGAGGGGTGGCCTCTGGTGAGAGGGGCCTTGTAAGAGGGGGACCACTGTACTGAATACCAACATTTGTTACAGAATTATCTCCATGTAGTTTTCAGTCATTTGTTTTTTAGTTATTGTTTGGGGAAGCACTCCTTTCAATAGTTTCATCATGATTTTGCTTGAAGTGTGTCCCAATCATTAACATTATAAGGGATGCAACTATGGTTTGAGACTTGGTCACCAAACTATATAATGCAAGTTACTGGTTGATTTTGAGCTGGGAAATGCATTGTCTGCTTAGCAGACCAAGCAACATTTATTCTTACTGTAACAGAGAAATAGGCTGATAGGTTTTTGAATCCTTTGAGTTTGTTACTTAGCTCTGATGTTTGCCATGTCTAAGAGGTAAGGCCTATGTGTGTTTTGGTTGCAGGTGGATGCGTGTACCGTTATAGGCTGTAGTAATGCAACCGCCCCTGTGCACATCAACACTGCAGGTGAGTGCAGCCAGGTTGATAATGTTTTATGTGTACCTAGCAGTACACAGGTAATACTTCATACTGCTGTCAGTGTACCCTCAGTATCTACAATAAAAACTCACAATGAGGATTATGACGGAAAAAAGTCCACTTGAAAAATGAGCTTGGTGCAACAGTCAGATCTCCATTAGTATCACATGGGCACCACAAGGGAAATAATATCCATGGGAGTATTGTACTTCATTAAAGTGGTAAAATTTAGGTTTAACCTGAAAGTTTATGTCAGTGAAGTGTGGGACTGCTGTCTTATGGAGTGGAGTGGGGGGGACCAGAGATAAGTGGGTTTGATTAGTACATAACATTAAAATTAACAGAACAAGTACATGTTAACATTGAAAGTGCAAGTGTGAAAACTGAGCACATACAGTGTTATAGACCATAAGGAGAGGATATGAGAGGCCAACAAGTATAAAGAGTAGACTCAGTGTTTATGGCCACGTAAAGATTGTTAAACTGTGTAGAAGTGTATTTTTGGGAAAGTTCATATAGTAACTGTTGATAACTACAGAGGATCTGTGATTGGAGAGGTCAGACTTGTAAACTTGCAAGCGAAATATTAAAAATGTTCAGACACAAGCAGGACACAAAACAGCATATAAATCAGATGAATTCAAAAGTCGGTCTCATTTATTTTGATTTCATTTCATATGTATAGGAAATATGCATGCCACAGACAGATAATGATCGAGGTCTGTGAGATGTTAACTCAGCCAGCCCCAGTAGGTGATTGCTGGGAATATTTTTGGTGAATCGGGTGGTAATTGTAGCTTGACGATGCCTCCCTGGCCCAACAAACAGTGAGCTGATGAGTTCCAGTATTTTAAGTCTGATGTCACAGATTCAAACTTTGATGCGGCTGTCAGATGGCTATAAAAATAACTTCACTTGCCAGGCAATGTAAAAACCTAGCACCATACCCTTGACCAACTTTAACTCTTTTCCTTCTGAACTGAGACAGAGTTAAAGACTAAGTCAACAGCATTCTTTGGCATAGGCTGAGTACTTAGCTAAGGAAAGCTGTTGACCTGGACCATTTTAACTTGATATATCTCATCTACAATTCTCATTCAAATTGTCATTAATGTTGAAATTAGTCAAAATGTTAAAGCAGATAACAGTTGATCTCCAGCAAGTTTGGTCAGTAATAATGGATGAAAGGGTTCAGTGTGAATTGAGTTAAAATGAAAGATTTTCATGTTTTTGTTTTCAGAGGAGAGACCTGTGCCTCGACTACTGATGACCACTGGGAAGGCCATCAAAGTCAACTTTGTGGATGACCATTTGACCTTGAATATCATCAATGCATCTGCCTCCTCGCTGACCTTCATAGCCCAGGAACATGTATACTATTGGCTGGAAGCCAATAAGATCATGGAGTTGGATACAGGACAGAAGAGACAGGTAACAAAGTACACTCTCTAACTCTCAAGTTTAACCCCTCACTAGGTAGTAAGTCAGTCAGTAAGTAAGTAAGTAAATACACAAATAAATAAAAAAAATGAAAAAGGGAAAAATTTTAAATCTACAGGAACAATAAAGATGTAGATTACAGAAATTATAGAAAAAACCTTGTTGACTTGCCAGTGGGTATTATAGTATATTGAGATCACTCCTACAAGTTTCTTCCAGTTTCAGTCCTTTCCCAGTCAAATTGCAGAAGAGCAGCTGGCTATGGTATGCTACCTGCTAATTGCACTTAAATGTATCTGGAAAACATTTCCACAAAGCTTTGTAGTCAACAACTGTTGATAGAACTAATGTGTCAGGCCAGAATGGAGCAGATTACCAGCTTCCTGTGGAACATGCTTAAAAACCTGATGACTTAGTCTCTTATCCTTATCAGAAAAATATGTCAACACCTATATTCCAGGAACACAGGTGATACTGACCTTTCATACTGAAATCCTCGTAGGGAGAGGACAAGTAACCTGTTGTTTTCAGGGAAAGCTATTGCGTGAGGCATGCTGTCTTCACAGGTATCATGTGCAAAATCTCAATCAAAATATTTTGTGATAACAAATAAACATTGAAGCAGATGAAATGTTACATCAGAAATGGGAAATGGTTGAAGGGTTCAACTAGCTCCGTACGTAAAGGACCTAAGTTTGGACCCACAGACTTATCCCAACTGGTACAAACTCCAGATTGTGTACTTTGTACTTTGGCACTTGAAAATGCGGAAAGACCATGAAATAATGAGAGTTGACTTGATGACATGCTGTTGGCTTGCTAATGTATGTCCACATAAATATCTAATAATGTGCCATTACAGTGAAACCTGACTCAGGAGACCACCATAAGACCAGTCTGCATGTGGTCTGTAAGGGAAATGTGGTATTTTATGATAGGTACCTTAACTCATTCCAAACCAGTCCGTGATTTTTCCATATATATATCTAGATTTAAGACGCCAATTGCATATTTAAATTCTTTATGAAAAGAGCTTTCATTCAAGTACCAACATACCTGTAGTCTTAAGTTAGTGGTTTTGGCACTGCCTGGCAAGTCATGCTGCAGCTGCCGCAAGGGCAGCTGCAGCATGACTTGCCAGGCAGTGCCAGAACTACTGACCAAGGCCTGTGACCATAGTATGCAATGAGTTAAACCTTTCCCAGCTAAAATAAGACGAGTCAACAGCTTTCCGTGACATCAGTTGATGCAATGTATGCAACCTGCACCAAGGAAAGCTGTTGACCTGGAAGGTTCTATCATGATAGGTCCTGCGTGTGCCTACGCTTGCACCCAAAATGGTGTGTATTAACCCTTTCCCCCCTGAATTGACACTGAGTCAACAACTTTCCTTGGCATGAGTTGGGCACTGAGTACCCAACTCATGCTAAGAAAAGTTGTTGACCTGAGGCATGTTATCTTGATAGGTACAATTTTCAGGTAAAATTGTTTTTCATTACTGTTGAAATTAGTTGAAAACGCTGTAGCAGAAGACATTTGACCACCAGCCGGTTTTGCCCAGTTTAAGGGGGTAAGGGTTAACAAGAAATCAAAGTGAAAACACTGAAGCAGATGACTATGTTCAAGTACCTTGAGACAATTTGAGTTAGAGTTAAAAAGGATTATTATTTGCAATATGACATTACTGACCCAATAAAGATGACCATATTAAATTGGTGGCCTTTGATGTCTATGGTCTCAGAAGAAAGTTGACCCTGGATGTGCATTTGTGGATGCTGAATCCCTGAAATGAAAGATCTGCACTCAGGACTGTTTTATATTGTTTCTTTTCAAAATGTGTCAGAATATGTCATGTAAATGAGTCCAACAACAAAGGAGGTGTGCTTTGAGTTCTTTGCTGCTAGTGTTTAGTTGAATAAGCTCTCTTTATGATGAGGTTTCAGTTTGACAAAAATTACCCATGTAAAACTTTGAATCCTTAATAGAAATCACGGAAACATAGTCATGTGAATGTTGCTCCTCAAATTGTGCAAATTCAATAGTTTATTGACTGTTTTGTTTATGTGCAATCAAAGGGCAATTTACGACATTTACCATCCAAAATATATGTTTGTGTACTGGAATAGCTGTTACAGTAAGTGGTCTAATACATAAAATTTGTTGGAATGTGACTTGTCTGTTGAATTAGTGTCAAGAGGTAGCCACGGGGTGGAACAGCCCACGGTAGGAATGCGGAGCACAACTCAGTAGTCTGCATAAGAGGGTCACCACAGTTAACCCATTCTCACTCAGAGCATACAATATTACTGCTGTGTCAAATGGTGTATAAATTAAACGTCTTGTTATAAGAGATTGTGTTGACTGAGAATTAGTGAGATCTGTTATAATGTGTTCCACAAAATAAATGCATCAGAAAACCCTGTGATGTAGAAACTATCAAATTGAGGCAGCAAGTCCTAGCTTACATTTGACAATGATAAATGCAAAAACTTGCACAATTACTAGGGGGTTTCAGATGAGGGTTGACAGGTAAAGTAAAGTGATCGTCCTGGATGATGCTGATGTCTGTGGTAATGGTGGTCAGTACACGTCCCTGACACATTTGTTGGACAGATTATATATGTTAGAGCACCCCATACACAATTAACTTCCATTGCATGCTTTGTCCTGAACTTGCACCAGATCAGGTTGATGCCATCTTATTCAAACCACTGCTTAACAGGAATGCACAGACGAAGGACTGTCATTGTTTACACACTCACTGTGATGAAACCTTACTCACTGCAACCCTGTAATCTTATTCACACCATTGTACTTGCTGAAACATAGGACCAGCTGAGCATGAAGGACCACTCAGAGACTGTTTCTGTAGACCCTTACCCTTTTAAACTGGTCAGAACCGGCTGGTGGTCAAATGTCGTCTGCTTTGGTGTTTTCAACTAATTTCAACAGTAATGAAAAACAGTTTGACTAAGAATTGTAGATGAGACTTATCAAGTTCACATGCCCTAGGTCAATAGCATCCTTGGCATGGGTTGGGTATTTAGTGACTAACCCATGCCGCGGGAAGCTTTTCACTCAATCTTAACCCTTAAAGTGCTGATTTAAGATTGAGTCAACAGCTTTCCTCAGGACACTTTGCGTGCATTGCACACAAAGTGTCCTGAGGAAAGCTGTTGACTAAGACTACCTTTTGTTTTAGACTAGGCTTGTTGGTATTTGAATGAAAGGTATTTTCATGAGGAATTTTAATCTTTTAACCATTATATGCCAGGGGAAGCTGTTGACTTTCAGTAGTGTAATAAAAGAGATGGATAGGTTAACAAAAACAATATGTAAAATTTGTCACTGGATACTGAAAAGGTATGGGAAATATTCTCCATAGATTTTCAAAGGTGTACTGGCCAAACAAGTGTTGCCAATACATTGACTTCGAATGAAGTGGAAGGTAGACGAAGTATTTACTACATGTGTCTTTCGCACTAAACTTGGACTGCATGGTTTTCAAATGTAAGAAAATACTCTTTGTAGGAGAGGAGAAAATACTCTTTGTAGGAGGGAGTGGCCACTGATAAAGGGCTCTATTTGTACTTTTGTCAAAATTGTAAAAAATGTTGAACCATCCCCGGGGTAGCTGCTCATGTACAGTAAAACCTCCCTATACCGAACACCCTTGGAACTGGAAAAAAAGTGTTCGGTATAGGGAGGTTTGGTTACATTGGAAGTATATATTTGAGACCAAGAAATGGTGTTCAGTATAGAGAGGTGTTCAGAGAGGTTTTACTGTATATGTGGCCACTACCTATATATATACATGTATAGTGTTAGCCAATGGAGTTGCTACACACAGCAGGCACCATACCCAGTATGTAAAACCAGCCATTGCCCCATACAAATGTGGTCACATATATGGTGTGCAGGCTTTGTTACCAAGTACAGAAAAGGGCAAGAATGTATTGGAAAATATGGTCTCAGGAGCCCAGTGGTCCTGTACAACAGATGGTCTTTTCTTATGGGTGTATCTTAACCCATAAAGTGCTAATCACGGCTATAGTTGTTTTCTCATTACCATTAAATATATAATGGTTAAAAGATTCAAATTCCTCATGAAGATACCTGTCATTCAAATACCAGCAAACCTAGTCTAAAGCATAAAGTAGTCTTAGTCAGTCAGAAGTCAGTGCTTTAAGGGTTAAGGGAAAGTCATCTGTGTTGGTACATGTACATACAGCGTACTGCTACTGAACCTCCTTGTTTGACAGGTTGCCAGTCTCAAGGGTAAAGGCCTGAGCCTGGCAGTTGACTGGATCTCCCGCACACTGTACTGGACAGCCAGGGTGTCAGGGGAGGAATACTATGCTGTCTACCAGTACAAGATGGACCAGAATGATGGCTGGGGCAAAAAGATTATCACTGCTGATGGACGCCTGGACAAAGTAGCTGTCGACCCATATGACAAGTGAGTACTGGTTGTGAATAGTTATGTTGATGTTCCAGGGCTCTGTGGTTCTGCTTCTGCAGTATCTCAATGGAAATACATACTTGGGGTGTGGAGCGCTGAGGTGAAGGGGGAGGGGAGAAATTCTTGATCCTCTCAAGCAGGTGAGGTGAAGCGGGGAGGGAAGGAATTCTTGATCCTCTGAAGCAGGTGAGGTGAAGCGGGAAGGGAGGAATTCTTGATCCTCTGAAGCAGGTGAGGTGAAGTGGGAAGGGAGGAATTCTTGATCCTCTCAAGCAGGTGAGGTGAAGTGGGAAGGGAGGAATTCTTGATCTGCTCAAGCAGGTAAGGTGAAGCAGGAGGGGAGGAATTCTCAAGCGTCTCAACAGGTTATTTTGTCATAAATTTCCAGAAATGTCCAAAGAGGGCATAAAGGGAGCCCTTGCAACAAATTATGTTGCTAGTGCTGCCATCTGTCCTATAACAGCCTGTCATAGATTAGTGTGGTAGGAGTATTCATGCTTAGCAAGGAAAGTTTTTTTTTTTTTTTTTTTA
The DNA here is from genome assembly GCA_964020975.1 of Hermodice carunculata. Lineage (NCBI taxonomy): Eukaryota > Metazoa > Annelida > Polychaeta > Eunicida > Amphinomidae > Hermodice > Hermodice carunculata. Next base: position 17,189,094 of record OZ026614.1, read on the forward strand.
ATATATAAATCTGTGGATAAATAAGTTGCTTAGGCAAGTGTGCTGGCAAGCTAGAATGCCTGTTTGATCAGCCCGGCCAGAAAATTACCAGACTGATTTTGACCTTAATGGGTCTCATCAGTGGCTGATCTGTAACAGATTGGGCAGGTCTTTATATGGTTAGCACCGGCCTTAGTAATGTACATTATGTAAAAAGCCTGACGTTGAATGATTGTCTTCACATCATAACCTCCAACTGCCAGGTTTGGCATGTTGAATTGTGGGTATAGATTCATGTGAGCATTCAACATAAATAAATGTAAATTGATTGTTGTCAGGGAAAGCTGGTGTATCCCTTGTTGGTATCCCCATGAGCGGAAATTCTCAATGGGATCTTCTCCACATGGAGATCATGCTGAATTACTGTATCACGGTATTTATTCACCTGCTCAGGGGATGCATAATGTTTTTTCGGACAAAAACCCCGCTTTTAGTTTGATTTGCCTCATCTGTTGGGACACAATTATCCATGTTCTATCTTCAGTTTATAACAAACAGTGTCACAGGAAAGTAAGCACGAGAAAGTAAAAAATAAAACCATGTGGATAAAGCTGACAAAGGCAGTTGCACTTTATAAAATTGGCTGTAATAACAAACTGTAAACTCTCCTGACAAAATTAGACATGAAGATCAGCAATTGTGCTAAAACATGACTCAATTCAAGTTGACTGATCAGCTACATTTCATGTGATAAATTTCTAATATTATAGTGTAGTGTTTCACATTGAAGTAAAATACACCCTTTCTCACTATGAAAGGAGAGATCAGTTGAATGCACAATGATGACATCAAAGACATCCAGTATTTGATACTAAGTAACACATAGACCATTATGAGTATCTTTCTCACAAATACTAGGGTGAACATTTTTGATTGCTGCATGTATACATGAGACTGAAAATTTGAATTTTGTAAATGTCAGAACTCTATACTGGACTGAGACCCTGCCAGGTAGTGGTACCCAAGTGATGGCAGCTAGCATTGACAAGCCGGACATGGTGCGGAAGGTCTTCAACAGAGCCAACGGGACCGGCGACAAGAGACAACGCCGTGAAATAGATGCATCGTGTACTTGTGTAAGCCTGTCTCTCAGTCCCACTTTTGTGATAGATCATTCAGACAGAGACAATCTGCGGATATTTGTTGTGGAGGATATTTCAGGCAACATATGGGCAGCAGATATGAATGGATGTATGTGTCGACTGGTAGTCAATGCCTCAAGACCAGGCATACGAGGTAAGAACAATGTGTCACGTTTGTTTAAAGTATATGGTTATAAGAAGTCAGAATAATTAAGTTCTTCTGTAAATGTTTGTTAAAATACCGCATGTTGTTCTGGTTTGTAATCCTGTTTTGAGCAGTGAAAATATGAATTTTTTTAGTTTGAAAAATGTCCGTGAAGAAAATTATATTGACTGATATACATGGATGTAAAGTAAAGCCATGTTTACATCTGTTTACATTGCTATACAGGGTTGCCACCAGACTGATATACATGGATGTAGAGTAAAGCCATGTTTACATCTATTGTTTACACTGTTCTACAGGGTTGCCACCCAACTGATATACATGGATGTAAAGTAAAGCCATATTTACATCTATTGTTTACATTGCTGTACAGGGCTGTCACCAGACTGACACACATGGATGTAAAGTAAAGCCACATGTATATTGTACTTTATGTGTTTAATTAAGGTACATGTCGGCTTTACATTACTGTATAATCATACATTTTTGCACGGGGTAAATATTCCCAAATTTTCCTGAGGGGACTATTTGGAAATATTAAACTCGCGGAAATTTGGCAGATTAAATCTGGCAAAGTCACAAGACAAAATCATCTTTTACATAGTACTTTAATTAAAAAAAAAAAAAGTAACTTCCACACACACAAATGGGGAGGTCTCATACAATTATTTTGGGGAAAATAAAATCACGAAAATCTCTTTTGAGGCTAATTGGCGAAATTTTATGCTAGGGAACATAAATGATTATACAGTATGTATATATTGTATTGTGGTTGCAGACTTATGTCTGAAGTGAACAATATTCATCCATAGAAAATAGACACGTTTACATCTTTAGTTGACATTGCCCTTCAGGGTTGCCGCCAGACTCCCTGACTGTGGATGAGAGTCGCGTTTTTTGGTCCAGTGCATCTAGCCGAATTATTGCAAGTGCTGACAAATTTACAGGGAAAATCCTGGAGGTTCAAACCCTCAAGGAGCCCCCAGTGAACATTGTGGCATTTGGAGAACATTTACAGCCAATGCCAGGTAAGGAATGGTCCCTCATTGTCACAAGTGTACAGACAGAATGCTGGGGGGATGGGGTGAATGATGGTGTACTGTTTTAATGTTTCAATAAAATGATGATTAGGTAATTACAAACAAACATTGTAATTTTACCTGGATATTAACAAGAAGACTGAAAATACTTAAAGTGTAAGCCCAGTAAATCTTGCTGATACATTTTTACTTCAAATAAAAACCAAGAGTGTGACAGGTATTTAGTAAATTCTGTTCCCCTATTGTCAATTAGACTGGGAAGTTACCATTTTCAAATGTCAGAAAGTGCTCTTTCTGGGTGAGAAGGGAGGGAAATGAAAAATAGTATGATGTGTAATCTTATATAAATGATGATAAATGTTGAAGAAACCCTAAAATACATTATGAATGTTGCTGACCAGTCATACCATATACATTGTATTTAGCTTTGCTGAGAGACATTTCTCCAGTATGGATATAAAAAATTTGGAGGTTTCTTAATATGACCCAATTTCAGAGCCTTTCACCTTTGTTGGCCATATTGTCATGGTCCTTGCTGTATTCGTGAGCACTTTGCCACAGATATTTCTCCTGAATCACATGCTTCATTTCAGCAACAGTGACTGAAATCTTAATTGATATCTGATGACCTCGGTATATTTGGTGACTTTCAACCCAGTTTTCAAGGTCCTAATTGTTACATATATCTCCCTGTGTTTATATTATACATCATCACTGGTAATGGTTGGTCAGACTTTAGTTACCCTTGTTTGTTTCCATTTTTTGCAGATCCATCATGTTTAAAAGTGGTAGGTCAGTACAATAATGTATCCATGGAGCGAGGCAAAACAAACCAGAGTCTGACACTGGCTTTGTGGCCATGGCAACCTCCAGCATTACCCCAGTGTGTCAACATCAGCAGTCCCACTGTCAAGTACACCCTGCACTACCGCAGGATCCGCAGCTATGACCGCAAGGACTGTGGTTCACCAGGAGTTCATTGTGACACACAGGTACGTCTCGACATTTTGTAACAATAGTTTATTGATACACTTAAGCACAGGTAGGTAGAGGCTAACGATTGTCCACTGTTACACTAAGGCAGATTTTGGCTTTTTGTGGTCCATGTTACACCATGGTAAGTCTTGACTTTTGATGGCTTACTGTTACTCCAGGGTATTTTGCAGATCTATCAAGTCTCACTCATTGAGCGTGTGTCTCACGCATTCCAGTGTCATGTCACGACCTTATGCCGAGACATTAAATTCCCACACATTTAAACATATTGCTCCCTCCCACATTCCCAAGACACTTCTTTGCTTACAAACACGCTAGCCTAGCATATGGATCACTGATGGTATATTTTTTGCCCGGTAATGTGAATTCAGGACTCCTAAAAATGTGAAATAAGGGCCCTAAAATGCATCACATTGCTCCATTTTACTTTGCAATTTTCAACTTCGTGGGGGGGGGGGGGGTTGCCCCCGGACCCCCTAACAATCAAATCTCACTCTTTGCATTTCTTCCAACTTGAAAGCTCAATATTTTATAAGTCGCCTTTTCACCAGGATAAGTCTTGTATTTTTGTGGTCCACTGTTACACCAAATTACATACTGACTGAAGCATGTTTAGGTGGTCCAATTTTATACCAAGGTGCTGAAAGAAGGACTTGGCTTTCTGTGGTCCCTAAATTTGGTACACAAAAATGTCAGATTTCCATGACTCACTGTTATCACTAGGACAGCCAAAACGCTGAGAAAGGGCCACCCTCGGCGCTTTTTGCCAGGAAGTGCCCAGGAATTTTGTATCAAAATCTTTTTGCTGTGGTCCACTGTGACACCAAATGCATGTAGCCCTTATTCAGCCTTCCATGGCACGCTGATGCATCAAGGTAAGCAGCCCTCACTCAGCCTCCCGTGGCACACGGATGCATAAAGGCATGCCTCCCTCGTTCTGCTTTCCATAAGATGCACAAAGGCAAGCAGCCCTCATTCAGCTTTCAGTGGCACTGATGCATGAAGGCAAGGAACCCACACTCAGCCTTCAATGGCACACTGATGCATAAAGACATGCTTCCATCATTCAGCCTTCCATGGCACACCGATGCATAAAGACAAGCAGGCCTCATTCAGCCTTCCATGGCACAGTGATGCATAAAGGCATGGAGCCATCATTCAGCCTTCCATGGCACACTGGTGCATAAAGGTCTGCAGCCATGGGTGGGCCACTGTTATAGCAAGGCAGTCTGCATTGACTGTTATGTCCACTAGTTATAATGTAAAGGTAGATCTCTACTCTCATTGGTCAGTTCTTATGTGAAAGTGGGTTTTTGAGAGTCCCGTTATATTATACATGAAAAGTGAAAACAAAAACAAAAACAAAAAACAAAAAACAGAGAGGAAAAAATCATTTGGTGTCTGTTTTGTAGTCTGTAACGGACCAACTGTTTTCACGGGTAAGCTGTGTGTTTGTTCCTCCACTTGGGTAGATTGTCAACTACAAATACACTGTTATGCCCATGCTGTGTTGCATTAGATGTCCAAATGAATTCAATATTAAACATGGATAGATTTCAGATTAATGCAGGGGTAAATTTAGAATAGGCCTACAGTATAGTTTGTCTGTAAAAGTTCACTTTAAAGAACACAGAAGTTCACAAAAAAAAAAGAAACCCTGCACAATGAAAATTTAAAGAAAACTTTAGTATGGCTGGACATGAATATGTTCCAGGAATAACTGTATCTTATGTCTTTATGTGTGCAGTCAACCTACCAGCTGGAGTCAACACTGAGAGGGCTGGAGCCATTCTCCTTGTACCAAGTACAGGTGTCAGTCAGCAACTTCTTCACCGAGACCTACGGCCCAGGACAAGACGCAGGGTCTCTGGGACCATCTGCCATCTTCCGCACTCAGGAGGGGGGTAAGTACAACACCTTAACGGTGTATATGCTCATTCATGAGAATCAAACCACTGTATAATGTTGCATAAGATTGTTTTTGACAGTGATGTCGTACATTTTGCCATGGAACGACCATGATGACTTGTTGAATTTTAATGGTGAAATAGTGTCGGCCTGAATGGTCCACCAGGTTGCAATACTCACACAGTGAAGTCTGACATGAAGCACTGTTTTGTCAAAAGACCAACTGTTACCCATAGAAATGCTATCTAAAAAGCCTTAGCATTTAATGTTTACAGATACATGTGTAACACACAGTTTATTTCTTTCAGTACCATCCCGGGCACGTAATGTTACGGCTATCCCTGAAACCCCTACACAGGTGATGGTTCAGTGGCGACTGCCTGCACACCCCCATGGCCATCCTCCGGACCTGTACTATCAGATCCGAGCCAAGGCGGTGGCATCCAGTGGACAAGCTGTACATTCACAGGAGTCCGGCATGAGAGCTGGCAGCAAAGTCTGTAATTTTACCCGCGCAGAGAGAGTGAACCCAGACCAGATGATTCACCCAGAAAAAGTGCTCTGTCGACTGAAAGTGGTCAAGTTGGCATCAAAGCAGACTTACCAGTTCACAGTGGGTATCTCCTCATATTTTTTGTGTGTTTTTTTTATTATGTTTGTGATTGGGAAGTAAATAGAATTGACTCTTTTCAAATATTCTGGTAACAGTTTTAGTCTTTGAGTGATAGTATAAACATTTTTATTCAAACTGTATTGCCCTGTGGTACATTGAGAAGACTAATCTGGGTGGGGGTGGGGTGGGGTGGGGAGGGTGTGTATCTCCAGTTCTGCATTTGCTGGAAATTTATGTTTGGTTTTCATGTGCAACAGAATCACAATTTGCTATGCAACACTTAACTGAGTGTAGAACTGGCATGTAGGTAGACAAATTAACCCTTTGCTCTTGAATTGGGACCGAGTCAACAACTTTCCTTTGTGTGGGGTGGGTGCTCAGTGCATAACCCACACATAGGTAAGCTGTTTGCAAGGTTTGTTACCTTGATAGGTTTCATACATGTACCCTTCTCATTTAAATTGCTGTTAAAATGAGTAGAAAATATTGAAGCAGCCAAAAATCCAGCACCAGCCAGTTTTGGCCAGTTTTGGCCAGTTGCAAGATCAAGGAGGAAACAGTTAAAGTTCCGTTCTTGATGAGTGAATGCACAATGGCTTGAATAATTCCAACTTTGTATACTGGGAAAAACAGAGAGACAAATGAAATTTTCTTTACTTGACCATATAAATACAGATTCAATATAAATATGTAAATAGATGATACTTCGTGCAAAAGGCAATTTTAATCTACTAGAGAAAGTTGATTTGCTTGTCAGCAGATCAGTCTGTGTGCCTAGAAAACTTGAAATGATTGTCTCTTGGGTATGTATTTAACTGCTGCAGCAATAAGTTTTATTGAACTGTTCAAAAAATGCATGAACAATTGAGCTGTTTCAAAAACTGAAGATGGAAGTTGGAATGACACTTCTTTGTATAATAGTTTTGAAGTTATTCAAGGTTTAAATTTTGTGTATTTACTTAATTTGGATAAACAAAACTGCTACAACTCTGATTTATGGTTCATTTGGTGTAGCTATCTAACGAACCCATTAAAGCTAGTACAGTGCCTCTGTCTATGACAATTTTGAAGTAGAGTATTCAAGATTTAAATTTTGTGAATTTGCCTAATTTGTGTAGA